>JBAMCE010000484.1:100000-467500 GCA_037075305.1 Drosophila kanekoi
CACACACAAGCGAAAACCAGTGTTGTTAAGCGCTGAAACGTGAAACGTGTGTTGCAAAGTTGGCGTTTTTCACTTAAACTTCGCTTGTTCTTAAACTTTCCCTTGTATATGAAGCTGAGCTGTAAAGACGAAACGAGCGAAAAATAACTGCAAAAAAAGGAATTCAAAACTGAGCACAGTGTTAATTAATAATTAAAATGTAATTAAGAGTGAATTAATAATTCAAGTGTAATCAAGAGCGTTTTTTTTTTATTTGCATGAGAAGAAATGTGGCCTAAGTTTTAGCCTAAAGCAATTAACTAACCAAGTTATTAGCTATATCTATAGATATCTAGGGATATCTAGGGATATCTTTAGATATCTAGGGATATCTTTAGATATCTGGGGATATCTTTAGACGTCTATAGATATATCTATATATACTTGAATAACAGGAGCTTAAAAAAACTGTTCAATTAATTTATAAAGAACGCAAAAACTAATTCACATATTTAATTAATTTCCTCTTATTAATTTATTATTGTTCTTATATATATATCTATATATTTTTTTTTTATAAACTATTTATGTCAATTTGTAGTAGAAGAAGAAGAAGAATTAACAAGTTAGACAAACAAAAAAACAAATAAATAAAAACAACTTGAAAATGGGTGTAAATCAAATTCTCAAAGTGCCTTAAACAATAATTTTATAAACAAAAACATAAATAAATAAATGCAACAAAAAAAAGCAAGAAGAAGATAAAGAAGAAGAGGAAGCAGAAGAAAGCAACGTGCAAGCAGCATATTTATTATTTATTATTATATTATTTGCATTATTATTATTATTATTTTTATATATATTATTTTATTAAATATTATTATAATTATTAAATATATTTTTTTTTTATGGTATGTATTTAAATATGAAAAAAGGTTACGTTTACATTCTATCTCTTATATCAAATGCTCTACGCATACATTTAAACTATAGTCTATATACACTTACATACACACAAACACACACACAAATACACACACACACACTACATATACATATATACATACATATATATATATATATGTGTAAACAAAATTATTTCTATATTTAGTTTAAGCACAAGTTTTTGGTTCTTGAGAAACACACACACACACACACATACACACACACACACGCGTGCTCTTCCTCTTTTCGTTACGAAATTCAAAGAAAAAACGGTTAACAATGTCTTCCCTCAACTTAACCTTACAATTGTTTCGATAACAATATCGATAAACGATATCGAAAAAACAAGAAAACCA
The DNA here is from genome assembly GCA_037075305.1 of Drosophila kanekoi. Taxonomy (NCBI): domain Eukaryota; kingdom Metazoa; phylum Arthropoda; class Insecta; order Diptera; family Drosophilidae; genus Drosophila; species Drosophila kanekoi. Next base: position 101,281 of record JBAMCE010000484.1, read on the forward strand.
AGTTTTTCTCTTCCAGCTACTTTTTCTTATATATACGCATATTATTTCTCGTTTTTATTGATTTATCATTAATTTTTTTACACACACACACACACACACACACACATACACACACACGCACACACACCTACATATATTTAAATACATTTATTTACTTTGTACAAAAAACAACAACGAAAAAGACAAAAATGTAACAAAAATTTGTATCAAAATAAAAAACAAAACAAAAAAAAAACGAAAACAAACAATTACATTTAACTGTAATCTATGAATTTTGTTAATGATTCAACAGTTATGCTTCCATTAATACACTTACTAAATTTGTGTGCGTATTCTTATTTAGTGTAATTTAATATACAAAAACTGCGAAAAATGTGAAGAAAAACAATTTTAGTTTATGGCGAATTCTAAGTTGATAAGCAATTCAAAAATAAAAACGTTACAAGAATAAAAAAAGTCATTTAAATGTTTAAATTGCAGGGCATTTGTCTAGTCGGTCAAATGTGCTTTTTTCCATTGCCTACTTTTGTGCGCGCACCGTTAATTCAAATAACTTTACGCCCGTCGTTGCATAGATGGCGCCACGAAAATTGACAATTGCAAGCATTCACATAAAAAGGCCTTGGCACGCATGTCTTGACGAATTTTACGCAGATATGCATTTCTGTGCTCACATTAACTCATATTAATCGTGTTTGTCCACAAAGTGTGGCCTAACGAAATCGGTCACAAGTTAGCCATCTATTGGGCATTTGTGTAACCTGCTTGAAGATGACGCGTTAAGCAGAGCTTCAATAGCTGCCCCAAAGCTGGCGCCAGCCAGGCAATTGATGTTCCTAATTTTTACTAAAGATGACCCATGCTCGGCATTGGATGCAGATTTGCCATCCGTCTGAAGCATAGTTCAAACACCTGTTAAAAGCAAGCGCCAGTCAAGATTTCGTTTCATATTCCTGATTTTTACAAAAGATGATCTTCATGTTCGACATTGGATTAGTTCAAACACCTGCCAAGAGCTGGCGCCACTCAAGACTTCGATTGATATTCCTTATTTTTCACACAAGATGTCCTTCATGATGGACATGGGATGCAACTTTGCCATCTGTCGGATGTTTTTGTAGCAGAGTTTGAGGCGCGCTTGAAGCATAGTTCAAACACCTGCCAAAAGCTGGCGCCACTCAAGATTTCAATACCTCCCATTAAATGCCAAATAAAAAACACGATTTTAAAAAAAGTGTTTAATTTATTTTAAAGTGGAAATGGACAAAAAAATTAAATTAAAATTAAGAAAGCTATGTACAATGTAGCGAGAAGTGCACTAAACTCGCTTTGAACCTTGCTAAAACTTAAATGCCAAAAACTAATACTTATATACAGCTACAAAATATATATTTATATATATATATTTATATTAATGTATATTAAGATTTATGTTTAAATTATATTTATTTACGGGACACATATTTAAAATAATGCACTAACGTATTCTATATGCAACAGCTTGGAACTTAAAAGACACATTAATGCATTTTTTTCTTCGATTTTTTTCGATTTTTTTTCTCGCTTTTTCTGGATTAAATTAAGCCTAAGATTAGGAAAAAAAATGTTGAGTTTATTTGCATCTGTTGTGGGTTTGTTTTAGAAATAGTTAGATAGAAACTTAATACTTTTCACGCAATAGCATTTCGAGAATTTCTGGGAACTTCGTATTACGTAATTTCTGGCAGTGTAATAATTATTCGTGTGCATGTGTGTGGCGTGAGGGTCGAGGGGAGGGTTGGGGGGTGGTTTATGGAATTATTTTGAACACGTTTTACACATACCTGTACTTAAAAACCAATCTTAAGCATTATATAAATAACAAATATGATACAAAGCTGGGCTCACTGAAATGTGCACAAGTGTGACCAGGCGGCGCGCTCAATGCAATGGCAAAAAAGCTAACGGAATATAATCGACGGCGAAATGCGTTGCCTGCTCGACGGCACTGCCCCAGTGCAAGCGAGAGGGCAACACACAGGCAGAAGAAGACAAACTTGGAAGAAGACCTCGTCGGGTCCTCCATGGTCACATTTTTTGTTGGGCGTAGCTGCAAAGGCGAAAGAAGCGTAACTCTCTGAATGCGTGGAGTTAGTGGTAAGAATTGTAGCTCGTATCGGGGAGAAGAAACGAAGTACTCGCGTCCTCCATGGTCATTTTTAGCAAACAGAAAACACTCGGCACGCATTGAAAATGGATTGCAAGATAAAAGCGCTTAACTAAAAGTGAAAACTGTTGGCTGTCTAATTGAAACATGGTTCTCCATGGTCACATTTTTGTCTAGCTTGGCTGGAAAGGCGACTGAGAACAGTATTCAGAGTTTGCGTTAAGAAGAATCCTCACATTGGTCACATTTTGTATGAAACGATTGACAGAAGAAGAGTGGAGGAAGCAGACGAAAGTTTTTCTAAACGAGCAACAAATATGGTCACATTGTTTTGTTGTGTGAAGAGCAGAGAAAGTGAGGTTATGCGTGCAAAATTTTTTTTATAGATATTTATGATCTGGCGAATGATTGATTGAATGATTGATGTACGCGTGTGTGTTTTGGTCAAAAGCCCTCTCTATAACCTAGGCAAATGGATGCATATAACAAGTCTTAAGACTAAACGGACAAAGCGATCGATCCGCTGGCAAATCGTCAGACAATCCGGATCCCAAATCCGATTCCGAATACGAGGCCTATTCGGATTCCGACTTAGAATCCGAATCGGATTTGGATTTGGATTCCGATTCGGATATGGATTTCGATTTAGATTCGAGTTTGGATTCGGATTTGGATTTGGATTACGATTTGTATTCCTATTCGGATTCGAATGGGACTCTGGTTTGGAGTCACATTCGGATTCGGATTTAGATTCGGATTTGCCAGCTGGCGACGCGACTTAAGTAAACAAAATGGCACATTGAAAGTCCAACAACCAGAATCTGTTAAGTGCGGGAGATGCTCCGCGCCCCCTGCTGCTGCAGCATCTGCTACTGCTCCTTACATGTGACCCCACCAGGCGGCGCTGGCCTGGTAGTAGCCGTCGCTGCCCCAACTCATGACGCTCAGCGGTGGCGGCGGCGGCGTCAGGGATAACACATCGAACTCATCCTCAGGCCCATTGTTGTTGTTGTTGATGTTGTTGTTGTTGTTGCGCCAGCTGCAGCCACATGGCGGAGTCTGTTGTTGTTGTTGCTTGTAGTGTGGCGCCCTGTGCAGAAGGAGCAGCTGCCTGAGCCTGAGTCGGGGCCTGTTGCGCTTCCTGGCGGGTGCAATGCGTCGCACCAGATCCCAGCCGACGGTGCCCTCTTGTTAGAAAACATTATGGCTGCTATTGGTGCCTAGGAAGGGCTTCTCCTCGTTCATCTTCTCCAGATTTCCACTCAGCGTTGGATCCGTCGGCCGCTGCCGCTTAAAGAATCCGCACTTCCACATCCCGTACGTGAACGCGCCCAGCAGCAGCAGGCCGCCCAGCACAGCCAATATGTAGATCCACAGCGGCGTGTGCGTCTCCCTCTGCTGGTCCAGCAGTTCCGGATAGGCGCGTGTCTCCACCTGTCGGATAGGAAAATATATAATTAGATTTGATGTCCGATCTCTTTAATTCTTTATCTATATCAGATTCTCTTTGTCTAATTCATATATATATATATCAATATCTATGTCGATTTCTACTGATAGGCTTTGGGGTTAAAGCAAGCGAGAAGTCGCCGGTTCTAATTCACTGTTTGAATGCAAGGCTAAAGTTTTCCGTGCCAAATTTGTAATATAATTCATTTGCTTCGGACGAGCAACGCCGGTTATTTTCTCATAGTACATATATTTATGGCATGTATATGTATTCACCCTTATCCGGCTAGATTTCGTTTTTCTCTCTTTTCACTTTTTCAAGCTTTCAATTTACATGACGCCGATTTTCACCTAGCTAAGTGGAATTTGTCGGAAGCTGTGAAACCTATTTTTAAATGTCAATTTGCAAAGACCTTTGGAGATGACTTTTGCAGTCATTCATTCGATCATTTTGAAGTCAGGCATTATTAAAGGAAAAACGTTCGCTTGTTACACCCGTATTCCACACTGGCGGGTGGAATCCCCCATTAAACGGACTTAAGCGTGGATTTCAATTAAGATTCCAATTGCTTGCTTTAAGGTTAAGCCTCTCAGCTTGATAAATTGGTTTGAATGTTGTTTAAGAATAGATGCTAGATAGTTATTTTTAACAGGAGTTTGAACCAGCACGATGGCTCAAAAACTAGTTAACTGCCCTATTACTCCCATAATTATGCAAGGAATCGATTTTCGTACGTACCAAGACATTGTCATTATTCTCGAGCTGCTCGACACCAAAGTTTTGGGGTATTTTGACATGGGCGGTGGATATGATGCGGACAAGATCCACTCGAGGATATTGGGCGACCAGTGTCGAGTTCCAGAGGCGCGCCTTGAGGGTGACCTGCGCCTCCGTCTTGGCTGGCATCGCGAAGAACTCGCAATGAATCTTGATGCAGTGTGCCGTCAGCTTGTCACAGTTGAGCTCCACAATTTGCTGCTTCTTGCCCTTGACGCTGGCCTCGCGTCCGTCCATGAAGCGCTCCGGCCGGACTATGCGCTCCAGCGTGTTGCGCGGTAAGCGATTCGCCCGGCCGTAATCCTGCTCAGACTTGTGCTGGCTCCAGTGCTGCGTCTGACCCTGCTTCTGGCTCTGGATCTGGCTGAAATTGAGAGAGGGCTGGCGGTGCAGGGGCCACTTGGTCATGGAGGCGGGCGCGTTAAGGTAGGCGGCGCTGCGCAGGCTGGCGGGCACCTTGGAGGCGAGCTTGAGCGGATTGATGTACTCGGGCGCCACCGTGCACTCGCCCTGGCCGGTCTCGATGGTCGGCTTGTCCTCCAAATATTGCAGATACTGATCCTTGGCGCCCTGCTCCAGCTCCTGGCCCTGTCCGCTCTCCAGCATCAGCGGCAAGGAGATCACCAGCTGCACCTTGGGCGCCACCGAGGGACCCTCGTTGAAGATCGAATAGGTATGCACCAGGGGAGAGCCGACATCGTCCAGCTCCATGGGTGAATCCTGCAGCTTGGCTGCGCCACTGTAGAAGCTTTGCTCCGGATTCACCCAGCCGCGCACTGTCAGCTCCGCCCGACGCACCATCAGCACGGTTAGCCGGTGCTCGGGCGGCTGCTGACCCACCAGCTTCGAGGTGGTATTTGCAAAGATGTGGAACACCATTTGCGACTCTTCCAGCTCCAGGCTGTTCGGATCGAACCGGATCGTCACGTGCGTCGTGGTGCCTCGCAGCATCGGATTGCCCAGGCTGCAGGCCACCAGCGTCGTGTTGAAGCTGTTGCACGTCGCGTTCGTCTGGCGAATGAGATGGGAATTCATTGGTCAAGATTTCATTAATCCTCCAGCTGTTCACTTACCGGCTTCTTGGTCGCTATGTAGGAGACGCTCTTCTGATGCACGATGAACAGCTGCGCCTCGTAGGCCGAGTCCGCCAGATTGCTCACGTTCACCATAACCTCCAGTTCCGTTTTGTTGCCCTGGATCAGTGAGTATTGACCGTCTGCAAAAAGAACAAATTTTGGCGATAAATTCAATTTTCATTATTTTTTTCTTGTAAACTAGCTAGCTGAACTAGCTCCATGATGGAACTGAACTAACTCCATGATGGAAACAAACTAGTTCCATGATGGAACCAAGCTAGTTCCATGATGGAACCAAGCTAGTTTCATGACAAAACTAATATAGTTCCCTTACATCAACAAGCTTTAGTTACATATGCACAGCGCAGGCAAACGGTGAACTAGTATAAAGAACGATATTCAAACAAGTTCACACTGGTTCAAAGTAGTTCAATAAGCTGAGTTACATTAAAGAACCAATCTGTTTTAGTAAAGTCAAAATGTTTTTGTTTTTAATCAGCTTGTCAGTTGCGATGCGCTTTGTGCAACTAATTGAAACCTGCATACTGGTACGCGGAACTAGTTTCAGGAATTAAAGTGACTAATTTTGGAAAAAAGTTCATAAATTCTTTTGATATTTACAGAGCAGTTGTGCTCTGTGAGCTACAGTAACTGGGATTTTTTGCAATTGAACTAGTTCGAGGAACTTATCAGTCCAGGAACCAAAAGTGACTCATTTTGGGAACGAATTAATTAATTGTTTTCTTATTTAAAAAAGTTTCCGGAAAGTAATTGAAGAAGTTGAACTTACCCTCAGCGGTCAGATTGGGCTCCGCATGGAGTCGCAGATCGCTCTCGCAGAGATCATCATCGCCGCAATCCTTCTGGAAGGTGCCTTCGAACTCGATGTAGGCCTGCGTCTGGTCCAGGATGGGGTTGAGCCGCTCGAGCGGCGAGTCGGCCAGCTGCTGCTCCTCCAGCTTGTAGTCCAGGCGGAAGCGAATGGGCGTCTGGATGTCGCGCGTGTTCGCCTTTATGTACCCGGTGACCATTTGGCACTCGACTCGGCCATCTGTGCGGACGCGAACCTGCCGACTGATCACGTTGCTGCGCTTGTTCTCCCGATCGAAGAAGGCGCGCGAGAACTTCTTGTGGTGCTCGAAGGTCTCCGCCTCGACGGTGAAGATCAGATTGAGCTCCTTGCTCAGCTGCTCATGCGGATCGATGCTGCTGCAGGCCTCGAACGTAAAGCAGGTCAGATTCGTGGACACATCCATGCGGCAGCCCGCCCGATTCGGATCGATGTTGCGCGTCTCGTTGCTGCGATACGTCGTCTGGATGTTGATGATGGGTCGGGCCAGCAGGACGACGGCGGCGGGCAGGGCGCCCACGACCATGTCCACATACGAGTTGCCATCGAGATCCGTGTTGCCCGCTATAGAGATGCCAAAGGTGCGTATGGGCTGGGGCAGATTGCGACCCAGCTCCGAGGCCTGAATGCGCTGCGAGGGCTTCTCGTTGAGGCCCTGTTTGGAGCCGAGGTACACGTAGACGACGCCGTCGCCCTCGTAGGGCGCGCCCACAGCCAGATCCTCGCAGCTGTCCTTGTTCAGATCCCCAATGTTGGCCAGCGCCAGCCCAAAGCGGCTCTCCAGGGCCCCAGTCAGACGCAGCGTCGCCTGCTTGGGCAGCATATCCTTGGCGTTCTGGTAGACATAGACGGCGCCGCCGTCGCTCTTGGAGAAGTAGAAGGGCGCGGCGACAATCAGATCCGGTTTCTGGTCCCCATTAATGTCCGCCGTGGTCAGCTCATAGCCGAAGCTCGAGGCGAACTGCTCCCCGTCGATGATCAGCCGCACGGGTATCGGACTCGTGTTCGCCTTGTCGAAGATCACAACCTGCCCGTGGCCATTCGAACGGGGCGCGCCCGCCGCATAGGACATGCGCTCCCCAAAGTACCGGCCGCCCGTTACGGCCATGCCCAGATAACTGTACTTATCCACCGGAGAGCTGGCGTCCGAGTGATCGCTGTAGTACATGTTCTTGTCCCGCTCCAGATACTCGCCCCCAATCTCGGTCACGAAAATGGCGCCACGCCACGTGAAGGGGCCCGGCGTGCCCAGCACCATGGTATTGTCATCCAGCAGGGCGCCCGAGGTGCCCACCTGACAGAAGCCGTAGTCCTCGTGTTGCCTGTGTGTGTGAGTGTGTGTGGATTGCACGACATTAATAAATGGCCAAGTCACCAGGCCGTCAGACGAAGACCGACTACTAAATACCCTGTCTTCATTATGTTTAAACGAGCTTTAGTAAGTCGAAAAGAGTTTGCCTGACTCTCAAACTGTAACTCTTTAAAGCCAGGCAGTGACTTTCTAACTATCACTTTGGGAATTACTCTCCAGTTTGTTTAGCTGGCGAATCTCAGACTGTCATCCGCCCGAGCATAGTAGCTTTCAAACTGTAACTCTGGGAGCTATCTACTCGAACACGTTGACTCGCAAACTGTTACCAATAACAGAGAATATCATAAGAAGTCCATCTACCTCTAGCTCTTAGACTTTGAAAGATACTCCGGCTGTGGCAAGACAAAGCTTGCCCAAAAACTAAACTACACTCTCTTGCATTTGGTATGAAGAGTATGAATGAGTCCAGGGTCAGGCACGCGATGCCAGCGCAATGAAAAATTGCATGTCCAAGTCCGGGTGCACGTCATCTAGCATGCCTCACATATTATGCCATATCACATCATAAAACAATCTATTCTATGTTTTTTTGGGCGCGGTGCGACCCTGTTTACCCAGCTGCCCCTGCCCCTACCCCTGCCCCTACTCGCCCCTACTCCCTTTGTGCTATCATTTAAATAAATTAAAATTTCGCCCTTATGGCATGGGTTCCTGCAACGACAACGACAACGATGACGACGACGTCATCGCTGTCACACCTGACCAGCACGTCCCTCGTCCCCCGCCTCTTCCTGTCCCTTCTTTCCCTGCCTTGCCTGCTTCGCCCTAACCTCACACACACATACTGCATGCTAATTGGCTTAAACTGAAGCTAGACACGCGCTGAGTTCCCTAGTTCCACCCCCTCGCGACTCTTTTTGGGAGAGTTCTGCTTTTGAAATATCTTTATACGCACTTCACCTTGACACTTTTTATTTTCTGGATGGGCCATGAATCAAACCTGACCATGACAAATTTACCATATCGAATTGATTCATTCAGGAAATTTTTGTTTCTGTTTTTAATATGCTCGACTGCGTTTCGTTTCACACAATATTTTATGTATTTTTGTACACCCAACTGCTTCGACTTTCGCTTCCAGCTCAAATTATAAGTTTTTCAATGTCTAAGTCGGGCCACAATTGGAATCAGGAGTTTTCACTCCCGATTTAGCACTAAGTTTCCCAAAGAATCCTATCCCAAATCAATCATGGATTCTACTCTCAAGTCACAGTTTCAACAAGGAACACAAAGTTTATGGTTCAAGTCCCCAAGGATACGGCATTTAGAATCTACAAAATCTTGATAGTGTTAAGCCCTTAACCCTTTCTTGTCCCGTTTCATTTTCAGTGCTTCCTTCACCTACCTCTGCACGGAGCGTCCCTTGCATGGCTCGTAGACCTCGTCGAACTGTAGATCGTTGGTCAAGACATAGCACAGACCTTGTCCATAGCGATTCTCGCGCACAATCGTCACATAACGATGGGCACAGACCAGCACCTGACGCGGGGGGAGGAGATCAATTCCAGAATCAGTTGAATAATATCGTATCATAGAGGGGATTAAATCGCAGTTTTGGTGCTTACCTTGCCGCCTAGGCCTTGGGAGCGTACAGTTACGCCCATCCATTGTCCCTCCTTGATTTCGTCGCTAGATGGCGGTATCAGTTCGTCGACATCGTAGGCTGTAGGTGGCGCCAGTGAGCAGATAGAAGTGCAAAAAGTAGTTTTTTTTTCTTGTTAGCAAAGTGTGTGACGAAGTTGTATAATTGTGTGCGTGTGTGTAAGTGTATGTGTATGTGTATGTGTATGTGTGTGTGTGTATGTGTTTATGTGTGTGTGTATGTGTGTATGTGTATGTGCAGGTGTGTATCTATGTTTATGTGTCGCATCAGTTACAACAACAATAACAACAACATCAATAACAACATAAGTGATAGAGTATGCATTAAGAACAATATGTAATTATGTATTCTTATGTACAGTTGGTTTTTAATTTTTAATTTTACAAGATATTCGAAATAATAAATGCTAGTCTAAACTCAAATTTACGGTATTTACAGCGAGCGAGCAACGGTAACATCTATTGATGCTGCTAAGCTTTTAACAACTGTTAAATAACATTAGCAAAAATGGTGAGCGGGCAAGAGAGAGAGAGAGAGAGAAAACACGCAGCAAGGAAAAGACAACTGCAGGCAGACCTTGCGCACATGTGCAATGGGGTCCCAGCCAAGTGGGGAGAAAGGGGGCTTGCTCTACTTATAGATGTCTGCAGAAACGAGTCGCGCTGTTCAGCACATGTGCAACAGAAGAGAAGCAGCAGCAACAACAACAACAACAACAACAACAACAACAACAACGAAATCAACAGCAACAAGTGTAAACAAAATATTCGACTTAACGAAGCATGAAGCAAAAGTGACATGCGATTGCTCGACTACGAAATACCACGCAATAGCATAATAAAGACTAAGCAAATGCATATGAGAGTGAGAGCGAGAGAAAGAGATAGAGAGAGCGAGCGAGTAAAAGACTAGCGCATATTATTTTTAAACTAAAAATCTTAACATGCAACAAAATAATTTAAGAATAAATTTAGTATTTTTAAATAGGATGGCAGCCCTAATAAGCAAGTATAACTCGTAACACTTTGACAACCCTTGTAGTTTTGTATTAAAACTTATGTATTTAAAGCACAGACATGTCCATTCCAGCCAAACATTGGCTTGTAAAGTTCACTGGGTGAAAGACCGCATCTTTTGTCACTACTTTTGAAGGCAACAAGCCTAACTGGGATCATAGCTTTGAGCAGCTCAAATATATAAAAATTTAAGGGATTAAAGAAAGCTATAAATAAATATATTTTCAAATAGTTTTAAGTTAAGCTAACAAGATAGTATATCCATGGACAAGTTTCATTTCTGGACATGTAAATAAAAAAAAGTTTGAATGCAGCAGCGATTTTGTCAGCATTGAAGGTGCGACTGGGTGTTGCTGGTTGCGCCTGCTTAGGCCGCTTTGCACCAATACAGACACACATGCGCAATAGAAAGATGTGCTGAGAGGAAAAGCGAGAGCGAGAGGGAGAGGGAGAGAGTGGGCGAGCGTTAATAAGTGTGTGTGAAACGTAACGAAATTGATTTAAAATGCATTTTAAAGCATCAAAGTGTTGAAATATGATAAATGACTATAACAGTGTGCCCGCAGCGCAAAGAGAGAGGGACAGGGAGTGAGAGAGAGAGAGAGAGAGAGGCAAAGAGAGCTGATTGCAGTTGTGGACGGAGAGGTGAGTTTATCATTTATGATTTTTGAATTGCTGCTGCGCCTTTTGCCTTCTTTTCGGGCGTGGGCTGTTCTGGCGGCAGCAGCTTTGACGGGTTTGACGCGTTTTAAAACGCGCACAGTGAAAGTCGCATTTAAATGTACCGCATCTTCGGCCCACGCGACTTAAGCGCAGCTGCAGTGTCTTTGTGTGTGTGTGTTTCTTTGTTTTCCTATTGGCCCAGGCCCAGGCCTAGTAAACTTTGCACTGCGCGGCGCGTTTTTTTGGCATTGACAGTGGGCTATTGGGCTGCCAGCTGGGCTGCATTGGAGGGGTTGGGGGCGTGATGCGTGTCGCGTCTATCGCTATGTGTGGTATTTGGCTCAAAAATGTCGAGACGCATGTTGCGCAAGAATTTCTTTATGCCACACAAATTTGCGTTTCGCCGCAGTCTATTTTTATGCCGCTGCAAATGTTGTTGTTCCCGTTCTGCTGCTGCTGCTGCTTCTTCTTCTTCGGCTTTTGCATTTTGTAAAATTTGTCACGTTCTCTGAACGGCGCGGCAGCCGCATTCGGGCGCCGTGGCAGTGGCAGACTCTGTGCCACAGTCAGCAGCACGCTCTGATTGTCGCGCGTTACCAATAGCAAAGGCCACAAATAACAACAGCAACAAAAACAAGAAGAACAACTGCAAAACGGGCTCAGCCACAGCTGACGTCGACGTCGACGTCGCTGCTTCGCATACATTTGGAATGCGAACGGCACATTAACATTGTCGGCATTGGCGGCGTCGGTGGAGGCCCTCCGCAGCCTCCACCGGGGGGAGGGGGGATCTCATATGCACAGCTGGTGCTGCAAATGACTTTACAGCTCAATATTTAAATAATTTGGAGCCGAGTAAATATAATTAAAGCTAAATGAGATGCCAATTGGCAGTAAATTGTCCCCCTTCATAAGAAAAACACAAAATAAATGAACGGCAGAGCGAAGTTCGAATACCCTTTCCGACTGGAAATATGTGAGAAAAGCTTGTAAATACACAAATTGCTTAAGATATGTGAATATAAGAATTGGTTTGAGTATAAATTGGGATTGCTTTAAGTATTTTTGGGGCTTATTTTGTGCTTGATATAAGCACATCTTTCTTAATGTAGTCAAGTTGGGAATGCAAGATAAAATAGTGAAATCTCTAACGGAATTCGGCTTTTAGATAATTTATCTTTAATTGGAATACAAAATGCATGAGTGTAAGAAAATAACAAAACTGTTTTTAGTACAAAAAGTTCCTTTTTGACCGATTGTTCATATCGAAACTTTATAATATAGTGGTTCGATCCGTTCGACTTGGATGTAGATAGATGCAAATATAAAAAGTTGCATAGCATGTGACAAAAGCATTAAACTCTTCGCAATGGCATTAAGAATGAGTTATACAGCGCAGTCGCAGACGTTGACGCAGCTGTCAATTCTGTGAAGTAATTTGGGAATGAAACAGGGGAAATGCCCAACGAGTGATGATAACAAATAACCGCAAAGCACAAATAATGAGAAGCAGTGCAGTGGGAGAAAGAGAGAGAGAGAGAGGGGGGGGGAGGGGGGAGGAGGCTTGCCCAACAACATTTCAGTTAAGCATACAAATCTTTACCCAAGCATCTAAAACTATTTTCAATGTGCAAATGTCTCATGCAAAAACAATGTTAAATAGCTCTAGTCGAGACTGCGCGACTAATAGATACCCTGTAGTCACAACATTTTCCAAAGTCCTCGTCCCATTGATAAAAGGCAAAACGTCTAGAGATTAGTTTAGTTTTGGTAATCGATATTAATCGATTGGCAAACGGAGAGGAGACCCGTCCCTATGTACTCTTAATACCTGTCACCAGCGGGATTAAATACTTTGAAAACATTTTAAATTTCATCTATTTATATATTCTAAAATTTTCAAATGCTTGAACGCAGTTCTCTTTTCTATATATTTATGTTTTGCCAAAAGGCAAAGGCCGAAATTCTTATTTCCAATTTCAACTTTGAGATAAATATAAAATTTCAATGGCAAATGAACCAAAAAAAATCAGTTCAGTTGTCGAATTTATAAGACCCCAGGGAACGGCGATAGGAAGAAAGGCAAGAACCGGCATTATTTTTGTGCAAATTTCATGGAATTGCGAATGCTGCGACGTTGATGATTTAAGCGCAAAGCCACAGCATGCCCAACACTGGGTTGCACTCGCAGTGAATGCCATTAAGTTGGCTGCGCCAAGGCATCGTTAAGTTGGCTGCGGCCAAATGCCATGCCAGAAATGGCACCGAACATGCAGTTATAGTTTATTGTACAAGTCAATGGCTAACAACAAGTTGTTGGCACGGCGCTAATGCAAAACTGGCCCTAAAGCCAAATACGAATTCCGAAGCGGCTCTTAACCCACGGGGCCGGGCCGGGTCGTGCTCGACGAGTTCTCACAGCGCTAAGCGATGATTTATGCGGCGAATTAGTTAATTACAATGATTGCTCAGTCAAAATGTGTCAACTAGATTGCTGCTAATGGGCAGCAGAGTAATAAATAAGTAGTTAATTATCGATACAATATTATATATACATATTTATAGAGAGGGGTAGAGATAGAGGTAAAGATATTATAATTAGCATGTAAATTGTTGCCAGAAATAGAATATATATGCATGTATGTATATATACAAGCTTAAGTGTGTGTGTGTTAGTGTGTGTGCCTTGTGCTTGAGTTTGATTCGGCGCATTCAGCTGCATTTAGCGGCGCATGCAACAAAAACAAAATGGCGGCCCCAACTACCGTTAACTGCCGTTAACTTTAGCTTGCGCGGCATGCATGCGTGACTGTACATGGAGTGATAGCCGTTTATCGATAGTTTGGTTATCGTTCGATTATATACAAGTTGTGAGTGTGTGTGTGTGTGCGTAAATTAGGCAAATCTCTTGCGTTATCGATAGCAAATATTTATCGCTGATGCGTTTATCGTTGCATTTCGTTGGTTAAAAATAATGTGCGAGAAATCAAAGCGCAAATGCAAATCATAAGATAAGTTTTAAACAAACAAATGAATTGATCAAATTGTGTATTAGTTTTTTTCTTTTTGTTTTCTTGTCGAATTGGTTTTTTCTGTTTTCTGTTTTCTGTTTTTTTTTTTTATTTTTAATATGTGGGCAAAACAACAACAAATAAAGCACCCATACCACTTACTAGGTTCATAAGCTCCGCCAGATGCTAAATGATAAATTTGTTTTTATTTTTATTTGTTGAAAGTTTTTTGTTTGGGAGAGGTAAATGAGTTTTCCATATGCGCACCGAATATATCACATAAATATATTTGTTTTATTATTATTTTTGGGGGGTGGGGGATTTACGCAAAGAAGAGAACGAAAACAAAAATAAAGAAAAAAAGAAAATTAAATAAAGGAAATAATATATATATATTTATATATGTTTGTGTTGGAATAAGTATTCATTAAGAAACTAGTTCTATACAATAAAAAGAATTAATGATATTATAAATATAGCCAAATGTTGCCATAGCTTGCCATAATATATACATATATGTAGGTATTAACTATATATGTATTAACTATAGTAAGTAACTAACGGTTAGGAAACGTTTTAGTCACAGTTCTTTGTACAGCTGCACGCGATTTTATGTACAGACAGAAACTAACCTAGGAAAATCATAATCACAATAATATCTATACGAAATATTAGATGGGTCTAAGACTCAACCTGATCTCGGACAGATCTTGGCAAATGTGTTAGTCACTGCGTTTAAAAGTTATCGAAGCTTGTCTAGACTTAAGTATGAAAAGTTGTTGTTAGTTTCGCTCTTCGAGCTTCTTTTAATAACCTTCACCTAAAGTTGAGGCAGCAGCATTCGCATATTATGAACTAACATTACTTCATTTCGATTTCAATTCTAAGATAAAACTAAAATCTTGACAGCGTTTAGAATACTTTATCGTTAAACTCAATTAAATTAGGCTTAATTATATACGTAGTGTTTATTATTTAAGAGGGAAATTCTAGTATTTCGTATACGTATTATCGGATGGGGCTCTACTTACATCTTCGGCCGTCGGTGATGACCTGTTCGCAATCGTTGAAGTCCGTCGAGATGGGGCACTTGTACAAGGCGCCCGATTCATTCGTGTTCGGCTGTCGATTTCTGTCCAACGGCGCGCCGACCAGCAGGCTGTAAGAGCGAGAAGGGCAAGAGATCAGAAAGTTATCGACAACCGCAAAAACAAAAATAAAGAAGAAACTTTGGCATCTGCGAGGCTAGCAAAATCCCACGAGTGCACGATCAATCGATCAGGCAATCGATATCAATCGATATCATTCAGTTTTTGCGGTCGCCGGCTCGGATTCCCAACTGCCAAATGCTCAGGTGTGCGCGACTGTGACTGAGGTTCAAATTGAACAAACGCAGTCATGAGTTTGGCAAATTTTGCAGCTCAGTGGCGACAGGGAGGGGGCTACTTGGGAGAGGGACAGGGTGAGGGGCTAGCAATGAAATCGATTTTGTGGGTGGAACCAGTTCAATGCACCTACACTTTGATTATTGCACGCAGGGGCTTGCCAAAATGTAATTACTTGGGAACACTTAAAGCGCAGTCTCGACAGCCGAGCAAAGGCGACGGGCACAGGGGCGGGGACAGGTGGGGTACAGCAGCGAGAGGGGCTTTGAATTGGGCGCGTCAACACGAAAAGATGTTGCTAATGAGGCAGGCAGACAAAAGGCAAAAAGGCTTTAAGACCCAAACTAAGCATGATCTAGTCGCGAGTGCCTGCTAGGAGATACCCTGTAAAAGACGAATGCGCCGCTGGCTCTGCCCTCAGCCTTACTCCTGCACTCCTCAGTCCTGTTCCTGCAGAACTTAAGTGCATATTGGCGAGAATGTTTTGTTTTCTTCAGGTACTCAAGTGACATATGTCTTGATTTGCCTGCAAATCGATAATTATCGATTATTGAGAAAGTAGGAAATCTATCGAAAAACGAAGTAAATTTGTTATGCCTGTAAAATAGATCCGGAATCCTAGATCCAGCTCGTCTTAACTTGTACCATATGAGGTCGCAAAGACGTTCACAAAATCAATATACCCTATTTGGCTGATACAGACTGTGCATAAAATCGCTGCTTCACCCACGTAGCACAGTGTAAACATGCAACTTCATTATCCTCGAGCGGCAGCAGCGGCAATTGCGGCTTTATGGACGCCATTAAGTGCGGCACCTACACGTTGCCACATGGCCATGTTGCGTCTTTAAGTGCCCCAAGCCCAACAGCAACAGCAACAACAACAACAACAACAACAACAACAACAACAACAACAACAACAACAACAACAACAGCAACAACAACAACAACAACAACAACAGCTGCAGCCAAGCCAAAGTTGAGGGCAGGTCCAAGTCATTTGCCGTTTGTCGCCTACCAATTGACACTTGCCCCGCACATTAACCAACACTGGCCGCGCTCTCTGGCCCTCTCCTCAGCTTTTACGATGCGTCTTAAAGTGTTTTTCTTTTTTTTTATGTTTTTTTTTATATTTCTATTTATTTTAGTTGTTTTTGCTCGTAACAGCTTTCGAATTCGCATGTGTTTGCGTACTAGTTCTTTGCTTAATGAAGTGTTGCAAAAGCCTTAAAAATAAATTGCAATTTGGTTTCTTGGTACTGAAGCGCAACGCACTCAACAAAAACCCATTAAATCTTGCAACTCCTTATGCGTTTTTAGACGAATTGAAAGAGAATACAATAAAATGAGCTGACTTTTTAATTGATACATTAGCAGGGTAGGAAATTTCGTCACATTATGCGCCTCGATTGGCTCATAAAAGTTAAGAACTAGTTCTTTGAGCTGCAAGTTTATGAACTATTCGTCGGAGCTATCAATGCGATGTTAATGGCTTTTGAATATCTTAATGCACACCCACTGAACCATCAAAGTAAGCCAAGAACTGGTTACCAGCAACAACGAGCAACAAGCTAGACCTGATTTCGACACTTAAAGACTGGACTCGAGCTGCCCCGCGTGCCCCTTGCCGCTGTTCAACACTGCAACTTCTTGTTGTCGACACTGTGCAACACTGCAGCAGGTCGCATTCGCATTTTATGGCCTGCTCGTGTCACGTTTGTGTTAATCGCCTCGCCTTCCGTTCTCTCCCCTTACCCCCTCGCCCCTTAAGGCCTTGTTATTGGGCCATTTCGTTGGGTCTTTTGAGGTCGCGGCCAGTTGGCTGCTCATTTAGCATGTTTAGTTTCATGTCAACTTGCGAGATTTGGTAATGAAATGTTAACAAAAAAAAGTTGAAAGAATATAAAAAAAAGTAATTTATGTCGGTTAGTGCTCGACTCTCATATGCTCAGCTGGGTTTAGTCTTTAGGCACAAGGAAATATTTCTAAAATTGTCTGCACTTATGTATATTAAATGCTTAATATATTTAGATATTATGTTGAGTATTTGTATGCAATATGTGTATACTTAAATGTGCTCACATATCAAATTTGTCGAATCTAGCTCGAATAGTCTCTGAGTTATATAAGTTAGAGCGAAAAGCGGATTGACCTAGATTGAGTTTAGACTAAATATGTGTACATGCAATATGTTGATTACCTCTAAGTGCCAAACTCTATACTTCATCTAATTGTGATACTTCGATATCCGCTAAGGTAGGAACTAGTTTGAATCTATTATATGTCTAAATATATTGTCGGGAAGTTCTATTGGTTCTAGAGCTGATTCCAAAAGGAAGGATTGCTTATAACGGAAAATAAAGGCAGCTCCATAAGAACTATATATTCTTTTTTGTTTTCTCAACCGTTCCAATTTTCAAACAAACCAAAGCATAGCCAGATCTTGGATCGGGCAGAGTATTTGAAACTAGAGCATATCTTAAGGAATATGTATAGATGGCATAGAGCATATCTGAAGGAATATGGATAAAGATGGCTCCAGCTCGATTGCCTCGGCTTGAGGTGTGGTTCGTGAAACTGGTTCTTTCGGAAAATAGTTCTAAGCTGATTTATTTCGTGTAGAATTTACTTTTAGTCGCCTGGAACTAGTTCACAATTGTATGCTATGAACTAGCTCATAGCTGGGCAGATTCACATCTAGTGCCTGTATTTGCTCTTATCGATGTCTCGCCTTCAGGTTCACTTTGTGGAACTGATATGAACTGGTTCGTTTAGCACATGAACTTGTAGAGCAGCACACTTGAATAGGTTACGGCATGCCAGCTTTTATTTGTTAAAGACATTATTTACACACAAATATATCTGTCTTATTTAATTTATTTCTAATGAACACCGTTTCTAGGGTATACAAAAATAAAAAAAACCTGCTTTGACATTAACAAACAGGGGAAGCAAACAGACAGAAGAAGAAGCATGAGATGACGACGACAAATCTGAGTCTTGTTCTGTTGGTAGAACATAAATCTGGGCATGCCAGCAGGCCGCCGGGCCATAAATCTTGGCCAACTCCACCTCCGCCTCCTCGTCAAACTCCTCCTCCTGCGCCCCCTCGACTGCCTGCAGCTCCCCCTCGTCTGCCTCCTGCTGCCAGTCGCCCGCTCGTGCAGTCCATAAAAGCGTATTTAATGATCTCTGCGAGCCGCTTGGCATTTTGAAATTCGGGATTCGGGATTCGGGATTCCGCCAAGTTCTGTTTGATATTGAAGCAATGAAGTTTGCAGTCGCTGGGCTGATTTAATGCCACTTGCCACTTAGCTTATCAATTAGCGCATGGCTTTCAAAGGGGGCTGAATGGAAAACGGGGGAGGAGGGGGAATTGGATCGGGCATTGGATCTCCCCACCCAAATCAATTATCGTGGGCTGCACTTCGCTCCAGTTGCAGCTTCTAAAAGCAATTAAAACTCGCCCGAGTCGCTGGCAAGTGAATGAATGCACTCACTCACACTCACACACACTCACTCACACTCGCGCACTCGAAACACTCATAGAATGCATTTAATTAAATTTAAGCATTAATTGCCGCATAAACGCGGCGCGCGTGTCATTTCAATTGCCACAAAAAAAAAAAAAAAACAGAACCAGTTCCAGAACCAGTGCCAAAGTCGGTTCCGTTCCCCGTCAAATCCGAAACCCTTTCAAGTGGCATTCGGTCAGGGCAATCAAGTCAAAATCCCCCTCTCGACATGTTCCAACCCATTCCAGCGCTCGCCCAAGTCTTAGTTGTCGGCAGGGTTACCCGCAGCTGAAGAGTTCGTGGAAATTTGATTGCTTTAATTATGAATTATATTTCAAATTAAATATTCAATTGAATGCAATGCAAAAAGGGGGCAAATAATGAATGTGGAACCGAAACTACTTCATAGTTGACAGCATTTAAGGCTCATTCAAGTCAAACTCATTATTGAAGTGAAGCCTTGTAAACAGGCTTTGGAACTAGTTCCAAGATATTTCAATATCAAACTGTAACATATCCAACTGCACTGAACGAAATATGTGCCGTTTTCACTTGGAACTAGTTCAAATTGAAGCGAACTGAATTCATTCTTAGTTGCAACATATATCTTCTTTCTATCTATATCTTCGCGTAATACATACATGTATGTATACGTATATGCATGGAATATTTTGTTTGTCTTTAAACATCTTTCCTTATAGTATCATTAACAGCAACAGTTAGCTGTTGCCTTATCGTCATTATGCGAATATAGTAAAGCTTAATAAGAGCTACTGCTGAAAATTTCATCAAGATCGGTTAAGAAACACAAAAGTTATTCAAGAAAACATATGCTCATATTGGCAAGACACGTGGCTGCAAGCCCAAGAATGTCTGTATATAAGAATCTATATATATATATATTAATAATTCCTTAGACAGATTTGCAATTGTGTTTGTGTTGTTGTTGCTGCTAACTTATTTCCGTTTCTTTTCGCTAGATGGCGATTCTTGCTTTGGCCGTGAGGTGTGAGGCGCTGGCAAAGTTGTTCGTTGGGTTGCGAGTTCGACACCGGCAGCGGAAACTAAGTTTATTGTTGCGTAACACTTTTTTTTTTAATTAACTAAAATTAAAAACTAAAATTTTCAATTTATATTATAAATTATTGAATAGGTAAAAAGTGCCCAGCTAAGGCAATTGATGTTATTGGATATATATATGTACGTTTTGGGTATTTCCCTCTTTCGATTTATTCTGACTTTCCATCTTCAAGAAATTTGTTTTGTTTTAAGTGCCCTACCCCTGCCTTCCCCGGCTGCCTGTCAACCACCCCCCGAAGCCAGCTTCGTCTTCTCGCTTTTATTTGACTCTTTCATTCTTTTCTTGTTTGGTTTTTTTTTGGGAGTCTTTGGCTGGTTTGTTTGTGCGGCTTATTAGTAATCATTATCACAAGTGTTTTCAAGTGCTTGCAGCCAGCTGCCTTTCCCCTTCCCCTTTCGCACTCTCCCGCTCTCCCGCTCTGCGCCATCGTCTGTTCCTGCCACGAGTGTGAGTCGAGCTAAGTGTTGCAGCATCTCTAACACACACACACACACACACATACACGCACGGAGTCGTTCGAATTCCGAATGCTCTTTATAATATTTATTATCATTTGTCTGCTGCACCCTTCTCCCTGCCCCCTGCCCCCTGCCCCTTTGGTCGCTTTGGCCCCAGCTGCCTCCCGCAACTTGCCACAACAAGAATCTCATTTAATTTTCGAGTCTTTGGGTTTCTTTGTTTGCTTGTTGTTGCGACAGTTTCGCTCCCCCTTACCACAAGCACGACCCCCCTCCCCCCTCTACCGCTCTCCGTTAATCCCTTGATGCCCCTGCTCGGGTTTATATAAATATTTATGCTTGAATTGGAGACAACAAGAATGCTGACATTGCCCCCACTGCCACAGGCTGCCAGCCTCTGCCCCTGCCCCTGTCCCTGCCCCTGCTTTTGGCTCTGCTTCCTCTTCTTCTTCATTGGGGTTCTTCGGGTCCAGTTGCTGCTTCCTCTTCTGGCCATTTGGTCCATCGTTTGGCTTATGAATCGGAATTATGCGTCACAGCCAACTGGCGAAATGAACCACGACAACAACAACAACAAACTATTCATTGATAAACTAGAATCGAATGACGTAGTTTATTTATTATTATTATTCATTGTCATCGTTATAGTTTTTGTTTACCAGGTCATAGAGTCAGGTGCCCAGCTATCATCGTGACTCAGCCCGCCCACTCGCTTCGCAAGCAGATGGCATCGGGCACGAGTAAAACAAGGCTGCATTTCAAATAATTTCGTATTCAATCCAAATAAACATATCTTTGTTATAATTCCAATTTGTTTTTATAGCTTTGCCTGTTGGCAGAGGGATCAAGCGCATATATCAAATATTCTCTGGGCATTCCCGAGCACAAATCACAATTCCTCAGTTCAATCGACCTATGCAGATGTTAATAGCCTGCCAAATACCGAATTCGGAATTGATAGGCAAAGATGTTAAGAATACTATTGAATACAAATATATTCAATTTATGTATCAATTATTGCCGATATGCTGAAAGTGACTTATGATATAGAAGAAACAAATGTGAGTTGTGATATGATATAATGTAGAATATAGCCAAAAACTCAAGACATTTAAAGAATATGAATATATCTCAATCATAAGCTTCAGAAGAAGAAGGCAAATATAGATACAATTTAGAATGTATATCGATTCTTATCGATATGCTGCAATTGTCAGGTGAGGAGGAGAGATATCCTTGGAAAATGCTAAGCCTCTTTTTCAATGGGATAGGAGAATAAATATATATATATATTGTTTCAGGTCTTTAGCATTTAGAATTGAATCGAAACGTTCAATTAATGAATGTTCCAATTATGAGCAGTATTTAAGGAAAAGATACTTCAGTCACGTCTATAAAATAGATGAGATTTGAAGAGTTTAATGCAGCATACACACACACACACACACACCGGCACGCATGCACATGACATTCGAAAAGCCAATGCGAGTAGTTAGCCAGAATTGTAAATCCTGTAGCTAGCTCTCTTTGGTAATTATGGCCACGGGCCAATACGACTTGGTCACGTTCGGAGTGCGGATTGACTGATTTGTGGAGGAGTCGAGTGTTCCCTGACAATGGATCAAACAGCAGGCAAATTTCATGTCGATTCCATTGAACCCACGGAACTCCAGAGATTTCTGAGCAAACAAGAGGCAGCCAGCAGGAAGGCAGCCGCCTGCGGGCACTTCCTGCTGGCAGGATTCGTCTTGCAGCCGGCTAATGAAGTTATCTAGTTGCCTACCTGGCAACTGCTTGTTACCTGTCAGATCGAACGCGACGATAAGCCGTGTGCGGTGTCGTTTACCTGCAGCTGCCTCTCCACCTCCCTTAGGTCCTGCCTGTATACCCTGCAGCAGCAGCATCAGCAGGAGGTGCTGCAATAGGCGAATTGGAATACAATTCTGGCATTTGGCTGAATTGCGAATAGGCGTGCATGATCGACTGGCAGATACCCTATGATGGTTTGGAAACAGAAAAGCAGAATATACTCAATAAATGCCCGATTTACTAGATCTAGTATTCTGCGAGCTAAGCTGTCTATCGATATTTATCGATTTCAAATAGATGAGAGAAGTCATGGTGAACATATTCGAGTATTGCAGCTCGATATTGATCGAGCTCAAAGACAAATGTTATCGGTAATCAAGAACTTTTGCTGCGTATGTCACATAGAGCCCAAAATTTGCACTCAGACCTAATCTCCGAGATCGCGCTTTCATACAGTAGGATATAGCCAAATCGACTCCTGATCGCTATATGCTTCATAAGCTTCCAGATGTCTATTATTTCAATTATTTTCAATTAGTACAGGGTATAGCTACAACAAGGCAATTGTCCAAGCGGCTAATTGAATTTGCGCCTTGAGATGACGCCAATGATCACCCGCCCCTTCCACTAGAAGAATCCGAATGTGAATGTGAATGTGAATGTGAACAATGATTGACACCCGAAAGTGCTCAATGTCAAAGTCGCGCTTTGAGCTGTGCGCTACAGTGTCGGGCATAGGCAACTAGATCGAAGGGTTCAACGAAATACTATTGCGAATGATATCAAATAGAAAAAGTAGATTAATGAATGTAGAGCTTCGGTAAGAACAATGCTCGAACAAGTTCAATTTGAATAGGTCGAAATTTGTGCATGTTGTCAACTCTAGAGAGAATATTTACTTAAACATCTGGAAAATCTTTAAGGCTAACATTTAGCTAGTTGTGCATGCTGGGATCTGAAGGAAACTCTTGAACTGTAGGAAATGATAAACTTTTCAACTAAATCTTTGCTACTACATTTCGAGAGGGTTTCTATTTGGCAATGGAAACCTTTTCAGGTATTTAAGATTTCAGGTCGTGCAGCGCAATCGTTGGTCGAACTGGCCAAGGCTCGTGAAATCTTTGGCATTTAATCCAAAGAGATTTGTCAAAAATTTGTCTCCTACAATAATTCAATATATTTTTGTATTTTGGTTTTATTTCAACTTAAAATTCAAGACAGGCAGCAAGCATATGCGCATAATTTGATGGGATTTTGGTTAAGTCATTCGAGTGTGTGACAGGGTTGTCGCCGTCGCCGACGTAGCTGCTGCTTATGCTTGTGTGCTTGTGGTTGGGGGTTGTCAAGGTGTCAACGCATCATGGCTATAAAAAGAAATTGGCCCACACCCAAAATATGAAGTCATAGTTTTGCGTAGGCCAAGGGCCAACTTGGCCAGTCAGGGTTTTCGCCAGCTTAAGTTATCTGTTGTTCATGCATTCGACGCATTTTTCACAATAGTTTTTTCATATTTTTTTTATGTTTTCATTTGAGCTAGCCAAATGCTAGTCCAGCACGCGCTTCCGGACACATTTTGGCGGCCAGAAGATAATTTAATAATGTGTCCATTAACTTGGCCAAAATGAAAATGGAAACAAGCTGGAAATCGCCGAACTTTGAATACGCTTTTGCATGAAGTAAAATGTGTTCTAAATTCATAAATAAACCAGGTTCTAAGTTGCACAGGCATAGCTTCAATGTGAGCTGAGTTCACATACAAGAGAACAGAACAGAACAGAGCTCAGCTGACAATTCTTATACCCTAATCTGCAAGAGTTGATTGCCAGCTGAGCATACCCTCGGTTAGGGCATACAAACTGGCCTACATGGATGTTAATGGGGCCGTCAAGAAGTGTGGAAATTGACATAAAAGCAAAGCTAGTTGGTAAAATGGAGGGTCTCATGCGAGAAAAACAGCCCTCGAACATAGGCGAACCCGACGCTGAGTTGGCCTCGCTCTAGTTAGCCAAGTTTGGGAGTTTGGGGTCATAACTTACGGCTCATTAATGTGGTCAACCAAATGAGAAATTGATGCGCTGCACAGGAAATGCAATGCACAGTGGGACAGATAGACACACGGACGGCCGCACAGTGGGACAGCCGGACAGTTGTTTGCTGTCAGCTTAGCCAGCAACAAATTTGTAAGCCGCTCGCCGGCTGCAGCCCACGTGGCTTCGACCTCGCTCCCAATTGGAGCTGATAAGATTATAATAAACACGTAAGAGTACGTCAGTCGGGAGTTCACGACTAGCAGATGCCCTGGACACGGCGTAAGTTACAGTTGTTCAAGCCTGCTTTAAAGTAAGTTCTGCATTCCTCTCCCTTGCAACATACTATGTATGGAAAATGTATTCCTAGATAACTTCGGTGCTTGAAGTCCGATCTTCATGAACTTAAAGATACCCTATATAGTGGGAAGGACTAGAAATAAGTTTATAAATATGGCTCAATATCGATATAAGTATGTGTAGCTATTGTAATTCTTAACTTTGCTCTTTGGCACAGCTCGTGTCAAGTCGTGCCTCTCGTGACACGACACGCGCTCATCTTCATTCGCCCAACTAACCCATGGTACATCCCATTTATCAACTGCCAGCTCGAAGCATTCGAGCGTCAAATTGTTGCCAGCTGTTGAGGCATCATCAGCTTATGCCCTAAGCTCCCTCCCCTCAGCTGCGTCGCACCCCCTCTCTCTCTCTCTCTCTCTCTCACTGCCGCAACGTAATAAAGTAGCACAAATTGCGGGCTTTCAGCTTATCGTCAACAACCACAACAACAACAAGAACAACAAATTGTTTTGGCTTGCAACAAATTTCATCGTTTTCCATTTCCATTTCCATTTCCATTACGAAAATTGATGGCAAGGTCAAGCGCCTAAGTTCAGCGCAGGCGCAGCCAACTTCGCCGCGCTGCTTGTTTTGTTCCCCTCTCTTTCTCTCTCATTCTCACACAAGCTCGCTCACTCGCTCTCTCTCTCTCCGCTCATAAATTGTACAACCAACTACATTTTTGTGTCTCTTGCTGTGTTTTGCTGTATTTAGTCTACACTCTTGCATTGGGTCTTATAGTTTTGAAATGTGTTTCGTTATATTCATATCATATATATTCAACTATTTATATGATCAGAATGTTCTCGATCTATCTAAAGTTGAAATATATTCTTGTTCGGAATGCGCTCAATCTGTGTAAAAAGGTCTTGATATCTTAAAGGTAGTCAGAATCTGCTGGATCGAAGAGGTATCTCATATAAATTATAATCTATTGAAAAGGCAGTTCATGTTTTCCTCTTGTTTTAGTCTTAATCACACTTTCTTAATACTCAAGTTGGTTTTTGCAAGATGGCAAGAAGAGTCTCGCCACTTGATAGTTTTAAAAACTATCTTAAGATCTATCTAGGATATACGAACTTGATAATCATCTATATGCGTATACCCTATAGCTATTATATACTAGGAAGTGTATTCGATTTTCGACCTGCTTTGTTGCCTTTCTCTTTCTTCACCTACTGCGCACTCGCTCCCTTCTTCTTCTCCGCCTTCTTTTTCTTCATTTTTTTTGTTGTTTGCCGCCAATGTGGCGACGTTTGAAAGATCGATGACATGGAGCATCATCCACGTTTGAACCCTTGCGGTCGCTCGAAGTGCAAGTGTCTGGGGTTCACGGCTAGCTTGATGGAGAGGGGAAATGGGGGGGGGGGTGTGGGGCATTTGTGTGTGCTGCGTAAACATAGTGAGAGTGTGGGCTGCTTCGGCTTGTTGTTCAAAGCGAATACAAATTATGTCAAAAGGCAATAAATTAAATATAAAGTCAGAAGATAAAGTCAGGTTAGTTTGAATCCGAAAAACCATTTGGACGTTGTGCAGCACTGAAGTTAGTTAGTTAATGTATTCCGCGCTTAAACTTTATTCCAGCTACATTTATGAACTAAACATATATTATTTCCATTTTTCATTTGCTAAAATCTTGTCTTTCTCCGTGGTCACTTTATTAACTAGAATTTCAAGCCCTTTGCCTAATGCTCATTAACCTTTGGCTAATCTTGCTTTTCAGTACAATCCTCCATGTTCACATTATACACACAATGCTTACAGATATGTTGGCTTTAAGGAATATAGTTTCCGTTATATAGTCATAATATTCTCGGCTAACCTCCATGGTCACTTACCTACGAATTCTTCTGAATCATATCATAGATCTTCTGATCATAGATCTGAGATCATATTACTATACCTATTTGCTCTACTCTACCCTCAATTCTCTCTCCTCCATCTTCACATTATAAAATTCTAACTATTCTGGCATACTTATTTCTATTCTCTAATCACATTTCGTAGCCCACTTCAACATTCGTTTTCCTTACGGAGTCCATGCCATTGTCCTGCAACCCTCATTCAACCAACTCCATGAACACATTATTAAGACTCTAATTTCTTGTATAACATTTTGTAAGTCCGTAAATCCGTGGATCCATAGATATCAAATGTGGCTGTACTTGGAAACGACTACGAAATGGTCTGCGCATATTGCGGAACTTCAACCTTGGAACCCTTTTGGAACATTTAGATACCTGTTGCTGGGCAAGCCAGGGGAATTACCAGTTCGCCAGGGCAAGGTCAAACTTGCAGCGGTTGAGGGTTGGTTTTTCTTTCTCGAAATACCTTTGCGCAGCTATTGTTTACACTGAGGGCTGGGCCGGTCGCAAGGTGGGCTAGGTCAGGCCGATGAAGTGGATGAAGTGTGTGTCGAAATGTTAGTTGGGACTTTGACTTTAATGATGGCATAAAATCTTTTGTTGTTGTTGTCGTTGTTGTTGTATGGCACATGTACGACAATGAGGGAACGACAATAAAAATCGTAAAACACGCCTCGGTCTGGTGCCAGGCAGAAACTAAGCTCACTATTTGTTTTACTGCCCCTTGGAAGATGTTGCGCGACGGAAGACAGGTGAGATAGTTGTATTGCTGGGCGAGTCATTGGCATATTTAAACATAATTTGGTATTTTTATTACACTCCTATGGCAGCACAAGTCGCCGCTTGGAGACAATGACAGTTAATAGCCCGAGCGCTAAGTGGGCGCCCGAGCAGGGACTGCGGCACAAGCAGACGTGTGTGCGTGTGTGTGTGTGTGTGTAGGTAAACAAAAACAGCGTACAGGTAAATTACAAAAGGATACGAAACGTGCGCATAAATAAACAGAGCTGCAGAGAACTCAAAGGCAAAGAAACTGGAAACTGGAAACTGGAAGAAGCGGACAACCTTTGTGTTGTTTTTGGGTCTCGGTTTCGGCTTCGGGTTCGGTTCTTGAATTTGAATTTGAAAGGAATTGGCATAGGGCCGCAGCAGAGGCCGCGGGCTGACATGATCATGCCACACAAGTCGGAACGCTCAGCAGGTAATGCCGCATGCCCAGCTCTGCGGGCCTCAACAGGGAGCAGCTCGTGGAGGCGGGGGCAACTTAAGGCGGGGGCGTGCTCCATAGAAATTGATAGGCGTCACTGGCCGTCCGCTGTATTATGGTTTTGGGGAAGATCCACACACACACACACCTGCAGAGCTGTAGCCTGGGTGTTAAAAGTTGAGAACACGTTTCCCTGGATGCCACTTGGCCACAAGCGGGGAGGAGGTGCCGAGAAAGCTTGTGCGGCAGCCAGGCAAAAATTCATGCAGAATCTAATTAAGTTAAGCTCGCCGCCCTTCAGATGCGATACAAACATATAGTTTCGAGTTTACGGCTTTAGCTTAACTGAAAATTGAATTATAAAGCTGCTAAAACCATGTGGCAACACTGGCTCTGTCGGCAGCTCTGATGGTAGATAACTTCTTAAGCTTATATATTTTAGAAATAACTCAATTGTGGAATGAAATGTTTCAATTTGCGAGCGAACACTGCATCAGGTACGTAAGGGCTGCCAGCTCATTGAATGCTTTGTGCCAGGGTTGCCATCTTCAACCACGCACTGACAAAGCTAACTGGCAGCCCTTGCGCATAATACAATTAACTTGTTCTAAATAAGGTTTGTGTTTGCGTATGAAATAGGCCTGTCAATAATTCACATTATCGATAAGATATGTTTGTAACATAGAATTCCCTCAATGTGCTGGCCGGTTCGCTCACAGTCAACAAATAAGCGTTCGGGTATGGCAGACTATGATATACCCTGCACGCAGAGCTGTCGTTACAAGCATTCTAGCTTCCTTCTAAACAACCTTGAATGCGATACTGTCCCGTTGCAAAGTTTGGTGCATCTACCTCTTAAAATATGCGAGTAATGCTTAAAAATCCCATATTACCAAGTCTTTATTTAGGCTATCTTTGATATTTATCGATATATATCGCTATTAATCGATATGTATCGATATCATACAAATGAGAAGGAATATAAGCAATCGCAAATTGCAAGAATATCTGTATGCATGTACACTTACACACATTCATGCGCACTTTCTTTGAATTCTATCAACAGCACTGCAATTGTGATTGTAATGTTTTCGGTGCTGGTATTTCATTGTTTTCTCAGTAAGATTTAATTATTGGCGTGGCTATTGATTGGAGGCGGCAGCAAGTGGAGGGTCTGTTGCGAGTTCTAGCTCTAGGGCAGAAACAACTTCTTTATTTATTTTTTTGGCACAGAGTCGGCAGCAAGTAGTGCGGTCAGTTGCGAGTTCGAACCTTGCCAAAAGAACTTTTTTTTTTAAATTTATCTTTATTTTGTCAAACGAGCGCATAGCGTGAGCTGAATTTGGTGTTGTTAGAAGAGGGTTCAGGGTATCTCCTAGTCGAATCTCTTACTTGTTTTTTATATCGACTTCAAATGTTATTGATGGGGCGGAGCGTGGGGCGTGGAGTGTTGAGTATTGGACTGTGGCTGGACGATGAAAAACATGCTTATAAGCATGATTGATACGATCCCATTTCAGGCGTTATAATTGTAATTATGCCTATGATTGCATGTAAAAGTGAGAGCGAGCGAGATGGAGCACGATTACAGAAAAGTGGGTTAGAAGAGAGCGAGAGAGGGAGAGAGAGAGAGAGAGAAGCCCGTGTCTACTTAAGATTAGCTAAGCATAATAATGCCCATAACCTAAAGAATTCTAATAGGTGCGACTACGTTAAATAAACGGTAAAAAGAGAAGGTAGACGTAAGACAATCCCGCCCAGGCGTTACCAGGCTCAGTCGGTCGATTGCTCGATTTCAAATGCCCTTTTCATGCCCTTTCAGATGGTATCTATCTATGGAAGGCATTTGATTTTCCTTGTTGTTTTAACTGAGGCTGGCGACCCGCGTGAGTGCAAACTCTTCAAACTCTATTTGTGGCCCAGGGCGGCAATGCGAGAATGCGACTCTGCGTTGCGGATGCGGGCGTTGCCATTAGGTTTCATAATTGCCACATTGCCATATTGTTGTAAGCGATCGGACCTTGTCGAATAAATTTTAATTATGTCACCATAAACTAAATGAAAGCCGTTGCCAAACGCTGCTGTCATCAGTCAAGCCATGAGGGACTGAAGGGGTGTATGGAGCGGGGAGGGGGGAGGGGTTGGGTTGTGGCTCTCCCCTATATATACGCCTCTTGAGCCCATTTCTGCTGAATGTGGTTCTAGGCATATATGTAGATATATTTTTGCCAGCCTTTGCGTTTTATGTCGCTGTCTTCTCCGGTTACTCGTCGCGTTATTTCTGTTGTGCGCGCATTAAATTTGCATAAATTACCAGCTTTGAAGGCCTTTAAAACATTATGTTAATGAGTTTTAATTGAAGAGCGCAAACGACAGCGTGCAATATTATATTGTTGCCCAATAAAAAAAATACAAGAAAGAAATGATTAAAAATAAAAGCACAACTGTGGTTGCACCACATGGCGCACCACTTGGTCTGACCCAATGATATCTTGTCTTGGAGGTCTGACAAAAAAGAACAAGCTTGAAGTTCTTGATGTGGCACCACGTGCTGAACCTTTCCCAGTCGAGTCAAGAGCAGCCCACTTTCCACGAGCTGTGCACCACCTGCACCACCTTGTTAATCTCTTATGAAGTAGTTGCAAAAGGCTTTCAGCAGCTTGTGCCACAGCTTGGGCGGCTGCTCCCGCTTTGGGCCGAGGCACGCCCATTCCAGGAGGCTGCTGCTGCTGCTGCTGCTGTCGTGGAGTCGTCCCAGCTGCCATTTGAAGGGCACATTGCTGGCCACCAGCAGCTTGGCCAGCAGCTGGGCCCGCTCCAGCTGTTGCCTGTTGGCGAACTGCAGCTCCATGCCGTCGGCCACGTGCTGCACCTCGGCGTTGGCCACAAAATGCTTGAACAGGCTCACAATACGCAGCTCATCCTCCAGCTGGTACCCAAAGCAGCTCAGGCAGCAGCAGTAGCTGCAGCAGCAACTGCTGCTGTCACCTCCCTTCTTCTTCTTGTTCTTGCTTCTGGCAGCAGCGGCTTCTTCATTGGCCTCCAAGTCGCAGTGCATCGGCTCTGCCGCCGGAGAAGCTGGAGCTTCTTTCATGCCGTCGTGGAGCTTTAGGTTGTGTAATCGTAACTGGAACTCAACTGGCCCCAGGCCCACTTTGTTCGACCTGGGTTCAAGGCATTTCAGTTTCAGTTTCTACTAACTGAACCAAATCCGAAACCATTTGGGCTTGCCCATAAGAGAACATTTTAAGTATAATATAAACCAAAGACATTTCGACTTTGCGGCAGATAGAGCCCTGAACATCTTTGCTCGGAGTGTAGATAAGCAGAATTAAGAAGTGCAAAAAATCATGAGATAGAACATCCAAAATCAAGATTTATTCTTGCGTGAACCATGAACCGAACCGGCGACTCTTTGGTTCGATCTGGCAACCCTGCTGTCAAATACAACCCGGAAGTTGTCGGCAGCAACTGCAGCAAGAATTGGGGCAATTATTTGGGTCGCTGCCGAGAGCGAGAGCAAGAGCAAGAGAGAGAGCGAGAGTTAAGAGAGTGAGTGAATGAGAGAGAGAGAGGGAGGGAGGGAGGGAGGTAGGGAGTGGGAGGGAGATAACGCTGGCTATCAGCAGAACATTTGTTGCTGTGCTCCAAATTTAGTCGATTTATTATTATTGCTATTGATTATTGTTATTGAACTCTTTTCCATGGCGCGCACTATACATATTGATATTGACCCCCCTGCTCCATGCACCCTGCTCCTTGCCCATCTCTAGTAATACAGTTAGGCGGGAGGGCGGTGTTGGGGGTGGGTTTATGGGAAACACTTTTTATGGGCACATACATTTGCCTATATACTCCCAGCATTTTATTTGGCCCTTTGACCGGCGGCTTATTTTGATACGAATACCCTGTACTTGTTGAGCATGCCAATTAGGGGTATAACCACAGACAGATACCCTTTAACACTTATATTGAAGCATGCTAGAATCTTTGAAAAGCACATATTAGATGCATAAGCTCTGGTTATCTAAAGATATTCTTCTTCTTTCATGCAAAAACTAATAGAACATAATACATATTGCACTATTGATAAGGAAGAGAAGGTCCGCCCAAGAGAATCTGTTCGTCAAATAGATGTCAAGTATTTCCGTTTCTCAATAATGGCATAGAAATACTAATAATTTGCAGTTTGTCTTGCTACAGGGTATCTCGCAGTCAAGCAGTGGCAGTGACTAGCACATTCTTAGTCTTATTTGTTGTTCCATGGGAAATTGTTTGGTTTTGTGTTGCAAGCGCTGAGATTATAGCTTAAGATTCCGATTCAACATTTGTCGAATTAATAAAAAGCAAATATATGATTGGAATTGTCGTCAAATTGTGTTTCAGCAATCCGATATAGCTCAAATTCTTACAGTTTTCTCAGAACCCACAACAGGTTATTGTACACTGAGCGAAAAGAAAGTGCAGCTAGCATATAAATGTACTCAATTTGAAATATGTTATATATATACATATATATATATATTATAATAATTATCATTCATTTGGTTTTCTTTGCACTCAGAAGAAGAAGAAGTCCGAATTTAGTCTTAAGATACTTTTCTCTTCTGGAAGTTATATATATATACCTATTCACGATTGTTTAATAGATTCTTTTCTTGCATGGCATTTGTTTGTTAGATTTAAGAATTTGAAAGCTTAAACCAATATTTGAATTTTGAGTACACAATTTCTGTTCCTTTTGCCTCTCTTCTAGCTTCTGTGCCGCCTTCTCGCTGCGCCTCTCTCTCTCCTTCTCTCCTTCTCTCCTTCTCTCACTCTCATTTTCCTTTTTGATTTTATTTTTATTTTTATGCTTCAAGTGCCCGTCTTTGTTCTCTTCTTCTTTTCACTTTGGACTCTGCTTCATTTGCACTTAGCTGTCACGTGTTGCCAGCTACGCTTAATTTGCTTTTAAAATACTCTGCATCATTTGACATGGCTAAAAGTGTGGGTATATTGGCTTTCTGCAAGTGTATGTAACAGGGTTCAAGTAGGACCCATATAGTATATGTATGTCTTATCGATCCGGCCAAAGAGCTGCGTCGATTAAGCTCTACTCATCCAATTCAGAGTCTTTAAGAGCTCAAGATCGTATGCAATTGCATGTCACATTTCCATAATCGATAAATATCGATAAACGGTTGTATATTGATATTCATCTATAATCGAAAATCAATAAATATCGGTATACAGTGATATACTAGGACCGATCGATAATCGATAAGTATCGATATACGTCTACATATTTCAGAGTTCAAAGGCTCTCTAGAGTACGCACATCTGAAATACTTAGTTAACTTCTTTAGTTACTCTTCCTCGCTTGCCCTTCAATTTGCACCTACTTGAAGGTTGGCTGCAAGATTTCAAGAGTTCACAGCGAACGGATAATAAATGCGAATACTATTGAAGAAGAAAATTTTGAGGGACGATCAATGTTGCAGGGTATCAGCTAGTCGTGGTACTCTACTCTGCTCAACTCTCACTTATTTCTGTTGACTTTGCAATTTTGGAAGCTGACTGGGAAAGGGTGCGCAGGCGTTGCAGCAACAGCAACAGCAGCAACAACAACCACAGCAGCAACAACAACCACAGCAGCAACAGTTGCTGCTGCAGCAGCAACATTAACTGGCAACTGGAATCTGATATTTTTGCATGGTCAATTAACTTTTGGAAATTCATTCGCACAAACTGCGACGTCGAACACAAAATTCATGCGAAAAAAAAGAGAAGCTAAGGACACCGAACCGAAGATCCAATACCCTAGCAGACAGTTGCCCTGCGGCTTTGCAGGTTTAACTCATTTTGCGACCGATTCTTCCTATGGAGCTATATAATATACAGCTATATAATATACGATCTTGATCACATTTGGTTCAGCTCAGCTTGAATAGCATGTATATAAAAGGTTTGCTCAATATATCTTGATAAACTGAAAAGAACCAACTTTTCGAACGATCGTTCCCATATGAGCTATATGATATACATAGTTGTCCTGATGTGACTATATAATATAGTGCTCCGATCCGCCTAGCTCCGATATCTTAATCGCCTGCATCAGAAAGATTGATTGATGTGAAACTCAGAGGACTATTTCACATGGAAACAAAAAGACGGAGAAACGGACATGGCTACAGATACAGATACATGATATATATGCATATACTTGATGGGGTCCGATGTGTGTCCGTCACATTTCATGACAAAGTTATAATACCCTCTGCAAGGGTATCAACAACAAACTGCAGCCGTTTGGCTGTTAGCTGGCTGTTGCTTGCGGTGGCTGCGGTGGCTCCACTGGATGCGGTGGCTGCGGTGGCTCCACTGGATGCGGTGGCTGCGGTGGCTCCACTGGATGCGGTGGCTGCAGTGGCTGCAGTGGGTGCATTGAGCATGTATCGCCCGGCTGGAGCTGTCAGCCTGATGTGCGTCTACATGGCAGTCGAACAAGTCGCCTGGCCGCAGCCAGGGGGCAGTCTGCGGCACCTACAGCAATTGCAACTGCAATTGCAACTGCAGGTCCATTGTCGCGGCAAACAATGCCCAGTGGTCAGTCTGCACTTTGGTTCACTTCGCTTCACTCTCCTCCGCCCCCCTCTGTCGAGTCCTGTTCTACCAAAAACCTCGTTAAATGTCTGTGTAAAAAAGAAAAACTAAATAAATTTGAAATTCAAATTGCGTTAGCCAGTTGAAGTTGCAGTTGCAGTTGTTGTTGTTGTTGTCGCTGTTGCTGTTGTAAAACTTTTGTGTCGACATTTGCAACCGTGCAACATGCCACGCAGCCAAACCTGCCCCGCCGCTGCCCCTGCAGCTTCTGCTTTGTCTTGTCAGCGGATGTGTTGATGAATTCATTTGTCAAAATCGTTTTATGAAGTTGACTTCATTTAACAAGCAAGAAACCGTTTGACAGTCGTGCCTGTTATCGATTGATGATAACAAACTATCGATGCGTTAATTAGATAATAGAATATGTAGAAATACAGCTCAATTTTACAAATATTGATCTAGGGCTATGCTATCGAGAACTTTATGTGCAGATCTGTAGAGACTTTAGTATCCATTATTGTTGATTGAGCCTGAGTTGATCGCCATAACGTCTTGGGGCTAGCTGTTTGAATAGTTGCTAATCTCGCTTTATCGACTTGACATTTATCGATAAGCGCAATTCAAGTTCGATAAACAAAAACTAAGCACATTTTATATGTGTGCCTGCCAGTTATTTAGGGCGAGTTCGGCTAAATAAATTGCTTGGCTGTGAACTACCCCGTGTTCGCCCACGCCAGACCCCCTCACACACACCTCACACACACACACACACACACACGCGCGTACACACATCAAAATGTCTGTCCGCATGTCAAAATGTCGCTGATTGACATTTAAATGGAACTGTCAGTGCTGTTGTAGCTTCAGTTGTTCTTGTTGCCCCCCCTGATCGTGTTCGTGCCACAAACGTGTGCCCATTGTTAGCAGCGGCAACAACAATGCTTTTTATGTGCATATCAAATTATGTTGTTGTTGTTGTTGTTGTTGCTGTTGTTGCCGCAGCATCTGTTAATTAATCACAAATCTGTGAAATGGAATCACATCAAGCAGCTGCAGCAACGAGAGAGGGTTTTATCAAACAACCAACTGACCAAATGGATCTCCATAGCTCACATACCTGCAAAGAGAAAGAGAGAGTTTGTGTTAGAGTGAGAGGAAAAATAAATATAATTAATATGAGAGGAAAATTGGCGCAAGAGTTCAGCGGCAAAAGGGCGGCCAGTGAGAAGCAAACAAAGAAGCTTCATTCAAAATATTAACAAAAAAAATGTAAAAGGAAATATATAAAAAATCAAGTATTGGCAGGGCAAAGACTAAATACCCTCGCAGACATATGGAACAGATGTGTGGTATATTCATTTTACCTTTAAAATTAAGCTCTATTTCATATTGAGCTCGAATGTTGATCATTTTTGCAGATATGTTGGGTGCCAGCTAAACGGTTCAGCCGCAAAGCGGTTCGAACCAATGTCTCGCTTAATGATTCGATTTGTAAGTCCGGCCTTGACACAACTATGCTCATTATGGCTAACTTCTTGGTGAATTATAATCAAGGTAATATACTAAACTATTAAAAGAGACAATTGCTGCTGCAATTTGAACCAGCAGCCACTCGTTTGCTGGTTCAACGCTCAGAGAACTAAGCCTCTTGTAGTTTGTCAGGCAAACTTTGACCATCATTTTGACCGATCCTTGCCCGATATATATATATGATATAGTTCTCCGATAACAAAGAGAGAAAGAGAGAGAGAGAGAGAGGGAGAGAGATACTGTCATATCGTCTCAAATATCGTGACATAGCTACAATGCCCTCTTGTAGGGTATCGGAAACAGTTGGCAGCCTTTCAGCTGGGCTCAGCTCTCGGGGCGAAGGAAATGAAAAGCCGCAGCAGAAAGCGACGGCTCGCAGCATCTCGTGATTGGACCTTCGATATCGTTTGAGGGCATCAACAATGGCTATTGGCGGGCGGGGGGAAAGTGCACGCTGATTGGAAGTAGGCAGGGGGGAGTGGAGGGAGGCTGGCATATTGCAGATGCGGCAGTCGCCAAGAGCAGCTAATTTAAATTCAAATTTAAATTGTTTGGCGCTCGGTTTTTTTTGTGTTTCTTCTTTTTGGCAGCAGCGTTTGCAGTGCTGCGCATTTGGCTGGCGTTTGAATAGCCTTTTTGTGGCTAAAAAAGTAGCTTTATCTTTTATCTAGAAGTCTATAATTCGATTTGGGAGTATTTCTAGTAATTATAAGTATTGATAACTGAAATTGATGGCTCTAGGGAATACCCCTACTTCAACAATATAAAACACAGATATAGAGCTTCCGGTATATCATTTCGACAAGGTCGATTTTTCCTCGAGTTCTTCTTGAGTTTTTCACTACTGGAAAATATCCCGGGAAATTGCTTGAAAGAAGAAACATTTTTAATAAATGTTAAGAAATTGCATTGAAAATGCATTGATATTCTAAATTCATGCCCTTTGCTGTAAGTTCTTCGATAACTCGAATGGTTTGCTCCGATATTTGTATCGATACATATCGAGAGTCAATCTTATCGATAGCTTTGCCCTCCTGCTGACTAGCCCCAGTCTGTTGCCTGTAGAGAATTTCGACTAGAAGCCAAGTCATGCACGGATCTATTTCATTCAGTTGGGTCTCTTTTATATCATGCCCCTGCCATAGCTAAAGGGCATGGGCACAAAATACTAATTAATTTCCCCTTTCGAAATCTATTTCGATAAGCATATCATAGTTGTTTGTTGGAATGTGTGGCTGGCCCGTTTTCTTTAAGGCATTTAGTTTATTTTAGTTAGCTAAAACTTAGTTCAAGTTCGCGATAAGATAAAATAGCTTGTAACGTGTGCGCTGAACGGGGCGAGGAGGGCGGCCCCAGCTGCGGGCCAGTTGGCAACACTGACAAATGTTGCCAAACGCCAAATGTTGCATGTTGGCGGTTGCATGTTGCCGGCGCATTATGGCAACACGTCTGGCTCTCATCTCAGATGCACGCCCCGCGATTGCCCGCGCATCAAGAAGGCGGCAGTCCCTGCTCCAGTCGGGAGTGTCCGACTAGCAGTTACCCTGCACTTGCCCTGACTTGTCCGGACTGTGCGCTTCCGTGCCATTTACTTAATTCGGTGCTTATAGTCCGATCTTTATGCAATTTTCAGCGCGTATACAAACAATTCTCAGCTGTGTTTATTTTATTTGTTATTATATCTTATCTGTGACATAACTTGGTCAATTTTGGGTGATTGCGAGAAGAGTACTAAGTAAATATCTATAAATATTCTACATCTGTGATTCAAAGAACTCGAATAATCTGCAAGATATGCTTAAACCTTGTTTTAATATCGCTTTGTATCGATAGCTATCGAAGCTATCGCTTGCAGAGACATGCTTAAGCATGTTCTTAAATCGATATTTATCGATATTTATGATATTCGTATAGTATTTTCTTAGAGATAAGCTTAAGCTCTCTTTTCCAAATCATATTCTGAGATATGCTTAAGCCCTTCTTATAAATCGATATGTATCGATACTGTTAAATGTGTAATATATTGTTATGGATATGCAAAAGTATTCCAATTTACAAGGCTTTCGTTTACGTTTATAGTTAAGAGATATGCTTAAGCCTTTTTCTCGATATATATCGATATTAATCATAACATCAACTTTATACAATCGAGCGGTCTGTAACATACAACTGCACAAAATCGTCATAGACTTCTTAAACCATTTTCAATGGGTACTGAGGCTTGGGAAAGGCCCAACCTAAACGAGCCACACGTTCCCTCTGGATGAGGTGACACCCACGCAGCAGCGCGCTGCCCACGCGTCGATAGCCATAAAAACAAAAACCAACAAAAAAGAAAACAAAAAACATATATAGTAAATAAATAATATTTATGTATATTTGAGTTAATTGTTGTGCGGCAGATTGGCCGACGCCCACGCACAGCGAGAGGCTGTCAATTAGTGGTGAGAGCCGAGGCGGCGTTCGGGTAATCGCTTATCGTTAATCGTGCGCGCGATATCGATAAACCTTTTGGGCGCTGCCCCATCGCTAGACAAACGGCTTGCCGCTCATTAGAGTGCGAACTGGCTGCATCGTCGCCGCCGTCGTCATGCATTGCCATTTTTGGTATTTTCTGCCAATTAGCGGCGCAAAGGCTAAAAATGTTAAGTAAAAGCGAAACAGGCGGGCAAAACGTAACGAAGGAGCAGGCCCAGCCAAACGAAAACAAAGCCCAACAACAAACAAACAAACTGGAATTGGAACTGGCCAAGCAACTTGCATTTTTAATGGCACCAGGAATGGTACCTGGAACGGGCCCAAAGGCGAGACTCTGTCGATGATGCTTAGTTGAATTTGTCAGAGTGGCCAACAAATTGTGGGCAGACAGCATCTTGCGCTGCTAGAGATGAGCGCGTGACACGACAATACAATACTTCACGGGTTCAATGCGTAAATCTGAGCGTGCTTCGAAACTAACCTTTGGTTGGCACTCATGAGCTTCGCTTGGACTCTTCTACTTGTCAATTGAAAGAGTTTGAACCAGCTCGATTACAAATGGGCTTTAGTTCAACCTTTCTTATATCCAATAATATAGTCTAAGTTGCAGCGGCTTTTCAAGCATAAGATGAAAGGAATTCCGTTCTCGAACCGGTTCATGTGAACAATGCCATCCGATTATTCAACTTCTTAAATAACCGGTTCAACATTGTTATCTTTGTATTTGCAGCAGGAAAATATGAAGTACTCGACTGTTGACAACATGACGCGACAGCTAGTCACACTCAGTACAAATATTTATGAAAGAAATTGCATTCATCTCGTGGTTGAATCAGATTTTGTTCTTATCTAAACGGTGACTTTTACGTAGGCAGAGGTGAAATACCATGAATCAAGTTTCTTACCAACTAAATAAGTATGAGAAATATGACATTATTAAACTCAATTTTTGAGTAAGGAATTTTCTAGAGAAGTGGCCACGATTCATGCCTGGCATGCTATTCACGCGGTCAGCAAACGAATAGCCAAATGAATCAGCGCAAGGCGGATTACCGACTCTTTGATCTTTTGATTGAATAGCTTGAATATTGGCTATACCAAAACAGAAGCAAATTAAATTTGAATTGGCTTAAATTATCGTTATCGATCAACTGTGCAAACAAATCTGCGTGTGGCTAAAATTCAATCGCAGCACAGAAATACACTCACGAGGATATTGTATATGCGAAGTCTAAGCTTCTATTCGAACCTTACGTTTCGTCAAAGTAATCGACACTTATCGATCAGTTGAACATTCCAGTTATCGTTATCGATCAACTGTAAAAACAGCTCTACGAGTGAAATGCCTACACGCGAGTACAATATGTAATATCGAAACTTGTGCTGCAAGTTCGAGTAATCGATAGTTATCGATCAGTTGAAAATGGCACAGCTTATGTCCAGCGTCCATCACTAGGCTCGTTAACGAGCGTCCAATCAAATGAAATTTATGCGTCGTTGCCTTAGAGTTGCCCTCCGCCCGCCGCCGCCGGAGAGTGACAACTCTGGCAGCCGCGGCCCTACGCCCAAATATGGCCATGCCCCGTTTGGCAGGACTTTTAATGAAGCTTTAAATGTCATTGATGAAATAACTGCGCGTTCAGCTGATCGCCCGCCGTCGCCGTACTAACTGCTAATTAAAACTGACCATCTATGGTGAGTGTGTACCCTCTCCTCCTCCCCATGCCCCTTCCCATGCACCTTTCCATGCGTCTCCCTCTACCCCTTATATGGCTATTCCCGCCTCTCGCCCGCCGAGTGACTGCACAATAATTGGACAGATTTTTGCACAGTAGCGAAAGTGACGACAGCCGAGATGCTGTCGCATATGGAAGCTGTGCGTTTAGAGGCGAATGCGGGGAGAGAGGGGGGAGTATGGCGGGGGTGCGGGCCGCAGCTTGTGTAACTCAATACTTTGGCTAGCTAATTGGCAATTGGGCTATGCTTAATGGATTTTGACGCCGTCCAGCGGCTGCTTCCGGCAAGCCGTCAGGCATTTTCCCAGCGATTAAGCCCGAACAATGGGCCGCCGCGCAGGGGGAGGGGGAGGGTAAGGGGACCAGGGGTAGGGGTAGATTAACCCGAAACTGATTTTGGTCAGTTGGTCAATTTGTGCAAAGCTGGCCGAGCAGCAGCCGCGGACTAGCTGCCGGAGCAGGGACAGTTCCAGGCGGGGGCGTCCACCATTCGCTAGCGACAAAAACAAAGAGAGAGAGAGAGGAAAAACTGAGCAAGAAGTTCGCATAGAAAGAGACACATGGACAAACGGACATGGCTATATCAACTCGACTGTTGCCTCACATATGACAAAATTATAATACCCTGTACAAGTTTTCAAATGAGGGTTCTTTTTGGCAGGCACCGACGAGTAGATGCTCGGAGCCCAGTGCCAAGCTGCCTTTGGAAAGAAGCTAGCTTAATATCCATACGTAAATTCAGCACTGGGACAGACATTGAGGCATCTGCGGGCCATCTGGCAACACTCGGCGCGACCTTGGACGCGCCTTGGGGCATGAAATATGCGCGCATAACTCATCAATTTGTTCGCTTCTCCTCGGTTAAGCCGCAAATTATGAAAAAGAATGCGATCCTGCACCCTACACTGAGTGCTTCTTCTTGTTGTTTTTGAATAAATATTGATATGGAAATGAAAAAAAAGAAAAATAAAGAAGAATAAGCAATGGGATGATGCTGAGACCGAGACCGAGCCAAAAGAGAGAAGCGAACAGACGAAGGTGCAACGCCCAAATAGTTGTCGCACACACAACAAAAACAACGCCCCGAATGATGCCAGGCAACAGCTCGAAAACTGGAAAAAAACGAGAATATACGAAAAGAACAAGAAACTATTTTGGCCATGACGAAGTTTAAATACTCTTCGGAAACTTTATCCATACTAAACTTATCTATATTTAAAATGAGAAAATTTGATCTATATTAAACTAAACTATATGTAAGAATAGAATTAAGTAAGATATGATATAAGAACCTCTTTATATATGGATAAAAGAGTTAGTGTAGATAAAGATGAGGCAGATTGATTGACTGTCTGATTGACTGTCTGATTGACTGGCTGATTGACTGACTGATACAGTCGAAGCTTTAGGAGTTAGGCAGCTAAGATTCTTACAGACGCTTCCTTTTGGATCGAAAGTAAGGTCTATGGCTTTGGCCAATCGTAGGGATAAAAGGTGAAAGATATAGAATGTTTAGACTCAAACAGAAATGCACAAAATGATGGCAATTCGAGAGGCTTTGCTGGCTCTTCATTTGGTATCAAATACGGAAACGGTTTTGGTGTCAGGCGATAAAATTCCTGCAATATTTATGCTTTGATGTTAAAAAGAATATTATTTTGTGTTGTTTTTGGACTTGAAACGAGTTAACGCGAATCAACGAGCTCAGGTAAAAAGTGAAGACTCATTAGGCAAACTTAACCTGTATTATCCACAATCTAAAGCAAAGTCGAATAGCAGATTAAGTTAAAGTATGTTAAAGATATCTTGTTTATGACAAACAAATTGATAAAGTGCACTGAACCCGGTTCGGTTAAATATATACACACACACACACAATCTCATATATCATTCTTCCTTTTCTCGATATATGTAAATCGATAAATATTGATATTGAAAGGAAACCTTGCGGATGTTTCGGGCATGATGTGACAAAATTTGAATACCCTACACT
This sequence comes from Drosophila kanekoi, assembly GCA_037075305.1. Lineage (NCBI taxonomy): Eukaryota > Metazoa > Arthropoda > Insecta > Diptera > Drosophilidae > Drosophila > Drosophila kanekoi. The sequence continues at coordinate 143,253 of JBAMCE010000484.1, forward strand.
CGGGGCTATGCAACAAGAAAGAAAGACTGCAAATGGGACATGGGACATGGGAATTTGGAGTGGGCATTGGGATTAGGACAATGATTGTGTAGGATAGGCGAGACTCGAGTATCATGGAGACGAGGACGGGGACGGGGAGACGGAGGCAGAGAGCGAAGTGTTTGAATTTATGAAGTTGGTGGATTGTATCTGTATCTCTAGATCGCTAGCTGTGCGTGTGCGAGCGTGCGTGTGTGTGTGTGCGATAAGCAAAAGGTGGGAAACAAACAAGGAGCTCAAGAGCTCAAGAGAGAAGCGCGAAGGCAAATGCCATAAAGGAAGAGACAAAACGGAAAAGGGCGTGCCAGCGGCGACAAAGGGAAGGCATGGGATGGCATGCGGCAAGGGACAAGGGGCAAGGGGGGGGGGATCTAAAAACAGGGTATGTGCCGCGTCAGATATCGGTTATGAGTTGACAGAGCAAACGCACATAAAAGCGCGTCTATAAACATGGCCAAGATAAAAGGCCGCACGACACGACACCAAATGTTAACGAGGTGAGAAATTAAAGTTGCAGCGGCAGTTGGGCGTGGCAGTTGCCGCTATTGCCGCTGCAACCGGAACAGTGTGTTTCGTAGTTGGTTTTCCCTCGACTGCATTTTCGCGGCTGGCTCAAGGCTAAAAGGCGCATCGAAGCACGGCAAACGGCAAACGGCTAAAAGCGCAAAAACCGTTAGCACTAAACAACTGGCCGCAGCTCAGTTTCTATTTGTACTTTCTCATTTAGACGCTGTGCCCGATATACCCTGTACGTCTGAGAGTGGGGTATATCGAGCAGGCAACAAGCTAGAGACATTAACGTACCTCTCTCTTATCGATATTTCCTGCCTTTTACTTGAAATCGATAAGTATCGATTGGGCAACAAGCGTTCTTTAGGCATATCTCGAGAACTATAACAGCTAGACTCTTCGAATTCGGGCTGTGAGCTCTCGTATGGCATATACATACACAACATATTTCACATTTGAAATACCTAAGCCCATTCCCCTCAACATGAAGCAGAGATGCAGATCAAATAATCAGCATGGAGTGTACTCTGGAATGCATTGACAGCTGCGTCTGGGCTACTGGGTATCTGCTAGTCGGGCGCTTATCATTACACTCTGTTGTTGTTGCTATTGTTGTTGTTGTTGTCAACAACAACTGACGCATTTCAGTTCAAGTGCAGCTGCAGATTCGCGCGAGGCCAAAGACGACAATCAAGTGGCAGTCTGGTCAGCATCATCCATCTCCAGCTCCGTCTCCATTCCCCTCTCCAGCTACATTTTCAACTCCATCTTCAGCTCAACCATCTCTTCATCTTCATCTTCATCTGCCATAAGTAAAATGTTTGCGCAACTCGCTCCACAATCGCCACAAAACAAAGTGAAAGACAACACATGAGTTGCGGCTGAGGCTGAGGCTGCGGCTGAGGCTGCGGCTGCGGCTGCGGCTGCGGCTGCCAAGTCAAGTGCCAAACAAATTGAAATTGCGGCACGCAAAAACATCAACCAAAAGCTGTCCACTTCAGTCCAGCATGAATCCCATCACAGGCCCAGCGCACCGTCCACTTTGCCTAGAGATGGCTGCCACAAAAACACGAGCTAAAAAAAAACGCGCAGTCAAATAATTTGGCCCGACATAGAAACGACACCTTTCACGACTTTTTCTAATGCGAATAGCACTTTTCCCTTAATATTTTTTGACTTATATTCTTAGTATTCTTTTATTCTATTTTAGTTTTAGTTAAGCTAACGTTGCGTTATTTCTAATAGCACTCGTTGGCCAAAGTTTTCGACTAAGGCGCAAGCATTGCAATCGCACACTCGATTAGGATTTGAACCAGCAACTTCGCCCTTCACTACACTCATTTAGAAACTTTAAGGAAATACAAAATAATGTTCGTCTGTTTAAATATATATCTATATTTTATTTGATTTGTCGTGTTTCGTGCGTGCTCGTGTCACGTGGTCGCCACAGAGTCCAGTTAAATCGACTGATCATGTTGCATGCTGCATGCTCCATCATCATCAGCGTTCATTAGCGTGAGCGAACCACATCGTGATCTGTGTGATCTGTGCTCGTCCACAAGATCTGCGAGATCTTCGAGATCTGCTGCGGCCGCCAGCTGTGGCATCAATTGCCGCTGTTGCTGCCGCCCTTTGTTGCAGTTGCAGCAATATGCTCATGAATGCATCTATTCATGATTCGCAGCAGCAGCAGCAGCAGCATCCGCATTGCACTGTCCACTGTGACGCCTTTTCCTCTCCAGCTCCCTCTAGCCCTTGCCCTCCTCCCGCCCTGACAACTTCCCCATTCCCTGAACGTCTTAGGTCACCAAATTCCCCCTCGGCCATTGGCATGCTCAGCTATCGCTACGCTAATTTGCAGTCTCAATTATGACAACGTTGCAAACAAAAAGGAAGGCAAGTAAGTAGCTGGCTAGACTTGCAGATACCCTGTACATAACTGTACAAGCTGTGGTCTCTCTCGAACACTGCCCAAAAAAAGCTGCTTTCCCTTTCCTACAAGATGTGGGTCCTACATCCCAAGTTTGATGTAACTAGCTCTTATAATCTAAAGTTATGCTTAAAATCGATATTTATCGATATAATGAAGGAGCTTCGGCAAAAGAAAGACAGGCTTGTTCTGTGTTTGATTTTGAACTTCAAATCCTTTGGCGGAAAGGAATTTCTGGAATTACTTTATACCCTTGCTTACCCTTTTCAGTGGGTATATCTGGTATATATATATTGATATATTTGAAGATCACAGATAAGCAACTGCTCTTTCAGATCTCAGAGCTTATCACATGTCGCAGCTGATGGACACTCTGCCAGCCAGGAACTTAACCCAAGCTGACTTGAGATATTCAATTTGCAGCAAATTAATTAAGCCAATCTTTTCAAAAACTTCATTATGGACGAGCTTGTCAGGCATTCTTAAAGCAGGCTATGCATTTAACAGTTCGGCCCAGTTTTATACGAAGAATATCTTTTAATATAATATTTATAACAATATAAACAAATATGCAAACTTAAGTTTATATCTGCAGTTGAAAGGTTTGCCTTTAACATTTGGAAATAGTTGAAAGAGTCTGGAAATATGGCACAGGGTGTTTCGTCTTTAAATACCAAGTACTAACTGTTCCCACTGGCTGGTACGCTAGTCCTAGGAACAGTTTTCTAGGCTTTCTTATAGTATAACTATTTTCTTCATTCTAGAAAGTGTTCTCATATCTTGGCCAACATTCAAGTTTTTAATAATATTTTATTAGAAAAAGTTTTAGAATGAATTCGTGCTGTTTTTTTTTCTGAGTGTAAAGACGTCTTCTAATGATAGTGCCCAAGGCAAGGGTATAAAAACGCTGAATCACTTGGCCAAATCATTAGGCAGCAACTGCGAAAACTTGCACTGCAATTGCAGCAACAACAACAACAACAACAACAGCAGCAACAGCAACAACAATGACAAATTCCTGGTCAAGGTGCTACAATAGCTGCGAATTCCATGAACTTGCTGGGTGGCTAAGACCCCCCCCCCCTTTCAACTGCAGAGAGGGGGCATTGCAGACACGATCTGCTGCCAGGCAGCAGCAATAGCAGCAACAGCAGCAACAACAGCAGCAACAGCAACAACAGTTGCCGGTTGCATTTATGCAGATGAGGCTGGGCCCAAAGTCTGATGACTGTGATTATCGTGCTGCTTGGACGTCGTACGTCCGTCCGTCCGTCCGTCCGTTCGTCTGTGACCCCCGAGGGGCAGTGCGTCCTTCAACTTAGCTGGCTGCCAGAAGGAGGCACTGGGGTCTTGGCGTTCTTTTAATAAATTGATCACAACAAATTGCTGACAGCTGATGGGGCGCGGCTGCCAGTCGCAACAAGTTTTCAATCAATGCAACAGCAACAGCAACAGGTGCAGCCAAATGACGTGCAACGAGTGTGTGGCATTGGCCATGGCCCGGCAGCAGCAGCAGCAGCAGCTGGGCAGCAGTTGGGCAGAGCTCGGCTCAGGGCAGCAGCAGCAGCCGCAGCAATTTGATTGGAATTTATTGTGAGCCGCGGCAACAAAAGAATGAGCCGCAGCAATTTGAGGCAATTCGGAGCAACGGCAGCAACGACAACAACAAATTGCTAACATTCAATGAGCGGTGCATGCAAATGATGTTGCATGTGGCAAGGAGCCGAACGTGCAACACAGGGCAAGGATTCTGTATTTTTCTTCGTTTTTTCTTTTTCTTTAGCCTGCGGCCCGGCAATCAACGTCATTTACGAACGAAGCGTTGAAAATGCCAATGAAACGGAAGCACAATGCAAATTGTGGCAATCTTTGTGCAATTAGAGCAAAGTCGAGCCAGGGCTGCAGCTGTTGCAAGTTGAGTCCTGAGTTCTTGTTGCAGCAGCAACTAGTTGAGCAAACATGAAATATTAAGTTCATAAATAACTTTCTTATATCTTTTGCGATCAGTTTTCAACTCTTCATCCTAAAACTCGATACTTATCGATTAGCTTATCGATTAACTTATCGATTAACTTATCGATTAACTTATCGATTAACTTATCGATTGACTTATCGATTGACTTATCGATTGACTTATCGATAACTTCAGTCTGCGCTGGCCATGGTAGCTACTTTCTACATTTGAAGTATCTAATTTTTGACTTCGAGGCAGTCGTACAGACTTCAATGCTCGAACGAGTCAGTGTCCACATCTTCTAGTCAATAGGGCATGGGTCCCACCCTCGAGCCGTAAATCGATATTTATCGCTCGTGAGTAAAGTGCAATAGAATTATTTTGCAAGACCTCATATATTGACAATTTGAACCAGCTTGTCGGAATTTATTTATATATGATTGATGGACTCAGAGCTGTCTCTCGCTATCTATCACATTCATTTGCATTTCCGAATTGGGTACAGGGTATAAAAAGCAGGCTTAAGCCAAGCGCGTGGGCAGCAAACTCGACTGTCCAGCTGGCAGGTTCGCGGCGTTCAGTTGCGCCCGGAACCGCTTTGGTACCAATAGCTGAAAGGCCAAAAACAAGTTCTAAAGAATGCGCGCAAAATATGCCCCAGACCATTTGCCATTACAACATTTTGGCCAAATTACAATATTTGGTGTAAAAACAAATTTTAATAGCGCCTGCCCCAAAAAAGAAACAAACAGCAACAAGGCGTATACGTATTTTTTCGTTTTTTTTTTTGTTGTTGTTTTTATTTAGATTGTAAATGCATTTGAACTGGCGGCTTATTAATTGCCAGCCAGCGGGTGAGCTACCGACTGCCTGCCGGACGTGAGCGTGGGTGCAGCCAGCACCAATAATTGGGTCGTATTGGGAGAGGGCTGTGGGCGGGCTGCCATGTAAATGGCATATGATATATGGTATATGGTATATGGTTAACGCCTCCTGCTGGTACTTTGCCAATTGCACTAATTATTGTTGGCAATCAATGGAACCGACACGACCGAGTGAATCAGCAGTGCGATTGCTTGAATGCGTCAAGGATATATTGCGTAGAGATGGGCGTGTGACTCAGAACACAGCCCAAAAGCTATTTAAGTATCTTCTCTTATAAGTAGATTACCCATTTCCAATTTTCAATCCCCAGATCTAGCTCAAATAATGTGCTTTAACATTTTCATGAACCCACGTTTGGCGCCACACGAAATATTTGGCTATTTGGAGCGCAATTTCAAGTGAAATATTTAGCTTGTGTGTTAAGAATCTTAATACGAAATTTGCATTGAAATGGACGCCAAATTGCGCAACTATTCGAAGATATTCTATAATTTGAGCATGTCCCACGTTGAGCGCCGCTTTAGATATTAAGCTATTTAGCGCACAATTAGGTGTAATTTTTAGATAATGTCTTTGAATTCTTGATACAAAAGCCGGTTTAAACCGGAACCAGTTCGAAATTGTTATTGAGCATGAACCGAACATAAAACTGGATTGATTAAGCATAGTCAAAGCTGGGCTTATATATGTAGAATGCAGACAAGCGCTTGGCCTCGCACTTTGAACCGAATCGAAGCACACTTTTTTAAGGAACTAGTTCATGAAATTTTCAGATGCTTTTTCCAACATAGGCCAACTGGTTAGCTACAAATTAGACGTTTCCAAATACTTTTTATGGCCAATTTGTTTGCCACACTTCGACACGAAGTGGAAGCAACATTTGTTCAAGTTTTCTCTGGGAACTGAAAGAAAACTCTTTCACACTCAGCCTTTCCATGCTGAACCAGTTTCGTTTTGGTAATCGTTAAAGCATCTTAATTGGAACGCCCTCAGGAAGTCGTTAAAAGCGGTTCGCAATTTTCAAAAAAGACAGTAAAAGTAAGAAAAACTAAAACAAGGCTAGCAAATTGGAGACGCATTTAATTTTTGATGGCTTTTTACCATTTCGATGATAAACAATTATTTTGACAAAGCCCAAAAACTCGACGCCCAACGAAGCGTTGCCAATTAATTGGGCACAGACGGAGAACTGCCAAAAGAGCTGAACTAAGTGAGACAACGGGGCGTGGCCCCACAACTATGTGACATAATTCTCGACAATTCGATACGATTCGATGCGTTTGCATGCAAATCCCCGAATCGACCAGTACGAGAATTAATTAAGCTGGCCGCAGGGCGGAAATAGAAATGAAAAACGTGTGAACAGCTTGTGGAAAGAAAATAGAAATGAGAACCGCTCGGATCCCCCACAGTATCCGGGTAAGCCTCACTTTCACTGCCAATCGAAATCCAAAACGAAACGAAACGAACCGAAACGAAACGAAAGCAGCGCTGCCTACGCACAAGAAAAATCCATAGTGAAGAAGAAAAAAAATATCATAAAATGAAAACGTGATTTGCTTTTTAATTACACCCAAATAATAAAAGTATAGTGAAAGAGGGAGAGGGAGAGAGACAAAGAGGGAGAGGGGGAGAAAAGCCGACGAAATACTTAAAGCAAGCTTTTCCAGCTGCATGATTAACAAAACGAGCTAGAGTGTCGCGGCACGGGCATGCCCGACTAGCAAATACCCCAAAGCCAGGCTTTGTTAACTTCGATGTTTAAAGTCGGGTCTTTATGAAAATGTTCAGGGCTTAAAGTTGGCATACAAAGGAGTGTGCAAGGCTCTAGGGTTTCTAGGGGAAAGGGTTAAGTTATCCATAAATTGGAATTGTTTTCATTTTTATATGCCATACGAGAACCCGCATACCAAGTTTGTTATATCTAGTTCTCATAGTCTTCGAGTTTTGCCATAGCAACTATATCTCACAATCGATATTTATCGATATTATAAAAATGAAGAGCAGACATCGAAAGAGAAACTTATGAACTTGTTCTGCAATTAATATAGAAGTATCAAAGCATGTTGCTTTTGTAGTTACAAGGAGAAATCCAACTGAGGTTCGTCCTCCCGATCAAGAATATATGCCCTTAAAGCGTTCGAAGTTATCTACTTTTGCCTAGACCCAAAACCAGTATACCCTGTTTTAGCCATATGCAATGGGTTCGGGGCATGAAAATGCCAACAAAAAAGAAGTCAACGACTTAGATGTCAACATTCTCGCTGGCTCATAAATTTGGAGACTTGGCGTCAGTCAAACACGAAGCACACACGCAGCCCCGACCACGACTCCAACTGACACCCACTCGAACACTGACGAGCCGCCGCACAGTAGCCCCTACAGCTGCACGTCGCAATTATGCTAATTGAATGGTCTCTCGTCTCTGGTCTCTGGTCTCTGGTCGCGGGCCTCTGCCTAGATATACGATTAAAGAGCGAGCCGAAATTTAATAACCGTTATTAATTTTGGCTCTTGGCTCCTCAACTGGTTCATTATGGTTCATTTGAAAGACTTTGGCATTCCTTAGCCGATAGCCAGTAAAACGTTTAAGAGGATGTCACAAAGAGGAATATTGAGAAGAGCTTTGTTTGAGAGAGTCAAGTGGTAGATCGTTCATTTGAGGCAATTGTAACTAGTTCACGTCACGTTAGCTAATGAGCTAGTTCGCTTGACAACTCGACAATTGACAAATTTTCAAACGATTAAAGGCGAACTAGTTCACTTGAGAGATAAGCTAGTTAACTTGACAAACAAACTAGTTCGCAATGTAAATAGCAAACAAAATGTTAGGTTAGCCAACAAATGAACTGGTTCACTCGACTTGTTCCACCTATGTACTAGTTCGTATAAGAATAAAACACTCTTAACAGCATAAAACGGACATGTAACGAACTAAAAGCAGCTTGTTCCACTTATGAGCTAGTTCGTAAAAGAACTAAATGCAACATGCATTAGACGAACTAACAACTTTACTAGCTCGTTTTGTCACATGAGCTAGTCCACCTTTAAGCAAGCAAGCCGACTGCGTAATACCCTAAAATAGTTCAAGAACAGCTTCACACTGCTCGCAGAGTCCAGGCTTATTGACAACTGAGCTAGTTCGCAGAAAAGAGGGTTGCGAGAGATAAAGAAAAGGTGAACCAGTTCACACCCATTTGTGCTTAAAACATAACGCTAGCAAACGCCCCCAATCGCAACGCCCCCAAATTATAGGCTCACAACGCCCCATAAAAAAATAAAATAAAATAAAAAAAAAAGAGAACTTATCTACTGAGCCCACGGGGTAGATATTCTTGTTTGTTTTTTTCCGGTGCCAAGCGGCCGCCGCGTGGCTGGGCAAACAATAGCAACAGCTACAACAACAACAACAACAACAACAACAACAATGACAAACATTGGGTTGTTGCCAGATAAACTCCATCGCCATCAATTGTTGCATTGGCCTACCTGGAAAATGAACCGAAAACAGAACGATAAAGTAAGGTTATCCTCGGCAAGTCGAAGATCAAATACCCTTGCAAACATTTACCTCGCGCACCTCTGCAGGTATGCGAGAATTGTGAAGCTTGTAACTGCAAAGTTTGATCAAAATATCTTCCGAAAACAGAATACTTTGCCATGCAAAAAAATCTCTCTCAGCGACCGATTCTTCCTATGGAGCCATATAATATGTAAGTAGATGCGATCTTGATAAGGGTTGGCTCAGTCTGAATAGTATATGCAAGATTTGGTCAAGATATCTTGATAAGCTGAAAAGTTTCCCATACAAGAAGCTACTCTCGATACGTTTGTTCATACCTAAAAGAAGCAAGAAGCAAAAGTGCCTAGTTTGGTTAGGATATCTCGATATGTACATATCAAAGCTTGGCATACAAGAACCTAGTTCTCATCCAATCCCTTCTATACGATATATTGGTCCGATCCAGCCCCTTCCGACATATGTACTGCCTGCAGCCGAGAGACGAATCTATGCAAAGCTAACAGAATAGTTCGCAGATTGGAATCGATTGTTAATCGATTGGATATATGTATGATTGATGGAGTTGTCTTCTTCGAAGCGTTGCACAGCTTGTGGCATAGGCAGCATGCCTGCTGTAAGGGTATCACAGCTAAAAATGATATTGTATAAAGAGTGCTGCAGGTCGGCGACTAATACAGCTCATAAACTGGAGCTAAAGCGAAACGAGTTGTTGTCAGTTGTTGTTGTTGTCAGTTGTTGTTGTTGTTGCCGCTTGCCGCGACGCGCCGCAAGTTTGTCAACATCAATGTCGCCTGCCCCGCCGCACACATGTGTGTGTGTGTGTGTGTGTGTGTGGAACTCAATTCTTATCATGAGTTGTGTCGACATCGCCAGCACCTTTGGCCGTGTTGCAGCAAGCCGCGTTTGCCTCTTTTTTTTCGATTTGTGGCGCCCACACGCAGCCGCTTGCCACGGCCCGTTGCACAGCTCAAAATTCGTCATAAGTGCAGCACATGGAGCAAACGAATGCGATTCCGACTGCGAGTTGGGTTTGAGCTGTTTGGGTTTGGGTTGGGGCACATGCAACACCCACTTGCAACTGGCTGCATGGGCGTTTTGGGCGTGGTAGGTGTGGCAGCTGCGGCGGCGACGGCCTAGCAAATTTTCGACAGGATTTCTTGCATTGCCAAACGCCCAAAAAATGCTGCCACACGTGTGTTGCATGATGCGTGGCTGTGGCAAGGCCGGGGGCAGACAGAGAGGGGTATCACGTATTTCTCAGTTTTTCTCAGTTTGCCCAGGCGCAAAAGCAAACAAAATGCGGCATACGGCAAAGTGGGCGTGGCGCAGCTGCAGCCAGCGTTTGTTGAACTTTTGTGGCAAACAACAAAAAAAAAAAGCAGAAGAAGAAGCAGGCAGAAGAAGCAGCACCAGAAGCAGCCAAATGAACATCGAGAAACTTGAACGCAACTAATCAATCTGCAGAGAGAAAAGCAAAGCCATGTGGACACACACACACAGAGACACACACACACACACACACAGACAGAGGCACACGTACACAGATGTTGCAACGAAAAACTAAGGCCCAATTGCCAACATCTGTGGCAGCAACATAAGCGGCATGCAACTCAAGTAAAACAAAATAAATAATCATAATAAATAAACGAGCCACGAAAAATCTCACAGTTGCATGTGAAGTTGTTGTTGTTGTTGTTGTTGTCGCTTTTCACTTCTGGGTGTAAAGATTATTTTCAGCTCGTGGAAAACGAATGAAAAACAAGAAAAACGCAACAGTAAAACCCAAGAGAAAATTACCCAGCAATTTTTGATAGTTGTAGAAAACACCTCGAGAAGCGCCAAACACACACACACACAAATCTTGTGAGGCTTTCAAAATGTGGCAAATTTATGGCCCAAACAAAGGTGGCAGAGCGAGGGGCAGCTGGGCGTGTAGCAAAAGAGAAAAGTTCAGAGCTTTATGTGAAAGAGCCGTCAATCACAGAAAAGCCAGCAAGCAATTGGCCAGCGCCACGTACATCAATTGGTTTGAGCTTCAAAACTAAGAAAATAAGTTGACTAGAAACCAGAAAGAATCGTTCATCATGGCCAAACCGACCTTCAGACACCCTTCTGCGAGAATTTCAATGCCAATACATCAAGAACTTGACTCGTTCAGCATTTAACTGATATAGACAGTACTTCGTCCTGACTGCCCACTTGATTGACGGACTGACTGCATGATTGATTGACTAAAATAGTTTTAAGTAACTAACTAGTTGATTGAGTGACTGATTGATGGACTGACTTAGCCTTAACTAACATACTCATTGACTGACCAATTTATTGATTGTCAGACTAGTTGATTAGGCGACTGAATGCTTGACTGTAGAATCGACTGAATGACTGCTCGAATGACAGACTGATTGATTGACAAACTGGCTGTATAATTGATTGACTGACTGAATTTGTGTCGACTAACTGACTAGTTAACTGACGGACTGATTAATTGACTTACTGATTGATAGACAGACTTCTTAAATGACGAACTGGTCAACTGATTGATTGACTGAACAGATTCGTGTTAACTAACTGACTTGTTGAAGGATCGACTGATTGATTGATTGACAGGCTGACCAATTGGTTGACTAACTGACTAGTTCACTGACCAACGATTGATTGTCAGACTAGTTGACTGAGCGATTGATTGGTTAACTGACAGCCTAATTGAAAGACTGATTGATAAAGAACTGATCTGATTACGTTTTATCCTTACTAACAAGCTAACTGGTTGACTCACTGACTGATTGATTGACTGCCTGATTGAGCATCAACAAACAGAGCTAAATTGTTCACACTAGACACTTTATGGGACGTAAGTGCATGCCAAGACGAGGTTATTCAATCGAAAAGTTTCCTGGTTTTTCGAGCAAAGCAGCATAAACTCTGATAGATAACCCCTAACAATATGAGTATCTTAGAGATACATTTCGAAAATAAACCACAGTATCTATTTATCCCTCTCCCTCATTCTACCTTTATCTCAATGTGTGCTATAGGAAGTGCAGAAATGCCTGCTAGCGACCGCAATAGGAATTGGAATAGATGCCAGCCGATTCCCAGAGATCTCACGCAATGTCTACAAGAAAAATAGTTCGATTGCGGCAACAACAACAACAATGAGGTAAACGCAAAGGTGGGGAGGGGTGGAGCGGTGGAGGGAGAACAAGAGGTAGAATAACAGAAAGCCCAAACCGAAAAAACCGAAAACAACTTAAATTACCAGCACGGCGTCAATTTTCATTAGAAAAGAGGCAGGCAGCACGGGCAACAGACCAGGCCAGCTCGACACGATCCGGATTCAGGCAGACAACCAACAGCAGCAGCAAGAACAACAACAACAACAACAACAACAACAACAACAAGAACAACAACAGCTAATACAAGAGGCTTTGGCCATGACTGTAAGCCGAGTTGAGAGAGATAGAAGCTGGAGACAACCACAGCAACAAATCCAAAGTTTCAGCTTTCGACAAGCTGAAGGCCAGGAAGAAGCCGATAAGTTAGGGCCAGGGGCAGGCAATGGGCATGGGGTAGACCGGGGTATAGGGGTATAGGCTATAGAGAAGGCAACTGCGCGGACTGAGCTGGCCTGGCTTTCATATTGGCAATAGCTTCGATCTACACACACACACACACACACACACACAGACACACGCTCGCAGCATCAACTGTCGACTGTCGTGGATTTTGGTTTTGGTAACGAGTTTCATTCGCACAAATTCGAACGCCCCGAGGCGCACAGAAGGTGAGGGGAAGGGGGAGGAATCTGAACGATTTGCTCCATAAATCTGAACAATGCGAGGGTTAATGCCCATGGGCGCAACATGTTGTATGCTGCGTGAGATGAGCTGCTGCTGCTGCTCAACTGGTTGCCTCCTGCCATCGCATTTCGCATGCAACTTGGCTTTTGGGTGTGTCTCAGGCACAGACAACCTTTAATACCCTGCAGGATGTGCGCTTAGTAGGGTATACTTAGTAAACGCAACGAACTCTGGCTAACATGAAACAAGTTTATATTTAACTGTTTGTTCTTGAATGACTGATTGACCAGTCGACTAAATGATTGACTCACTCACTACCTGAAAATTGATTGAGTGATTGAATGATTAACTGTTTGTCCTGACAAACTGTTTGATAGACTGACAGATTGATTGACTGAAGGACAAATTGACTAACTTACAATTGACTGATTGAATCCATCACTGTCTGGCTTGACTAACTGATTGATGAACTGACTATCTGATTGACTGAAAATGTATTGACCTAGATATTGGCTCACTGACTTACTGGATTGATTGATTGACTGACGGTCTTGACTAACTACCTAATTAATTGTTTGATTAATTGACTAATTGATTGACTTGATTAACTGACTAATTAACTGATTGAATGACTGACTGACTGCATAATTGATTGACTGTCTTTCCTGATTGACGGATTACACGTTTGATTGATTGACTGACTGACTGTTTGTTCTGACCAACGAACAAATTAACTGCTTGACTGACGGACGGATTTTCTGATAGTCCAATTTATAAGAGCTAGACTGATTGATAGGACGGCAGCTCCGGTCTTGCCACAGAGCATCTGCAAGTCGTGTACTTGAGACAAGAGCTCGCCGACTCGTTTTATTTTGCTTAGCCTGCGGACAATTTGTCAGGCACTGAGATTAGCCGTAACGGCAGCCACGGTTGCATTTTCGCTTATTGATTTATCGATATATAATTTTTTTAAATTTTTTTGTATTTTGTGGGTTGAAGAAGAAGAAGCAGCGGCAGCAGTTGAAAGCTCGTCGCAGCGACGCGACAATCGCAGCGAATTGATTGCGTGGGCCGCGACGTGACAGAGCTTTGATTTGGCAAGGGGCACCAGGGCGGTTGGGGGGTTAGTTAAGGTTCGGAGGCAGGGGCAGGGGCAGGGGCAGGGTGGCAGATTGAGCGACGCAATGCCCACACGCGTTCAACAAAACGCTGATGAATGAGCCACGCGCAGTTGTTGTTGCATCTCTGATGCCACAAACTTCAACCTTAGCTGGCAGCCGCAGCCACAGTCGCTGGCTCATCGCAATTGGCAATAAATCATAACGCCCACACATTGCCGCTTGCCTCCCCCCTCTCTGAAGCCAAAGACTTTAGTCTTCACTGAAGCACTCTTCACGCTCCGCCTGAGTGGATCTGCCTCTCCCTCTCTCTCTCTCTCCGGCTCCGACGATGATTGCATTTGACTGCGGCACTTGGACCGAAGTCTCATTAGTGCACACAAGTGCCCCCCTGGGGGCTGCCCCCGTGGCACTTACCTGCGACTCGCTTAGCCATGAAACGTTTTACAAAAATTATGTTGCGATCTTTTTCTTTCTTGTTTTGTATCTTCTAGATACATTCAACACTCGACAGCTGCAAGCTTGTAAACGCTTTGCAACACTCTGTTTGCTGTTTTGGCTGACTTCACAAAACGTTTTCCCACACCACACACACACTCACACACACACTCACACACACACTCACACACACACACTCACACACACGCCTAGTACATTTCACAGCGCAGCGCAACTCGAGTTCAAAAAAACAGAAAAGATGGGCAATTTTCCTAGCGCTATAAATACGCACGCCTCCTTTTTTTCTTCTTTCCAGCTGCACGCCCTCGACACCAGCCTAACCCACCCTCCCATCACCCCCCCCCCCCCCCCACCACCCTGCCCACCCCACACGCAACAAAAATCAATTGAATTTTCACGCATGTTTATGAGGCAGCAAATGCTACAATCGAGCTTGCCTAAAATGCCAGCACAAGATCAAGCATCTAGAACTTATTCTACTCTGCGCATGAACTAGTTGGGAATTATAGAGAAAGCGTAACAGGGGCAAGCACTGTGAAGTTATATTGATCAACATTCATACTATTTGCTATATGATAGAAGTAGACATACCCTAAGAAAGGCAGCACCTGTTTAGCCCAAAGGATTTCTATTACTTTATCCCTATATTGTTAAATCTAAAGCTTCAACTCGTTTTCTATTCAATTCTATGGACTTGTCTGATCTTAACCCTCAGTTCCAGGGAAAGTGCAAAACCTATTCAATTTGATTTTGTGTTCCAATATTTACGATCATGTTAACACAAGGAATGTTGAAAGTTTTGTAGTTTCGGTTGGTGCAAACGAGAGACGACCTTGTGTACATTTTAGGCTGGTTTCACTGTAGCATTGCGTATAATAGATATCTGCCAAGTGTTTGTCTGGGCATTTCCTTGTCTAGTATATGTACGTTATTTCTTTCTTTTCCGCTGTAATGCGTGTGTCGTATATCTCATTTGTTTATGTCTCTCGGCGTCTTTTCGGGTGGAGCTGCGAACGCAAAAAAACAACTAGAGAGAGAAAGAAAAAAAACTATTTTGCATGTGGAATACAGACGAATATCCAATAAAATACGAATAGAGGCCTAGTGTTCTATCATGTACGACTGCTCGCCCCAGTTGGGAACAAAAACAACAACAACAGCAACAACAATAACCATTAAGCGCCCCGCTCTTAAGCCCCCGCCCCAACCATTGCCCTGGCTGCGACTGTTTGGCGTCTGTTGACCTCATTTTCGGCGAAACATTTTGGCGCACTTTCAGAGCAAAGAACCCATAAGAACTATCATATTCAGCCAAAAAACCAAAAATATATATGTATACAAATACAAAAAATATATAAAATAAATTTAACATGTGTCCGACAGGGCACACATTTAGCTAAAAGCCAGGAGAATAACACGAAAGAACGCGCTGGCCCGACTAAGTGATACCCTGTTGCCAGCTATCAATTGACAGTTCGTCCTCTGCTCGATTGACATTTAAGTATGTTTATAATTTTGGTTCGCTATAATTTGATTAACATAAAATTATATAATATACTTATAATAACAAAAATGGCTGATATTCGATACTTATCGATACTTATCGATTATAATGAAGTGGCAATAGTTATCGATAATATAAAATCTAATATTCATATATTAAGTGAATGCAGTTATGGAATAGTTCAATTATACAAAAGCTTTCATAGGGTGTGCATACTTCTCTCGCAGTCAAAAGACGAACGCGAGCTGATAATCGATATTTATCGACTTTGAGCAAAGATATGCTCTAAGAATCCATGCCTGTAATCGATATTAATCGAGCCTTCGCTTGCAATTCTAAGATATCTCTAAAGCGAGTCAGTCGATCTCGAATTCTTCTTCTGCCTGTTACATACGTTCCCACAGCATAATTATATCTTCTTCTAGTTCACACACTTAATGGAGACAGGGTATTAAAAGCGCCGCACGCACACGTAGATAAGCGTTTACGAGTCTCTAAAACTATCCACATATCATGCTTATTGTGGAGAACTAGACAAACTATGGGTCAGATAAGAAAACCTGCCTGCCTGTTTGCAGCACTCGTCAAAGTTTTACAGTACAAAGTTTTATAGTACGTTATGTGAATCACATTTTTAACATATTCACGTTGATTTATTTACAAATATTTGCCTTATGTTAAGGCGTGGAAAATAATAATTAAAGCCCGTTCGGGCCATTTGGCCCATTCGGATTCCATATGGAGCGTCGAGAGCTGCACGTGGAATCGCGTGTGTGTTATTCAATAATATTTAACAATTGGAATACCGAAAACAACAACAAGAGTAAACATGCTGACTAGAATGATACCGTGATACCCTAGAAGTTTCAATTGATCTGATGGCAAATGCACATCCAATTTTCGGGGCATTCAAGCGAAGGGAATTCTTTATTCTGGGCAAAGCTATTCATAAAGTGAATTATACCTTATCTGTATATCCAAATCCTACAATCGATATTTATCGATTTTACAAAGTCGTTGCTAGCCTTTGCCAGCCACAAGCCACAGGGTATTAATAGGTGCGAAAAAAAGAATGTCCGGAGCACCTGAACGTGATTTGCATTTGTTTATTTGCATTGCGAGCAACACAACTCATTTACAAAGCAAATGGGCGACAACGAAAATAAAAACAAACCGATTTTAAGTGAAGTGCACTGGAAAGCAACAAGAACAATGGGGAAAACAGCAAAGGTTTCTGCAGTTGGCACTCTAGAAAATTACAAGATATGCCAAGTAGAGCTTGTCACAGCTACAAAAAAGTCAATATTAGGTCAATACTTAATACGCACGTCCCGATTCACGGTTTTTCCACGAGTGATTCACAAAGCTTTTAGCAGCTTCGCGTGACTGACTGGCCCGAAAAGTTCAGCTTAATCAGAACTTAATCAAAGCACAAGCTTACAACCCAAGCTGGTTCATAACAGTCGATCGCTTAAGGATTTTGTCCTAGCTTTTCCACTTTCAAGTCAAATAAAGCTTTCGCTGCTCACGTGAGTAATTAACGAAAGCTTTTTGTTAAGGCTTGAAGTAGGCTTATAGCCAAAAACTGAAGCTGCGAATAACTAACCGATCTTACCAATGAAGGTAGTCACAATTAATGAACAATCATTTTAGTTATTCATTTACAAGCTAGTAATCGAAAGCTCATTTCACTTGCGATCTTGCAAGAGCTTTTCTACTAACAATTCTTTCAACTCCCGAAGTTCTTTACACAGTCAAAAGCTGCTTGCACGATAGCCCAAGTGCTTTTTTAAACACATCTTTTGCAAAGCATACTTTGTCCTACACCAAAAGCTCTCTGCATCGAATCACGAAAGCTCAAAAGACTTTCACACGTTTTGCACGCGTGACTGTCGCAAATGGAAGAATGAAATGCCGGCTGGCTTCGTTCTTTGGACGACCGCACAGAGCGCGTGAAGCGCACGTTCAAGTGGACAGCGGAGACGGACGGACAGACAGACGGACGGACTGACAGTCGAGACAGACGGACGGACGGGGTAAACATGACGTGCATGACATCCGTTTGTCAGCAAATCAAAGAGCCAACTGCACATTGCACGACACGCTGCGAACTAAGGAACTGGCACTGGAACTGGAACTGGCACTGGCACTGGCACTGGAACTGGAACTGGAATTGAAATTGGAACTGGGACGGGGTCGGGTAGAAGCACCGAAGTTCGTCGGAAATTCGACATTTGGAAGAACGTGTGAATGGCTTTTTGATTGCCGGCGGTCGCTTAAAAAAGCCGCCAGCCAATTTGTGAGGTTTCGTTTTTGGGTGGTTTTTCCCTTCTTATTATTCTTCTCTCAATGCCCTAACAGAGGGTATTCAAATTGTGTTATGAAATGTGTGAACGCTTAACAGGAGAAATGTAAAGTGTGAAATTCTCGATCAGATCGAAGAAAGCTTAGCTCATGCTCTACTTTTTATTGCTTATCACTATATGGCCCTCTTATCTAAAAATCTTTTTTGTTTTTTCAGAATTGGATTTGATCAAACTTGGTATTTCAGCAAGATCCCGGCATGTAAGCCAAATATTATCTAATTGAACTACTTTATCATATAAGTCCATGAGAGAATGGGAAAGGAATATGGGTATGGATGTAGATATAGATATGGAAATGAATATGGATATGCATCCATATGGATATGGCATATAAAATATAAAATATGTTTTTTGTGTCTACAACTTATCTTGGTTTTTACAAGCTTTTGCAAGCACAATAGCAACAATTTGATCTGTAATTAGGGCTTGTTTTTACAGGGTATCAACAAGAGTATTTAATCTTCGGTCTGTTGTAGTTGGCGGTTCTTGATTGTGTGTGTGTTTCTTTTTTGTTATGCGCTTAGCCTTGATCATGGCCAAAAGCCGTCACATCGCGGCTTTATGGCAGTTAACATTATTATGCTTGTTGTTGTTGTTGTTGTTGTTGTTGTTGTTGTTGCAGCTGCTGTGTGAGCTGCATGACAAATGCAATCAAAGGCCGAGCGTCGACTGGACCCGGAGCCTAATCAGAAATGCACGACCAGCAGCCAGATGAAACACATGTCGAGTTCGTGTTAAAGAAGGACCAATAAATTGGTCACATATATTTGCTTATAGACACTTAAAAATCCCAGCTAACCGCTTGCCAAATCAAAAGTGTGTCATGTGAAAGGTAATTGGCATTTGGCATTTCCAAATGTCTTTCGAAGGAGCTTTGGGTTCACTTTCCTCTAAGCTGATTGTAATTCCTTGCAATCCGCACAGAAGTCTGGCAACACTGCAAAGAGCTTTCGCTGCAGGTGTCAAGCTTTTAAGCTTAAATGATATTGAATACTTTTCCAATAATAATACATGTAAATTCTGAATTCTGTTTAACATTTAGAAAGCTATTTCTGGACAACAGAAATCTTTAAGCTTTCATTGTTAATTGATTCAGAATGCATTCGATTGAGTTTTAGCTTTAATTTGAAGAGTTAACACTTTAAAGAGCTTTTCATTCAGCTTTTAAGCTTCTGATTACTTTCGCTTCCGCCACAACTAATTGAGTATAAAAACTTGATTGCCGATACTTGTCTAAGTTCCTTCTGCGCTTAAACGCTTCTTCATGCATGATATTTGCTATAAAAATGCTGCATTTAAGGCTTGAAAATGTAAGATGCAGCTTTAAAGCTTCTATATTTGTTCATGTGCTTTGGTTTAAGGCGCTCGAGCAGCTTTAAAGCTCTTGCTTCTCCCTAAAGTTCATAATTAAAAGCTTTCAAATGCTAGCTGCGCTTTGACACTCCTCTAAATAAAGCCTTTTCGCCAACGAAATCAAAGCTCTTATAAAATATTTCAGAGTCTGAGTGAATTGCCAGACATTCATGTTCAGAGGAAATGGAATCAAGTCTGGCCGGCTTAAGCCAGCTCTAAGCCATAGTCTGTACGGGACACTGTGCAGAAGCAACCTAATTGCTTTGACCCACTGCCACCCAAAAGTGGACAAGTGACTTCCACAAAACGAACTTCCTCAGACTGAATGGCGACGACAACAACAGAAATAACAGCAACAACAACAGAAATACGTGGATACATTGCTCTTGTAATACATATTTTTATGGCACCATAAGCCATAAGACGTCTTGGATTGCCTTCTGCCAAGCCCCTGCAATACTTTTGCATTGATTTTCTATTTGTATGCCCTAACTTTAAGGAGTATATTGGCTAGCTGTTAGGCTTGGAAATATGAAAGAAAAAAGATTTGTAAGAGTTTTAGCAAAGCGTTGCCCGTTAAATGTTTACGAATATAGCATGAAAAAGGAATTAAAGAAAGTCAAAAGCTCTTGAGTATATTCTATTCGAAGCTACTTTACGATCACATTTTACCTTTTCTATATGATCCAGAGAGTTCGAGTCAGTACAACGTTTACGAAAGAGGCGTAAAGAGGAATTTGAAGGGATTGAAGGGCAAATCATTTTCACATATTACTCTTATGCCCGCTTGTGCTTTGAGAGCGTATCCCAGCTTCGTTATGTTGCATTTGATGGATACATGTTTTTGATGTTTGTCATTTTATTGGCATCGCGGTTGGCTCCGATTTGTCTGCCAACTATGGCATGGGCATTGCGAACTGGGCGTACGCCAGACAGACAATTGCTGCGGATACGAACACGGTCACAGTTATTCGCATTTGTTGTTGTTCTTGTTGTTGTTGCGGTTGTTGTTGCCATTTTGAGTGCACAGACGGGCTAGCTTCAGGCCAAACTACAAGCACGATTAACATCAGCCTTAACATGATGATCTAACTAATCGTGGCTATTATGATGGACTCATACAGATTATTGCACATAAGCTAACTATGCAAATTATTATTAAACATATTTATTAATAATAAATATATATGCACATATCTACAACTGCAGTCGCATGAGATTTCGGAGTCTTCCTGTGACCCTCGACACACATTTCCTTATCAACTGGCAAAAAATAAATATACACACAGCGAGCAGATAAGTTTGTAAATAAAATATAAAGAAAACATTCGCTGTAAATGAATGCGGAAAAAAAAACAACAAAAATAAAGTCGCGTGCGCTCGACTTGCAGATACCCTGTACCCCTCTACTAGGCGAAGGGGGGAGATTGGAGTTAGCGAAAAAGTGAACTATTCCGAATCTTTCAATTTCCGAGTTACGCGTTAAAAACCTTGTCTGAAACGATTTTCATTTTGTAATCTTTCGCTTATTTCTAGAATATATCGATTAATATCGATTGTTATCGATCTAAACAGTTATACAATGTAATGAAATACATAAATTTCAGATTTGTGAACTATAGACTCTTAAGATTTGTAAAGCTTATGGGATCGAAGAGGCTTTCTGTCTGTCTGTCACACGCGGAATACAAAGTATGCAAATGTCTCTTCAACCCATTTGCACTGCGTACAGGGTATTGTAAAATAAACAAGGAAATCAAATGAAAAACAGCAATAAACAAAGAAATATATTGTTGGAATATCTGGAAATGCAAATATTCTGAAAACACACACTGTCCTATCTGGGACTGGGTCGGGGACTGGGACTGGGACGGGGTCGGGGACTGGGACTGGGTCGGGGACGGGGACTGGTCGCAGCTGTAGCCTAAATACACATGAGATATAGCCGAATGTTCCAAAGGGTTGCTCCGAAAGATAATGCCGATAAATGTTACTTTCGCGAAACGTAGATACGATAAATAAACCCCTTTTTTTTCGTAGTATGCCAGCTGGAATGGCTGTGAATAAGTCACCTTAAGCACTTTTATCCGGAAATTGTAATACATAGATTACCCTCAATTTCCATGCAGATCTTTAACGTTGAGTTCCCTTTCCTATTTCCGATTTCCGGAATTCATGACACATAGATAATCCTTAATATCTATGCAGAACTTTAATATGAAGAAACCTCATTGTATACCAACAGATAAAGTTTTGTTCAATTCTTTTTACTTAAGTCTTTAGTAGAGCTTTTTGCAAAGCAAAAGTGCTTTCCGATAGCTAAAATCGGCATTTGTTAAATCTGCTAGAGATCTGTTGCGGAGCATTTAGAAGAAGGGATCCAAAAACTGGATCAAGATTGATTTAAGCGACTTTTGTTTGAAAAGAAGTTGAACTCTTTTATCGCAAATATACATGGAAATATACATGGGAAATCGTAAACAAAAGACTTCATGAAACAAAAAACTAGATCTAAGCAAATATTCAATTAGACACGCGATCTTAAGAGTTGGCTTCCACTTCTTGAGAATCTTTTAATCTCCAGATGGATTTAAATAGAATTTGCATGAAATTAGCTAAGATCTGGCCGGCACTTGAGAAACAAAAGATAGATAGATAGATAGATAGATCGTTCGATCATTTTTTATAACTTTCTCTAAGTTTTTTGTTCGTTCTCTTTTGCAGATGTATTCAATTAGTTATACGATCTTGACTAAATGGCCATCGAAAAGTTCTCCTTCTTTTTTATTTTTCATCTCGTTTCTCGTTCGTTATTTGCTAATGGAAACCACATGCCAGATTCCAAGCCCACATCCGAAAGATCTCTATCTCTCCCTCTCGCTCTCTCTCTCTTTCTGTATCTGTGTGTGTAGCATCATCTTTATAAATAATCAATATTCATTTATATTATTATTATATTATATGGTAATCGAAGTGTCTAACGACAACAACAACAACAACTATCAACTAAATCTCAAACAAGTTTCACACATTAACAACAAAAATTGCAATGCACAAAAGGCAAACACGTTTTTTTTTATTTATTTTTATATATTTTTGCTTTTTTGCTTCTTTTGTTGTTGTCGTGGAGATTGGCATCAAAAGGAATTTGTTGTATTTTGCAAAGTGTTTTATTAATAATAATCAATGTCAGTCAATTAAGGTAAACAACAGAGTGAGAGAGAGAGAAGAGGGAGAGAGAGAGAGAGAGAGAGAGAGAAAGCGAGAGATAGAGAGTGGGAGAATGAGAGAGAGAGAGAGGGAGAGAGAGAGAAGAGATAGGGAGACGGGCAAAAGAAGAACAATTTCGAGTTTTGTCTAAATATCTTGAAAAGCAGAAAAGTATTCCATACAAGAACCTAATTTCCGAACGATCGTTCCTATGAAAGCTATATGATATAGGGGTCCAACGTATAAAGATCGACGACGGGACCGATTTTGCATATATGTAGCATTGTATTAGTATGACGAGTTTGGTGCAGATATATGTACGTATTGAAAACACACAAGTTTTGCTCAAAAGAACCCATTTTTTGACATAAGATCTGTCTGAAATTATCAGAGCTTGAATGTCGCAAAAGGTATATACAAAAGATAGGCGACTCCTCCTTGAAGAACTCCTCCTACTCCTCCTGAAGATAGAGAGAGTAGAGAGGGAGATTTGGAGAGAGTAGAAAGGGAGATATCAAGAGAGATAGAGATAGAGCGAGGGGAGAGAGAGGTTAGATAGTGAAGTTCAGGGTACTCGCAAGTCGGGCACTCCCAACTTGAGCACTGTTAACTTGTTTCTGCTCCCCAATACATATCTTGACTTATAATATATCTTCCCCTAGTTTCATATTTGTTCCCATCTTTTCTCATTGCTCTCTGCTCTTAGCAAAGAATTCCTTAGGATCTTTTTAGCCTTCCGGGCCTGAGTAGAAACTTTGGCAGTTGTTTGAGCGAATAATTAGTAAAAACAATACGAAAAACAAAACAAAAAAAAACCGGTTAATATAAAGTTGTTTAGCTGTCTTTAACTTTAACGCTTACCATTTTGTGTTATTGGGCCAATTATATTCGCCGATGGTGTGCGTGGCCAGCGAGTAGCCGAAATACGAGTTGGGATGCCCGTACTTGATCAGCGGCTGCCTCTGCTCCAGATTGAAGCACGAGACAACGGTCGCGGCGAATAGCACGAGGTGGAGCGCCAAATGAATTCGACTCTCGCCGAGGTTCGAACGCGGCGAAGAACGCGGCTTTGTCATTTTTGTTGCTGTTATTCTGGATGCGCTGCTACAACAATTACATCAACAATACAACTGTAAACGACATGCAACGGACACTTGCAAATCGCTCTTAACCTTCAGCTTAAGCCCGTCTATTAGCGGCAGCGACGTTAGCTGCAACTGCGGCTGCGACTGCGACTGCGGCGTTACGCTCAACAGGTAGCCTACAAAGTTGTGGTTGTTGTTGCTGCAGCTTTCCAAATGTCGCTGTTGTTGTTGCTGCTGCTTCTGTGATGCTGCACTTGTTGTTGTTTATAATTTTTGTTTTGTTTTGTTCAGCAGGTGCACTTGACCTTTTTCCCAGCCGCCCCGCAAACGTTGAAATGTAAATGGCAATATAAGTTATAGTAGAATAAAAGATGATTTAACTCATAACACATGGCACTGATAATGCTTATCAAATCACTGGACAAACAACAAAAAAAAAAACACGAGTTGTGCACACCAAAAAGAAACCGTCACTCGATAAAAATCGAAACGAATGCCGGCGAGCTTGCCCGCAAATCAACCGCAACGTATGCCGTCTCTGCTGAGAATAACGTCGTTCGCTCGCGCTGCTAAGCGACTAACAACAGTTGTTAACACTAGCAGAGCTTAACAGCTGCTGCTCAAATGTGCGTCGCCGGGCTGCCAACTTGGTACAGTTCTTTTACAGCGCTGGCAGCGCTGTGCGCGCGCGCATTTTTTAAGCTGCGCAGCGAAAAATCTCGATGCCCCGTAGAAATCAATGAAAGTCAAGCTGTGAATTGTGGTGCGACAGCTGCAAAAGAAATGCAACTTAATCATTAATTCGTAAAGTGTTATGTGTTAACAATTAGAAAAAATTGAAAAATTGTCGTAAGTGTCAAATAGGCGCAGCAGGGCCAAAACAAAAATAAAAACGCCGCAGAAAGCAGAAATTGCAAAACGTCGCGAATCAATAATACCTGAGCTTGAGGCTGAGGCTGAAGCTGTAAACAGAAACAACCCCCACCCCACAAGCTCACACACACACACACAGAGACAGCCTACATAATCAGGAAATCTCCAGCAGCAAGAAGAAGCAGCAGCAGCCATGTCTTGTGTGAGCTCCCATGCATATTAATAAGGCAATACATAAATACTCAAATTTAACGGTAATTGCAGCGTTTGAAGGCCACCAAATGTCCCACGGATGAGCTGTCCTTGACGAATCGCGCCATTGTGAACGTCGCCGATTTTCCCGACGATGTCAAGTATGCCAAATGGACGAACTGCAGCAACTACTTCAGCTCATCATCATATTCATTATTATTATTATTTCTTAATTCCTTTCAGGTATGCGGACATTTCGCCCGCAGCGGGCCAACACTTTATCTTCGCACTGGAGAAGACCATGGAGGTGCCCAGAGGCTATGTGGGCTTCTCTCTGGTGCAGCGCAAATGGGCCATGCTCTCGATTAACCAGGATCTGGAGGTGCGACCCTATCGATTCGATGCCAGCTCCGATGTCATAACAAATGTCTCCTTCGAAACCGATTTTCTTCAAAAGAAGACGTAAGTGTTAGTGGGAAAAATATATAAAAGTGAGGTTAGCTTACCCATAATCAGGTTAGGGTGGGATCCCGAGCTGGAAGTCGTCTTGAGTATTTAAGCTTTGGCCAATGCCTTACCCAATGGTAACATTCCAATAGATAAATAGTGTTAAGCTTAGATCACAGTGATTGAACCCTAACCTCAAAACAGATTTTTCCTGTAGGAGTGCATAACTGCACTTTGTGTGTGTGTGTGTGTGTGTGTGTGTGTGTGTGTGTGTGTGTAGTTTTGACTGTAAAAGTGGGGTTAGGTTAGGTAACATCAATTTAGATATTTAAAAGCTTAGAGCTGTTAGATTAGGTTAAGTTAGGTTAAGTTAAGTTATGTTAAGTTAAGTTAGGTTAGGTTAAGTTATGTTGGGATATGTTAGGCTATTCTAGGTTAGGTTAGGTTGAATTTAATAAGCTTCTATTTCCAGCTAGAGACAAACTCGCTTGTCAAAATCTCTTAAGAAATTAATTAGGAGCAGGTACCCAAGATTTCTTTAAGAGGGTTTGGGAAGAAGGTTTTGTTGAGCAGACCCGGTGATCATGTCATCTCGCCCCCCTCTGTAGCGTCTCGCAGGAGCCGTATGACTCGGATGAGATGGCCAAGGAGTTCATTATGCAATTCGCTGGCATGGCCTTAACTGTCGGCCAGTCGCTGGTCTTCAATTTCAAGGACAAGAAACTGCTTGGCCTGGCCGTCAAAATGCTGGAGGCCATCGATCCAAAGACCCTGGCCGAGGGCAAGGAGCCGACCACGCGCAATGTGCGCTTCGGCCGCATACTGGGCAACACGACCGTGCAGTTCGAGAAGGCCGAGAATAGCTCACTGAATCTGCAGGGCAAGTCGAAGGGCAAGGTGGTGCGCCAGTCGATCATCAATCCGGATTGGGACTTTGGCAAAATGGGCATCGGCGGCCTGGACAATGAGTTCAATGCGATCTTTCGCCGTGCGTTCGCCTCGCGCGTCTTTCCGCCCGAGCTGGTGGAGCAACTGGGCTGCAAGCATGTCAAGGGCATCCTGCTCTACGGACCGCCCGGCACGGGCAAGACTCTGATGGCCCGCCAGATCGGCACCATGCTGAATGCTCGCGAGCCGAAGATAGTCAATGGGCCGCAGATTCTGGACAAATACGTGGGCGAATCGGAAGCAAACGTGCGACGGCTGTTCGCCGAGGCCGAAGAGGAGGAAAAGCGTCTGGGCCCTAACAGCGGGCTGCACATCATCATCTTCGATGAGATCGACGCCATTTGCAAGCAGCGCGGCTCCGTCGCCGGCAACAGCGGTGTCCACGACACAGTCGTCAACCAGCTGCTGACCAAGATCGACGGCGTGGATCAGCTGAACAATATCCTGGTGATCGGAATGACCAATCGCAGGGATATGATCGATGAGGCGCTGCTGCGTCCCGGCCGGCTGGAGGTTCAAATGGAGATCAGTTTGCCCAACGAGCAGGGACGCGTCCAGATCCTCAATATACACACGAAGCGTATGCGCGATTTCAAGAAGATCAGCGACGATGTCGACTGCAAGGAGCTGGCGTCAATAACCAAGAACTTCAGCGGCGCCGAGCTGGAGGGTCTGGTGCGTGCCGCCCAATCGAGCGCCATGAATCGCCTGATCAAGGCCGATGCGAAGGTCACGGTCGATCCGGAGGCCATGGAGAAATTGAAGGTGAATCGCGATGATTTCCTCCACTCGCTGGAGCACGACATCAAGCCGGCCTTCGGCACCGCCCAGGAAATACTCGACAATATGCTGGCACGCGGCGTCGTCAACTGGGGCCAGCCGGTGGCCAATCTCCTCGAGGATGGCATGCTCTACGTGCAGCAGGCAAAGGCCACCGAGTCCAGCGGCCTCGTCTCGGTTCTGATTGCCGGTGCACCCAACTCGGGCAAGACCGCGCTGGCCGCCAAGCTGGCCAAGATGTCCGACTTTCCGTTCGTGAAGGTCTGCTCGCCGGAGGACATGGTCGGCTACACCGAGTCCGCCAAGTGTCTGCACATACGCAAGATCTTCGACGATGCCTATCGCTCGACCCTCAGCTGCATTGTCGTGGACAATGTGGAGCGTCTGCTCGACTACGGACCCATCGGGCCGAGATACTCCAATCTCACGCTTCAGGCATTGCTGGTGCTGCTCAAGAAGCAGCCGCCCAAGGGACGCAAGCTCCTGATTCTCTGCACCTCGAGCCGACGGTAGGCGTTGCTTCTCTTCATTTCATGCTCAGCCAGCTAAAAATTGTTAACTCTTTTAGGGAAGTGCTCGAGGAAATGGAAATGCTGTCAGCTTTCACCTCCGTGCTGCATGTGCCCAATCTGTCCAGTCCGGAGCATGTTATCGCCGTGCTCGAGGACACGGATATCTTTAGCAAGAGCGAACTGCAGAACGTTGCCAAGAAGATGGCCGGCAAACGGTAAGCCAAGAGAACCTATTTCCTAGCTACAATTATGTATACAAATCCACCGACAAGCGTGAGAAATAGGTGAAACACGGCTGAATGGAAGTCTGTGTGGCTTCCCTTTCTGCCCGAACTGCTTGAATCTAAAGCTAAGAATCTGTTAAAATTTGAGTTTGGAAAAGGTTTCTCGGTTTCTCAGACGATCTACTTTAAGCTCCAAGCGGGAGAAACAGGTGAAAGATTTCCGAATGGAAGTCTTTTTGGTCTGTTTTAATCGCAATCGAAGAATCTATCAAACTTTGCGTTTGGAAAAGTACTTTTGGGTTTCTCAGCTCAAAGATTTTCCAAATTTAACTTTGTTTTTGTAATCTATCATCCATTTCCACATTTCCATCCACAGGGTCTTCATTGGCATCAAGAAACTGTTGGGCCTGATCGACATGGCCAGGCAGACGGAACCCTCGCAGCGCACGATCAAGTTTCTATCCAAGATGGAGGAGGAGGGCGGCCTGGACATGGTGGCGCGCAAATAAGATGTTAAGAATGCGAAAGAGAAAATCAAGTAAATCTCAATTATTAGCGTTTAAGTAAAGAGTATGTCCGATATACGATCGCGTTGTTAACCCATATATATTCTATATAGATATTATATATTCGAAAATAATCCCCACATTAAGCGACTTTGAAAACGCGTTAACTGCTTTGCATTGTGTGTTGGTCCAGTCCAGTTCCCAACGTTTTCCCACGTTTCAAATTCCAAAACGTTCCTAACCTAAAACCAAACCAAAACCAAGTGCAAACTTTCTGTCAAATATTTCCAGTGCTATAACTAAAAGCACGTTCGATCTGTAACAAACAGAAATGTGAGACCTGTGACCTGATTTGGCATTGCGGCTGGTATTACGAAATATAACATAATCCTAAATATAGATATATACAAACATATATATTATTAAAATCGATACTAATCTCAACGATAACGATATACGCGTATAAATATAATACATTATACTTGTTATATTAATTTTTTTAACATATTTGTTTTTTTCGTCATATTGTTATTAACTGAAAAAAAAACTTTTGTCTTGTTAGTCTTAAGAATTTGTCGCGGAATAGAACACCAAAATTTGTAGGAGAATTTAATCGGAAGAAACGTTGTTTAGCTTGCAAAGAGTTTAACATAATTACATAAAAGCAAATACTCAAAATATATATTGTTAATCACCAATGTTATGAACCCTAATAAAGAAATTCCATCTTGAAAATGTTGTTTGAATGCATGAATGCAACATTGAGTTTGACTTTTGCGAAAGTATTATCTGAAGATGAACATAATATTTCAAAGAAAAGGTAAGTTCTTTCGTCCATTAAGGTACTATCCAGGTAAAGCAGAGTTTTCTCTTCTTATTTGTGGGCAGAAGAAGCTTGAAAAATATTTGCTCTTGACTTGGTCTGAAACATCGAGTTGGGATCTCATAAAAGTATTATCTAGATGCAATTATTAAATATACTTTTGTTATAGCTTGATTCAGACCTTAAAGTACTGCCCGGAGGTATTTGCATAATAGCTAAAACCGATCTTCAAATTTGTACATATTCATTCAAGGTTTGGTAGAAAGTTCAAATAACATATTCAAAAATAGTTCCTATGCGATCTTTAAACGATCTCTAAAATGGCAAATGCAATCATTTATTGGTCAAACAGTGTAAAATGCTAATAAATAGATAAGTTGACAAAACACCAAAAAAAAAAGAAGGAAAATAGATGTGTGTATATATATATGGAGGTAAATCGAGCTAGAAAATAGATTTCAGTTGGGGCCTACAATGGCATGTATAAGACCAGTTATTCGATCCATGGCCGTGATATATACATGAACATATACACATGTTGAGCTGGCACTTGTTGAGCTTCCGGGACGCCTCGTTCCACTAGATGACGGTGCGACTGTGGTTGAGGGACAGCTTGCCACGGCGCACGCGACGCTGCAGACGCTAGAAAAGTGAGATAACCCGATTAGTTAAGAGGTTTATCTATATGGCGATGATATTCAAGGCTGGACATACCCGATTGAAAACGTCGCGCATTATGCGATTGCTGCGACGACGACGCTCCTCGCGCTCACGACTTTGTGCGGCCAGCACCTCGGGCAGGAACTCGCAGCGTTTGCTGGTCAGGGCCTTCATCTCCCGCGTAGAGAAGATGCGCACGCGTGCTGTCAATAGATGGAATACATATGAGATCTTTGATTTAACAAATATATATATATGTATATATATATATATTTAGAATTGATAAACTGGACGCAGTGCATCCCTTGCTTAACGACTTACAGGTAACCGGTGGCGGCAGCTGTTCCAGCCGTCTGTCCAGTGTCTCCAGGCTGCTGTTCTCGATCAGCTGATCGAGTTCGCGGCGTCGCGCATTGCGCAGCAGCTGCATTTCATTGAGGATCGCCTTACGCTGCTTGGACTGGGCACAGAACAGGGGACGGGCGCGCTGCAGATGATCCTGCAGCGAGAGCGACTCCGGCAGAATTTCGCTCTCGTCTCCATTCGCGCTGAACTGAATGACATACGCAATGCCGCGCGGTCGCACCTGCAGCATTTGCTGGCGCTGCTTTTGCTCCTGCTCCCGATGTGCGCCGGAGGAGCTGGTGCTGCGCTGCGTGTGACGACTGCGGCGCTGGCAGAGCTGCAACTGCTGGTGGCATGCCACATCGTCGTATTGATGCGTTGTTGTTGTTGTCGTTGTCGTCGCCTCGCAGGCATTCACCATGCTCATGGGTATGGACATCTCCGAGCTAATGCACAACATGGACGAAGTGCAGCTTGTGGCCCTGCAGCTATTCTGTGAGCCAGTTGTTGTTGTCGTTGCCGTTGCCGTTGCCGCTGCTCCTCCTCCTGCTGCGGCTGTTGTTGTCGTTGTTTTTGTTGCAACTGTTGCTGCCTTGACGGCATGCTGCACATAGCAGGGCGCGCCATGGGAATTTACGACCTGGTAATAGACGGCGCCTTCATCCACGCAGCCATACACATTGCCCGTCGTCTGGGCGTACTGCATTTGCATATATTGTTGTTGTGGTTGTTGGTGTTCCTGATGCTGCTGACATGGGCGTTGCTAGAGCGAGATGGAGGGAGGGAGCGAGATGGAGAGAGAGAGAGAGAGGGAGAGAGATATAGTTTAAGTAGACTGTGCTGAATATAGTATTATTTTCTTTAACAATGATCCCATGATCATACTATTTTTCTCATATATGTTGGGCATCTCATCAGGAAATCGGTTGAGAGAACGAAAAGAAGTATAAGATTGATGTTCATAGGATATAAGAGAATATATATATTATATATTTCAAGCCTCTCTCTTCTAAGACGGACAAGGCCAAACTGACTCAGGACTCTCTCTTGACTGACGGACAGACGGACCAGTATAGATGGACTCAGCTATTCCCCCTGTTACGGATCGGAGAGATATCGCCTTCCATCTGCCAGTTGAATAGATTTGTTGGGTGCATCATAAGTAATAAGCACGTCTTCCCCCTGACAGGGATCGGAAAGGCTACCTGCTTCCAATTGAATAGAATTTCTAAGTTCATCATGACTTAAGAGCTTACCATGAGGCATGTGGCATGCAACGGATGCTGCAGCTGCTGCTGATGCTGGCGCTGAATGAGCTGCTGTTGCTGCTGCTGTTGATGTTGCTGCAGCTGGAGCAGCTGCTGCTGTTGCTCCAGACGCTGCTGCTGCTGGTTCTGATAGTGTGCCATGAACTGGCGCTGTCGCTGCTGGACAAAGGAGCAGACGCTCTCGCTGCTGCCCGAGTGGCTTGGCGCGGGCGTCGCCATTTTGCTGCGCGGCAGCTGCCTGCTGGCAGGCGGTGCAGGTGCAGGTGGAGGAGGGGGAGGTGGAGGAGGAGGATGAGATGCTGCTGCAGGCAGAGCTGTTGGTGCTGGCGCTGGCGGCGCCGGACGCCGCACAACTACAGCAGGCGACAACAGTGCGCTGCCCTCTGCTGGCGGCGGGACTGCATCCGCAATGGCGTCTATTAGCTGAATGGGTATGCGCACACTTTTGTCCGCTGGCACGGCCAGTATGACGCCCTGGGCGGCGGTGCTCAAGAGATTCTGCAGCGTGCGCAGGCGGCTTATCTCCGTCTCGATCCAGTCCAGCTGTGTGCGCCGCTCCTCATCCAGCTGGCCGCGCTGCTGTCGCTTCTCCTCGTACTCAATCTCGCTCTGCGTGATCGGATTCAGCCACTCCTGCATGGCTGCCTGCTCGTCCGTTGTAGCCGGCGTAGTCTGCTGATTGGTTTTCTGTGTGACCAGTTCGTTGGAGGCGCCGCTGCTGGTCGAGGCATAGCTGCAGGGCAGCGGTGATTGGGTGGGCGTGCCCACACGCGTCCTAGGCGCGGGCACGGGCACAGTAGGCGGCGCAGCAGAAGCAGCTGCTGGCGCAGCAGAAGCAGCTGCTGGCGCAGCAGGAGCAGCGGCTGGCGTAGCAGCAGCCGGCGTCAGCAGCTCCGGCGAGAGTATGAGACATCTTTTGCTCGTGTTGGTCGCCGTGTCCTTGCGCAAAGGCAGACTGTGTCGCAGCAGTTCTGCAATAAGGAGAGATGTATATTAATAATGACTCGGGACTCGGAGATGACTCCCATACCTACCCTTGGGCTGGTTGTCATTTGCAGCGGGCAGTGGCTGCTCCTTGTGCTGGCTAACGGCCTTGCTGCGCCTGGAGCTGCGGCTGGATTCGGCGCGACTGTTGCAACTGCTGCTGGTGGCAGCCAGATCGAGGCAGGCGAGTCGCTTGGCAATGTCGCGTATGAGCTGCTTTTTCTGGACATGGCTGAGGCTGCGCTTGCTTACCAGCGAGCAGAGCAAATCGATGCCCAGATCCAGATCGCATTTCGCAGGCGGACTGGACGAGACGCTCGACGAGGAGACAGTTGGGCTGGGCTTCGGCTGCGGCTGTTGATTCTCTTTGTTCTGGGCACGCGTCACGTGGCGACGATTGCAGAGCACCTGCTCCAGCTGTGCGGTATACGCACGCTCCTGACGCTGCTGCTCCACATGACGCAGCAGCTCCTCGGCGCTGAGCGCCTGCCGATTGCAGCTCCCGCTGCTGCTGTGGCTATTGCTGTTGCTCTGCCCGGTAGAGGGACGCGAATTGTGATGATAATCGAAGCTGCTCACCGCGGACGTGGCGCAGGATTCGCGTCGTGAACTCTGGCTTGGCGCCGGCGTCGGCGTCGGCGTGGGCTGGCTAGACCTGCGACTGGAGTTGACAAAGGTGCTGGAGGCCAGCGGTGGCGCCGGCGCCGGCTGCGTTAGCTGCTCCGCCACCTGCAAGCGATTCAGATCGGATTCCGAGTGATTGGAGCGCTGGACCGCCGAACGTTGCGCTGCCGGCTGCATGGCCGCCTCCAGCACGGAGCGTTCCAGCGTGCTTATGTTGCTCGCGGAGGCGGCGCGCTGACAGCGGTAGCCCACATCGGCGGCGGGATCCCACTCGAGGCGTTTGTGCGATTTCAGCGCCGATTCTGGTGTTTGGGTTTTGCGCGTCTGCATCTGCGGCGTCTGCGTTTGGGTGCCTTTGGTGGGCGTACGCAAATCCTCAACAGACGCGGACGCAGTGCGTCCCGTTTCCATGACAATAGGTATCTGCTTAACGTGCTCGGCCGGCATCGCGCGTTTCTTTTGCTTTCTAATGCAGGCCATGGCAGCTGCGCAGGCAGCTGTTGCAACCCCCATGCTGCCTCTGCCGCTGCCAGCGCAGGCGCCGCCGCCGCTGCTGCTGTGCGCGCCGACGCTAATGCTGCTGCTACCGGGCGATGTCGATGATAATGCCATGAAGCGTTGCAGCTCCAGTTCCCGCTCGTTGGCCATCTCAGCCAGATATTCTCTTATTTTGGGCGTAATGCGCGATGTGTGCTGTATTTTTCTATCATTATATTGCTTTCTATTTGTACTGTTATTGCTTGACATAGTTCTACACACACATTGCTTGTGCCGATGCTCACTTTTTGAAATTCGAATATCACACACACAAGTGCGAGCAGGCACGCAATGGCATATGGCGAGCGCCAGTGTGTACACACTAGCCAAAAGTGTGCAATGAAATATATATCGATAGGCGATAGAAATATAAAGCTATCGTAAAAACTATGCGGAAATCAGTTATAATTTAATATGATCAAAATACACAAATAATCTGCGTTGATCTCCCAGTTTAGCGACCAATATGCTCAGCTTGACTCAGCTATGTACATTGGCAGCTCACTAACATAATGTTAAACTCAAAATGACACTGTACAATTTAAATTGTGTTCACACGTTAATTATATGGAAGGGGCGCTTATATTGTATTTTGTCCATGAACCATGAAGGAAATAGTTAGGTATACCCAAAAGAAAAGCATTAAAAAGCCCTATGTAATCGCTAAATCTGAGAAAATTGCGTATTATAAATAGACATACATAAATGCCAGACTCGATCGGGTCTCTAACAGTTTTTTTATGGCGTGCCTTTGTACATAATTTGGGTTTTCTTCGCTTGATCGCCTCAAATTGCTGTTTGCTATGAAACTTGCCGTGCAACCATGTAAAGCAGCGCGCATTTAAAAAAAACGACAAAATTTTGAAAATTCTTTTAAATACGTAAACCGAATGTCATTGTTTATAAAAAGCGTACAAAATCCTGATTATTAAAGAAAATAATTAAACAATATATGAATATATTTAAACATCTATCCGAACTTTATTTATATAGCGTTTAACGTAGATAATTATTGTTTTGGGCGATTGTTAGTTAATGATATATCATGTACATAGTTGTAATTGGGAGCAGGGGTATTCTGTTTGCAACACGATAAGCGATAAATGCAAATAGCGATCGATTATAACGTTACGATCGATCCACGAATTCGGACCCCTTAACAATAAGGAGTGGAAAGTACATCTATATAACAGATTGGAACAAATGTAAAAATAGTACACTAATTATCGATTTATGCCTCCGCTAATACCCCTAGCACAATTATTTTGTTTTTGGTTTTTGAATCTATATCGCTAAATACAGACATCTAAAAAGCACATGACGTGAATTTCAAATTCAATTTAAAAATTTTTAAATGCATTGATGTAACAAAATTCTATATGTATATATATATGTGTTTGTGTATGATAAGTTGTAGCTATTGTATGCATATAAGGCCTGCCCTTCAATTAACGCAGGTGTCTGTGTGTGTGTGTGTTTGTTTGTTTTTTGGTGCTTGCTGAGACCGTTTTCTTTGCAGTTCCTTAAAAGGCTCCTCTTTTACTTTTTCTTTTTTTTTTTGAATAGGATTCTATGGCCACCGTTTTGATTATTATATCATATAATAATCTGAGTTTCCAACACAACGTTGAGAAAGTGAACAAAAAAAAATGACTAGGCCGACGTATCAACTACACCACCAGCTGGTTCTAGAGGGGTGCAGTGGAAGGGGGAAGGGAGAATGGGGAGCGGGGAATATGTGTGTCTGCTGAGGGAGAGGGCAACCTAGCGCATTTGGAGCTGTCGCTGCTGGCCGCGATCATAGAAGAGCAGATAGGCTGGCACGCTGAGCACCTCATCAATGGACACCTCGCGCACAATCGTGTCCGACGTGTAAAACCATCTGCAAAATGGGATATGGATTAGCAAATGTTTAATCCTCTCCGAATTCACTGCTCGCACTCACCGATGCGCATTGCGGAGCGAACCACGTCGATAGGTAACAAAATGTCCGCTGTTCGCCTCTCCCGAATGCACCACAACCGCCAGCAGGCGGTATAGGTTTTTGGGAAACATCGCGCCAAAGCCCTCGCCGCCGGCGCCGCCGCCGTTGTTCATCGGCAGGCTGGTCGAGTACAGCGACATGGTCGAGCCCCAAGGAGTGCCCGCCTGCGAAGAAAACACAGTTGTTAACATGGAAAAGCCGGAAGTGCTCAGCTAGGATGAACTCGGCGACAAGCTGACGCACAAATGTTTCTTTTCCCTTTCAGAAATGCAATCTTGAATATCTTCGGCTCCTACAGTCCGATCGCTTAGAAATTTTTAAGCCTTAAATATGGAATACAAACTTATGTATACACTGCTCAGCTAGGATCTACCAGGATGAACCCAGAACAAGCTGACGCACAACTGTTTCTTTTCCCTTTGCGAAATGCAATCTTGAATATCTTCGGCTTTTAAAGTCCGATCTTTTTACAATTTTCAAACTATGGAATGCAAATACAGGCTTGAATTTGTTCCCATTTTTTGAGCATAGAAACAGGTACGTATCTAATATGTGAAATATTATTCATCCGGAGTCAAGAAGAAGCATAAAATAGTTTTTTTCTTATCAATATTATCGAAAGGGATCTATATATAGAATACGATAAGCCCGTTTTGGCATGGCTTATGGAAGGATTGACTATTGATTCGGACCAATCTATATATGTATGAATTATACGAACTCGGAGCTGTCTCCTACCCCTTGTTCTTAAAGCCATATTCTCCGGGCTCAGACCACAATATCGGCAAACACTGCTCGCACACTCACCTGACTGTTGAGATGGGGCTGGACAAAGCTGTAGGGCGCCATGGAGAGGCTCTCCGGAAAGTGGACATAGTCCTGACGCTTGCACACCTGCCCGGTGGGCAGCCAGACGGTGCGTGCAATGTGTATGCAGAGACAGGCCGGCAGCTTGGCAAATGTCACAGATTTGGTGTGCATGGTCGTCTCATTGCACGAATCGCATTTGACATCGCTCAGATCCTCGGAGGTGATATACTCGCTTAGCAAATGGCCCAGGCTTAGGCCGGAGCGCCGCTGTGCGGGCAAATTTAAGGTGACGCTGTCGAATTTGTCGTAGCGCACGGCGGACTTGGAGCCGCAGCCATTGCAGACAATTTGGGCGCCCATGGCGCCTTGAAACGGATGCGCCACCTGGCTGGGCATCATGCTCGACCAGATGGAGACGCGTCCGGGTCCGCGATTGAGACGCTCCAGCGAGCGGCACGAGCTGGATACACGTCGATTGAGGCGCTCGCTGTGGTTCTGCTGCTGCTGCTCCTGCTGCTGATCGGTCTTGGCCTGGGCCTGGGCTTGGGTCTGGCGCGGACGCGACAACCGCTCGCCGCCCAGTACGGGTGAAGCGGGCAGGGGCCGCGGCGTTTGCGGTTCCATAAACTCCATGGCCGATTGATAGCTAAACGGCGAATGGGCCAGATACGAGCCACCACCAGACGGCGTCATAATCTCGGCTGTTTCGCGTTCGCACACCGAGGCCGGCGAGTCGGGCGTGTGGGCCTCGGAGCGCACCAGACGCTGCAGGCTGGTCGACTCGTCGTACTCCATATTCAGAAAATCCGAGAGCATGGCACTAGATGGCCGATTGGGCTGATCACCAATGCGCTGCTGGACACCAACCATGTTGCACGTGCGGTAAGCAGCAGCTGCCGCTGTCGCAGCACCTAAACCATCCTCGGTATCGTTGCTCGGATCGATGCCAGCAGCGACGGGCAGCAGGGCGTCCGAGAGGCAGCCCACTTGTTGCGGTCGTGTTGCCTCCTCCTCCAGCGACGAGAGCAGCACATGGAATAGCTCGTGTGCATCGTGCTCCTCCTGCGGTATGACCCAGCCCAATGTGTTCAAGGCGCGCAGCACAGCGCCCGGCGAATGGGGATCACCGCGTAACGTCGCATGTGTGCCATTCACCACCTCCAAGGTGCTCAGCATCGAGCTAATCAGGCTCTTGCGATCCGGCGTTGCGCCATTGTACAGCTGCAGCCAGGCAATGAACTGCGGACAGGCAGCCAGCGCCTGCAGAAGGGTATTAAGGAAACAGGTGCGTCCAAAATTGTGAAGTCCGGCGATTTGGCCGCGACGCTGACGCAAGCGGGAGCCTGGGTGTGTGTGAGTATGTGTGTTAGTGGCCAGTGTTGCACAATTGTGTGTTGGATGCACTTACCCGATGGTCCCCAGAAGACAAATGCACCGACCACGGCGGCGACCGTAACACCGGCGGCCATCAAAATCTTTTCACTTTCCATGTTGTGCGGGAGGGTTGTGTTCTGGGCTATGGGGTGGGGGGCGGGCGGGCGTTGCACACACACACACACACGCAGGTACTGGTACTACAACATCGATTAGCATTAACAACAAACACACAACACTTGTCGAATTATAGTTCTTTTGTCGTGTTTTCTTTTGGTGAGTGTGTGTGTTTGTGTGTGATGTCTGTATGTGTCTCTTTGTTACCGCAGCTGTTATTTTTCTATAACAATATTAACATTAGCCTGAAAAAAACCTAAAATTCTTCTATACTATTGTGTCTGTCTGGTGTCTGATGTTTAGTTAATGGTGCTGCCACACTGTCAAACAATGCGCTTTGCTCCATATTGCTGCCAGATTGTACGTCTCATTTTTGGCGATATGGCAGCACCGCGTACGTCAGCCTAGTATACTGCTAACCAGAGACAGCGAACAAAGCAAGCCATCATACATAACTTAAGCCTTCCAGCATTTATTCGAAAAAGCCATAACAATTTTGTGTGCGTCGCAGTCAGTTAACGAACAGCTGCCTAAAGAGCTAAATAATTAATATTTAGATTGCACATAGCAACAATTTTTACGACTGAAAGCTGATCAATTTTGCTTGCAGTGAGCTGCATATGCTCTTTATTCTCGAATGTTGTGGAACATCTGCAAGCAAGCAAAAACAACAACAACAACAATAACAACACAACAAAGCAAGCACAACAAACAAAGGTGGCCTGCGTTAGTTCAATTTGAAATTTGCTCATTCCAAACATTATTACTCACATTACAATTTGGACGTCGTAAGCGCGACAAGCGTACGGGCAAAATAAAATGCTTTAAAATTGTGGAAAACGTGTTATAAAAAAAAATTCAAATAATATTAAATTAAACGTGCAAGTTCTATTCGAGCATAATTCAGTTCCAAACAGTGGTAAGTCTAATTGGTCTGGTCATTTTTTTTGTTTGTTGTTCGCATTCTGTGTGAATTTTCTAATTGTTACAATTATTGTCCCATCCCTATGCCCAGCCACCCAATCGCTACGTCCTTGTGTCCATTTCACAATATTCTCTGCATATATATATAAATACACACACACAGGCATGCACAGGCACACACAGCTGCTGCGCAATAAACGAATTCTCTTCGTTTCTGTTTTCATAGGCTGCTTTATTAGCGCCTCTTTGTTTATGTCGCCACTTCGCTGCGCGTTAGCCGTTGTGCAATGCTCTACGCTTTTCCGCGTTAATTTTGGAAACTGTGTCAGCCGCCACGAATTTAAATTGCAAGAAATTTGTATATGTATGTACATACATATATAGATAGATGTAGATTGTTCTGTATATTTATTTCGTTTTATCTAGGCTAGAGATTTTTCTTTGCTGCTTTTCTCTCCTTTGCTATTTATGTGTGCGTGTGTATGTGTGTGTGCGTTTGTAAGGTGGTTGCTTGCTTTGTAACTGTTTTTGTTGCTTCTTTGTTGTCTCTCACTCGCACGCACACACACTCGCACACATGTTCGCACATTTAACGGTTATTGGCTTGCATTCATTTTGAACGTCGCATTTTGTCAGCCGTCGACGCAGCTGACCCTGAAACAAAGCTGAGCTCTGCCCGCTTTGGAAAGCTCTTTGTGCTTCCTTCTGCTCGCGGAAGCAAATACGCAATTGCAACGAATAAGGAAAAACACGCTTCCATTTCCATATTTGCAGAAAACCAGTTGCACGACAAAAACAACTTAACAGCAACATAAAAGTACTGCAAAAAAAAACACGTTAAACCCATCAGCACAAATCCAATTGGAAAACGCCCAATTTCCAGTCAAAAATGGACGCCAAGGAGGACAACAAACAGCAGCAGGAGCAGCCAGCTCGGAACATGGATGTACCAATGCGCACGGACAGCGAGAGCTCCACGGACAGCACGATGCGCTTTGTGCTGCCCAGCCTCGATGGCAGTCCGCCGAAGGTGGTCACCATGGACGAGGTGGCCGGCATGCTGAAGGATCTCAAGAACATGGAGCTGGCGCATGAGATAGCGCTCAATCCGGAGTTCAAGCTGCAGCCATACGAGCCGCCCCTCGACAGGTGAGTCATACAACTCTCTCTCACTCTTCCGCATCCACTCATGCTTCTCAAACCTGACAGCCTGGAGGGTCGCATCAAGGCCATGGTGCACAAGGCCTTTTGGAATTTGCTACGCGAGCAACTGGAACGTGATCCGCCCTCGTATGATCAGGCCATACGGCTGCTGGGCGAGATCAAGGAGGATTTCCCGCAGCTGCTTTCGCCGAACAATGCGAATGCCCTGAGCCGCATCAATGCTACCCTGGACGAAGCTCTAATCCGCCAGCAGGCGGAGCAGGGCACCCTGGACTTCCGATCATACGCCAATTTTGTCATCCAGCTGCTGGCGAGCATGTGCGCACCGGCACGCGATGAGACGGTGGCCAAGCTGCGCGAAATCGACGATGTTATCGATACATTCCGGGGCATCCTGGAGACCATGTCCCTGATGAAGCTGGACATGGCCAACTTTATGGTGTCAGCGGCACGCAACGATATTGCGGCCAACTCTGTGGAATATGAGAAGCGAAAGTTTAGCACATATTTGCGCGAGTTTCATGGAAATGGTGCGTATGCCCTGTGAATAGGAAGGGAGAGAGACATCGAAAGAGCGAAAGGGAGACAAGATAGAGAAGGGGAAAGAGGGAGAGGGAGAGAGAGACACTAAGCAAGCAAGATTCACAAAAATGAGATAATCAGTTAGTCTGTCAATCAGTCGGGACACCCTTAAGTAAGTCAATCACTCCGTCAATCAGTCATGACCTACAAAAAGTAGTCAATCAGCCAGTCTAGACACGTACAAATGGAACGATTGTTCAATCAATAAGCAGTCAAACAATCAAGTCACACAAAACAGAGTCAATCACTCAATCAATCAGTTAGACAGTG
The DNA here is from genome assembly GCA_037075305.1 of Drosophila kanekoi. Taxonomy (NCBI): domain Eukaryota; kingdom Metazoa; phylum Arthropoda; class Insecta; order Diptera; family Drosophilidae; genus Drosophila; species Drosophila kanekoi. Next base: position 183,940 of record JBAMCE010000484.1, read on the forward strand.
AGATATTCAATCAGTTACTGTGTCAGTCAGTAGAACACACAAATATGAGTCAATCGCTCAATCAAACAGTCAATCAGCTGTTTAAACAGAAATGAGTGAGTAACTCAGTCAGTCAATCAGTTAGGTCTGCAAAGATATTTTCCTCTACGGCACTCCAAAGAAAAATAATTGATTTCTTGTTTGCAGTTGGCTTTCCGGCCACTGAGGATTGGCTGCAGCGTCATCGGGCCGGCTGCAGCAGCAATGATGACATCATCTTCAATGCGTTCAGGCAGCTGCTCAACTATCCGGCGGATAAAGAGTTTCCGGAGCTGTTGAGCATCGATAAGGAACGCTTCGGCGGACTCAGCTGGCGCGGCCAGCGGCTCATTCTGTGCGCCTCGCTCATCTCGATAGCACAGGGCGTGCCGGTTATATCGCAGCGACGCGAAAATCGCGTCAAGCTGGCCCAACAACTGGACATACTGGTCCAGGACGTGAAGCAGGAGGAGTAAGTACCACGGCCAAATGCTTCCTAGTTGCAGTTTCCTTCACTAAGACCTCTTCTTGTCTCGCCCTTTCAGCCAACTGAGCACCGCCCTCGACGGCTGCTACGAGCAGATACGCGCATTCATCAACAAAGCGCTGGAGAACGAGCAGCTGCCTCCGCTCAGCGAGCCGCAGCAGGCGCAGATCCAGAGCCAAGTCCAGCAACTGGTCAACAAGACGTCGCCAGTGCGCACGCTCATGGGTAAAAGATAACTTCTCAATATACCCCCGCCGGGGGTACTTCGCCTATGCCGCGCAATAAGCAACGCGACCTTCCCTTTCGGGCTTGTAGCGCTGCTTATGCGAGTTTATTCAATTTTCGGCCACGTCGAATGCTTATATTTATATATTTGTTAACTCACCTGCCCTCCACCTTTTAGCCAACCGCCTGGATGGCTTTGTGCGCGTCGCGCTGCGCTCGAACGGCAACATACCTCCGCCGCCCGCCGGCTTTGCGGACTTTGAGGAGGAGCTGGTCGCATTCATTGCCTCGTTCCGACGTCTTGTCGGCTACAATCACGCCGTCTTTGGGGAATACTTCACGCAGCTGCTCAATGGCAAGCAGCCCGCGGTCGATGCCAACACCGCCGGCAACAGCAACAGCAGCAACACCGCCGGCAACAACAGCAGCAACAACAACAACAACAGCCTGGCAGCGACTGCTGCTGGTCTGGCCCAAACGGCCAAGCCTTAGAGCGAGCCAGCAATAGGGGGGCGAGTGAGAGAGCGATAGAGAGAGAGAGAAAGAGAGAGAGAAAGAGAAAGAGAGAGTGGAAGACGTCTGCTGGGGCTCATGCGTTGGAAGCGCAAATGTTGATGCATTAACTAGCTAAAGCCCAAAACCCACGAGCCACAACAACAGCAACAACAACAACTTCGACAACAACAACAATTATTGTAACAACAACATTTGTTAAAAATCGCAAAACTGGCACAAATCCTGCGCAAGTCCTTAACTAGTTAAGCCTAGCTAATAGCCAAATGCATAGTTAACTGGGTGCGCTCAGAGCCAAGTGCTAAACTAGGCCTAAAAAAAAAAATAAGCCCCCAACACACACACATACACACATACATAAACGTTTGTGGGCTGCGTGCGAAGAGGAGGGCGTCTGTGATAAAAAGAAAAAGCAAAGAAAAGCCAACGTTAAAGGAAAAACGAACACAAATAATCAAATAGCTAGCTATATTCGGGCCTAAATAAACATTAACAACAACCAACAACAAGAAGAACAACAACAAAAAGAACAACAACAACAATGACAACAACAACAACAACTGACAGCTGCTATTTGATATACAATATTAAACATCAAATATATAATTATTACTATTTAAACATAACCTTAATAAATTAAGCAACTGTATTAACATAAAGAAACCATATTTAACATATTTACACAACCTTTACTACATATACATATACATACATACATACATATATACTATGTATTTACCTGTACGATCCGCAACTCGACTGTATTTAGTTGTTGGTTCTACTTATTGATCCACCTGCTATAATGTGCTAAGTTCTTAAAGCAAATTCTAAACATAGTTAACTAGGCCTTCAGTCTAAGAAACGCATTTCCATAAATCAAATCGAATAATGTGAGGTACTTTGAGAATCGAATAGAGAGGCGATCGCATTGCGCGAATTCGGCTTCTCGAAGGTTTCCCCTTGCCGCTAGGAAAATTACCCAGCGTTTGCCGGCTACTAATTTTACTATGAACACAATTTTTAAAAATATTGAAACATTTTGAAAAAATATTAAGAAATGTAAATCACAAAATCAATGTATAAAAGAACAACAACAAAAATTTATCAAATGTAACTTTATTTTCTCTTATTAATTTAATTTAATTTTATTTAACAGCAAACACTGCATGGTGCAGCTTATTTATATAAATATAAGTTTAAAGTGAAATGTTATTGAAAAGAAGTTGGTTTTTTTAATTCTATTGTGTTTTACAAAATATGTGAAAAGTTCTGTGTGGAATAGCTGCAATATAAGTGTGTAATTTTAATCAAAATTAAAATAACAAAATATCGTTTATTAAAAGCGACAACAAAAGCAAAAGCAAATCTTTTAAATATATTAATATATTCTGCATCTTTTTCAGACGAGCTTGAGCTTTAATAAAGATATGTACTTGAATCATATATACTTGACGAGATGTCAGAACATAAAGCCTTGACGATATGTTCAAAGAATTCGATATCGATTTTTATCGATTACTTCTAAACGGAGCCAGTTATCGATGAACGCGTACTGCGTGGGCCATAGATATAACTACATTTAACATTTCAGGACGAGTTGTTCCCTAAAAAGTCATTTCTCGAGATCGATTTGTATCGATATATTAGAAATCTGAGGTGATATCGAAAAAAAAAGTTATAAGCTCGACTAACGTGTGGTTAAGGAAAAAACATATCTTAAACTACATTCGCTATATATAAAAAAAAAAAATTTCTTGCGCTGGATTTGAACTTGCACTGCTTTGTTCAGCAGGCAGTTGGCTGAAGCATAACGCCACCCAGTGGCAAGCCGACCGAGCGCTAAAAACGGTATTTATACAAATCGATTAGCAACAAGTGCAAAAATGTGGCCAACCACATTGTTAAAAATACTAACTGCACGTTAGGTTGCTCCGAGATAGTCACGGCAAATATTTAGCCGCACTTGGCATACTATACCCTGTTCTCATGGCGAACAGAAGTAGATTTGTTTTGTGCAATGCTTATTTGTCCGTTTGACAGCAATTAAACTATTCCTCGAAGCTGGAAAATGTAAAGCTATTTAAGACTGTTCCGACTAAGCCCAATAGAGGGCGGTATGGGAAAATGCTAAGGACAGCTTGTACGGCAACCGCAGCGATCGAGGTTGCTGCAATGGCTACATTGGAAAACACTTGTGAAAGGTTTGAGAGCAATGTGATTTGCTCTAGGTTGTTGCATCCGCTAAATTAGATTGTGCGCATCCCACGGTGCCTCTCACTTATCGCTGACTGCAGCCAATTACAACACCAAAAAAACCAGATCACATGCACACACACACACACATATATAGCCGCTTATGTGTGCGTTTGTGTGGGCATAATAATAATAAAGAGAATAATAATAATCACGCCACTTGCTGTACTTTGGCACTTGAGACGACGCGTCGCAGTCGTCAGTTGATTGCGTTGCGGCGAGCTACGCCCTCTTCCGTTGCGCTTAACGCCCATCGCACTGGTTCAGCCTCATCCTGATGCCTTATCGCGGCTGCACTTGCTCTGCGCTCTAGCTCTCTCTCTCTCTCCCTCTCTCCCTGTCTTTGTATGCATGCGTGTGTGTGTGTGTTCAATTCCATGCTTCGAGGTTTGAGCATTTTTTTTTGTATTTTATGAGGCGCTGATAAGAAATCTGCGTCGTCTGCGTTGCCAACTGCATCTTCCCCCAACCCCTTGCCCATTTCCGCCGGCCGCCAAGCGTCTTGATAGACTTCAGACGCTGACGTCGTCAAAAGCAGAGGCGTGCCGCGAAGGGGGACTGGTATAGGGCGCAAAGTCCATTTCACAGCAGCTCCCTGTGCCACTTGAGATATGAGAATACGCACATCTACCTCATCCTCCTCATCTTCATCATCGTGATCAAGCTCATCATGATCTTCAAGCGAAATTAAAGTCCAACTGCGGCTCGGAAACCCGCTCTGCCAGAACTTCCCAGTCAAGCATTACGAGACAAAAAAAAAACACATATGCAAAAAACAATCACAAAAAAAGCAAGAGTGCTCGGGGCGGGTGTGCGCGACGAGAAGATGCCCTTGCGAACACGCAGGGCTCAGGCAATAGAAAATACACTTCTTTAAGAGTAAGCCCTTTAGATATAAATAGATGCTAGAGATATCTGGATAAGCTTCGGAGCTTAGAGTCCGATCTTTTTGAAACATGGCCCCAGGGCAAAAGAAAATCAAACTCCTTATGGGCTAGCTTTAGATGTTAGATGTTAGCCTCTTCTTATCTTATCTTGGGTCAACTTCGGAGCTTAGAGTCCGATCTTTTTGGAATATGGGCTCTTTCACAGCTAGTCCTTAAAATGAAGAAGATATCGATGGTAAAGACGTATTGATATTAAAAAATGATGTTTGGCTGCATTCCAATGTTGATTCATTATGTGTTACAAACGAGCACAAAAGTGTGCATACCCAACTTTAGGTTGCACAGAATGTACAGGGTATGCGGTACTACATTTAAGAATCTGATCAGTCTGGCCCGGCCGTCCGTTTTTGGGCAGTTGTCGTACCTCGCCATAATTATTGATGCCAGCCTCGGAGTCCGCAGCCCGAAGGCATCCCAGCTATGCGATTGAGCAGCGCCCAGTCGCTGCCCAAAATGCTGTCGGGCATATAAATGAGCGAAAGCGAAACTGGAAACTTGAAACTTCGCTCAGCCTCATTATCGACATTTCCGAAATTCTTTGACATTTTCAAGAGTCAGCCAGCAGCTGCCTTCCCCCCGCCCCGGATATTGGGCCCACTCTGCGCTATCTAAGGCCCCGCTCTATAAATAGAGCCCAACGCGGCGAAACACAATTGTTGAACTTCATATTCAATTGGCACTCCGGCACCCGGCACCCGGCACCCGCCACCAGGTGAGTCCATGATAAGAAACCGATTCGTAGCCGTCCAATTTAATCACGAGCAAACAACGGAACACAACAAATTGAACACATTTTGCGCGTCATGCGGCTGGCAGGTCCAAATCTAGATGTACTTGTGTGTGTCTGGGTGTGTGTGTGTGTATGTGTGTGCGTGTGTGTGCGTGTGTGGGTGGATAGTGGATTTTCCAAAAGTTACATTGTTGTCAGCTTCCTAGAGGCAACAGCCTCCTTCAACATCAATCAGCCAGTCAGTGCGTCAATCAATCAACAGTCAATCAGTCGGGCAATCATTTAGTCAGGACAAACAGTTCGTCAATCAGCCAGTTAAGTAGTCAATCAGTCAAATCGACAGTCAATCAACTACTTAGCTGGTTGGTCAGTTAATCAGCTAGTCAATCAATTTCATAGGATAAACAGTCAATCATCAATTGGTTACTTAATCAGCCATTCAGCAAGTCAGTCAATCAGTCTGTCAATCAATCACTTAACGACTAGCTTAAAGTCAATTAGTCACCTAATCAGTCATTTTGTCAATATGTCAGTCAATATGATGAAAAAAGTAACTCAGTCAGCTAGTCTGTAGTCAATCAATCTAGACAATACATCAGTCAGTCAATCAATTAAGTCGGTTGAATAAGTGACTTAGTCAGAATACACACAAGACAGTTGGGACAAATAGCTCCTTAAGCTGCAAGTCAATCAGACGATCAGTTAGCCAGTCAATCAACCAGTCAGTCAAGCAGTTAGGAAAAGCATTTGGTCAATCATTCAATCAGACGGAAGCTAAATCAGTCGGTCAGTAAAGCAGACAAGTCGGGGCAAACAGACCATCAATCAGTCGATTAGTTAGCCAGTCAATCAGTCAGAAAAAACAGTTTGTCAATCAGCCAATCACTCAGTAGATTCTTCAGTGGTCAATCAGTCAGCACAAGTCAGTCAATCAGTCACTCATTCAATCAGCCAGACAGTCAGGACACACAAAAGTCATTCAATCAATCAGTCAGTCAATCAAAACTTACAGACTTATGTGTAAGTAATTATATATATCTCTATAGAGGTATCAAAGCTTAAAGAATCCTCTCCTTAATAAATCTCTGGTATTTTCCATCTGGAATTTCCTCGAATATTGCGATCCTCTCCAGCTCTGCGGCTAGATATAAATATATATAAGCTCGGCCATATGTTATCTCTGTGATTTAGGGCACACGCTGGTTACGAAAGTAGAGCCCCAATAAAAAGCCTTTAAATAAGTCGGAGAACGCTATCGAAGAACCTCTTTGCCTGATAAGCCAAAGGATGTCATATTTCTTGATATTTAATCAAATTTCGTTTATTTGAATATACTCGAGTGCACTCACAGAAACCAGCTATCAAAAGGAGCTGCGTATGCAACGAGCTATTCTTATTCACTTTCGATGATTTCTAACTTTTTCGATAGTTATCGATTTCGAGCATTGCTCTTTTGAGCCTAACTCGAGAACTATGAGAGCTATATGCACCAAATTTGGAATGTAGGCTCTGATATGGTCTACGCAGCTGGAGCATATTTCACTTTTTGGATCCCAACCTCCATTGCCCAAGGAAATGTAGAAAATAGTTAATATAAAAGTAAGCGCCTTGGGCTTTCGGATGTACACACTTTTCTGTGCTCTATTTAAGTCTTGCAAATCTTACAAAGATAGACCTCCAAACAGCCGAGTTAATTGGGAAAGTATTGCTCATAGGGCGAGGTAAGGGCCTGAATCTGTGTGTGTGTGTATAGATATCTAACGAAAACTTGACACTTATAAGTCTTACTATGCCCCCTGCATATATGAATCTTAATATTATATGTATATGTATATAGGATAGATCGGTGGAATAGTAGGATCTTATATGGCAAAATATTCTGTTATAAAAGATACTTCAACAAACATTTTCTAGCTTTAATATTCTCATATAATTATAATTTTAAAGTATTCTTATAAATCTTTTACCTTTTAAGCTAACGAAAATACAAGAAAATCAACAAGATAAACCAAATAACTTTATAACATGATTAAGAAACTGGTTCAACAAAGGAACTACGAGGCCTGGAACTGGTCCAAAGGAACCAAGGAACCAAGATACTTATGAGACAAGAAACCAAGGAGCTCATGAACCAAGGAACCAAGAAACTTATGAACCAAGGATCTTATAGACCAAGGAACCAAGGAACTTATAAGCCATGGAACCAAGGAACTTATAAGCCATGGAACCAAGGAACTTATAAACCAAGGAACTTATAAGCCAAGGAATATTGGAATTTATGAACCAAGGAACCAGCCATGAACCAAAGCAAGATCAAAGAAGTGCAAAACAAGCAAACAGATAAGTTTTTATAAGCATGCCAAGCCCTAACGAGTACAGACTATATATGTACATACACACATACATATATGGACATACATATATGTATATAGGTGGGTGTATAGGCATTTATATATATGTATATGTACGGGCATTATAATGGGCATTTCTTATCGCTGTGAAAATGTCGGTGGGAACTTTGGAATCGGAAATGGAACAGTTCGAGTCATCGTGAAATTGGGCCACAGCACAGATATCTGCACATATATAAACACATATACACACATACATACATACATCTATATGTACATCTATATGTATGTATGTGTGGATATGTACTTGTTTATCTGTCGAGTGGGCTTTCGATCAGAAATCAAATTTAATGCCATTTGTGTGATGTTTTTTTAAGTCCCCCGTCATGAACTTATCTGCGCGCAACGTTCATAATTCACAATTATATTTATTTATTGCTTCTCTCTTTTTGTTGTTTCTTTTTCTTTTCATTTCTCATTTTTATTATGATTACTTTTCCATTTAGTTGGTTTTTTTTGTTTTGTTTGTTAGCGCAAAAGTATTTGTAGTTAAATATATATATGTATATGTGTGTGTGTGTGTGTATATATAGATAAGTTTTCATATATTTAAAGCATAATTCATCAGCTAAGATAATGTTACATATTTTAAGCATAGTTAAAACATCAGTATTACAATTGTTTATATATATATATATATATATATATATATTTATATATATTCATTAAGCATACAACATAAACGACGATCTGTCTCTCTCTCTCTAACTCTTTCTATCTCGCTCTAGCTACATAACTATAATTCAGTGTTTCTTTTACGATATACGATATCGTTAATTAGTATAACGTTTACGGGCTGCGGGCTATGGTTAGTGTGGGGTTAGTGCGGTGGACAGGGGGGGGGGGAGTGGTATACATGTGTATGTATGCATTTAGCATGGTTTCTGATCAGAATTTTGTTTTGTTATGTTCTCCATTCAATGCATGTGTGGCACATGGCCGCCAGGTGGCGTGTTTTTTGTTTTGTTTTTAGATTTAGCACAGCTAAAAAAAAAATGTTTAAAATCTTTTACAACTACAACTTATATAAATATATGTATATATATGTGTGTGTGTGTGTGTGGGTGTGATTGTGTGTTACTTCAAATAAATATTTACAAAGCAAACGCTTGGGTGTGTTGCGAGTGTGTGTTGGTGTGAGGGGAGGGGAGAGGGGGGAGGGGGGCAGGGCGGCGGACTGCTAAGGCCACTTTCTTAAAAACGAAGAAAAAAAAGATTTGCAAAAAAAAATAAAACTAAATAAGAAAATGAGCAGCGCTTGAGAGGCAAACAGGTTGAGGTTATCGGGCGAGTGGCAGGTGTTTTCCCAATTGGAAAACTCTCTGACCCTGATCTACAAGGGCGCACCACCCAACCCACCCAACGCGAGCAGCTACACATTTATTGTCCGGTAGATGGCGCAACTGTGCTCACTTTGCTCTTGGCACTGCTGTTGCCGCTGCTGACCGCTACTTTGGTGTTGGCGCTGCTGCTGCTGACGATGTTGTTGCTGCTGCTGATGTTGCTGGGCCCGTAGGGTGTACAGTTGTCGCTGGCTAACGTGGACTGCTCGACATTTGTGCCCATCGATGAGTTGATGAAGTTGATGTACTGATGCAGCTTGAGGGCGGCTATCAATGAGCTCAGATAGTCGTTGATGTTGCCCTGTTGGACCTGTTTGATCTGTCTGGAGACATTTCTATAGACGCGACGCGAGATCTTATTGGATAAGCGGCCAACGGTCTGGACTGTGTGTAGTACTGGGTCCTCGCTGGCGGGAACTGGCACTGCAAGGGCAAAGCATAACAATGATGATACATTAATAAATATATTTCGAAAATGTCTAAGATTAATAGTTAATGACAACTAGTTTTGCAAACGATCTGGCAACTCTTTTAGCTTAAGCTTGAACTCGTTGCGAATTACAAGCGTCAAGCAGACACCTTTCGTTAGTTTGTACACAAACAATTTCTGTTTAGTTATAACAATTACACATATATTAGACATTTAGCATGATTTTTGAATGTGCATCGCTTACCATTAGCTTGTTGATTTCCCTATCGATAATGCCTACGATCTCTGGATTTCTTCTAATGTATTCAACAATTTCGGTTATGATTTTCAACGACATGGACAAAAATACCGTGGAGGCGGCAACTAAGAATCTAGTGTCAATCTCTTGATCATAGTCAGGCTCCCCAATAACAATAACTACAAGAGAGCAGAGAGAGAGAGAGAGAGGAGACGAAAAATAAACATAGTTTTTAGCAAATTAGTCAACACTGCATGCATAGTTTGGACAAATTTTAAAAAGTGGGGTCGGGTTCTTATACTATTTGCCCTCGGAATGATGCGACTTGGGATTATGGCCTGAGATCAATTGAAACTAACTCTATTTGATCGTGAATAGTTGAGATATGGGATTAGCTTTTAATTGATTAGTTAATAAAATAAACATGCTTTTGAGTTTTTAGTTGGGTTTTGTTAGCTTTATGTTTGGGTTAGTTTTATTTGGGGTGTTTGTGTTTGGGGCACACTTACTGTCATTCTCAGCATTTTTGCCATTTCGCACGACAGCATTTTGTTTATTATCTGAGAATTAGAAATATTTACGATTTATTCATAGCAAAATCGAGACCAACCCGAACAGGAGAGACACGGCCATAGAAAATGTAACCTAAAGACGTTTATGGTTGCAATTCCAGGGATCGAGGGATTTATGTTTTCCAAGGAAAGTTAAGAAAGTTCTCGACGGAAGTCTCTAGCTTACGTAAGCTGAGAGATATGTTTAAAAACAGCTGCGTTTCGATTTATAAGTTCATAGATTTCATCGAAATAGCGCTAGTTGTCGTTGTGCGGGACTTTGGAGGAGCTACATATCAAATGTTAAGACTCTAACTCTCATAGTTTTCGAGATACGGACAGGTCGGCATTTCTAGATCGACTAGACAAACCATTCGGAAGTCCCTTTCCTTTGCATGTGCCTTCCTCTCGGAAGTTCCTTTCCTTCGAATGTTCCTTCTTCGCGGAATTTCCTTCCCGTTCAAGGTTCTTTCCCTTCGGAAGTTCCTTCTACTACCAGTTATCGAAAACCTCCGCAATCCGGGAATATTCATCTTAATTAAAAGTTATGTCAATGTTCAACGACTGCCCTTTGACCTTTTCTGTGCAATGCCCGACGTGACACATATTTTCGTTATTTTATCAACCGAGTTTTGGTTCATAGAGTTCAAATGAAACTTTAGTTTGGGGTTTATGAAGAGACATGTCTGTTAACCATGAACTATGCCCAGAGAAAACATCACAGAAACTGTTTAAGACTAATGCAAACATAATGAATTCCATTTGAGGATAGGATTGAAGGGGTTTTTTTTCAATATTAGATATTGGACTCAATGTGATATACCCTGGAATGCCCCGCCCAGCAGTGCATTGAGAGGCGTTACTCACCATTATCCTCCTCGACATCCGACTCGCATTTGGGGAAATAGTATTCCAGCAGACGCTCGGCCAGGGCTGTGGTCGTGTCCACACCATTGACGGCCAGGCTGCCGTATTGGGTGGCCAGGACCTCGTTGGCCTTCTGCCAGGCGAGATCCTTGAGGGAGGCGGCCTTCTGCTGGCCAGCTGCCTTGAATTTGACGACGCGCTCCAGATGCGGCTGGACCACATCGATCACCTTGTTCTTGGCCTGGGCATAGATCTCCTGGGGTGTGTCCTTAATGATGGGCGCCTTCACCTCCAGCGTTTCAATGCCCTTGACCAGAGTCTGGTCCACGTACGCAATGGGACGATCCAAGCGATTCACAATTGGCGCCGCGGTCGTCACGGCGCGTGCAACACAATCCTCCGCGGCATTTAGGGCCCAATTGAAGACGCGGTTTTTGCCTGCAAAAGTGAACAAGAGAGAGAAAGAGAAAGAGAGAGAAAATGAATATAAACTTTCTAGAAAAGTGTATAGATGTGTGCGTGAACATTCACAATTGAGCTCTGGCCTGTGATAAGCTGCCCCTCCACCCCTGCACACCACCATGCTTCCCTTGCCTAAGTCACACGCTGCCTTATCGGCACTTGGCGTTGCCTGATTGATAAGCAACTGCGCAGTTGCCAGACCCAAGACTTGGCTGTGTGTTGCCGTTAGGCTATTAGCTGTTTTCTGAGTTAGACTTTGACAGTTGCTGCCCATTTAGTCATCAACAACAATTTCATCTCTGAGGTAGCACAAAATGGTATAAAAAACAATAAAACTAAATAAAAACACAAACAAGTCGAAAGTCCAACTAGACACATACACATACACAGACACACATACATAGAGCAAGATTTGAGCATTGATTCACAGCAGAGGGCGGTGACAATTTGCGCAAATATTTTTATATGCTAGCGCCCCCTGTTGGTCACGCCACTGACTGCACTTTCCTAAGCTATTCATAGCTCACACCAACACACAATATATATATATATATATATATATATATATATATATATATATATATTCACACTCGCTCATTAGTGTGTACACACACATATTTTGAAAAAATTAAAAACTTGCGTCTACGTGTTGTTGGGCTGGCAACAAATTAAGTTATGTAAATTTGTTGATTTTGCACTTTGCACGCACCGCCGGGCGCGTCATGAGCTTGGTGAAAGAATTTTGCCTGTTTGACGGCAGGTCATGGTTGTTGTTGTTGTTATTGTTATTTGCCGTTGCGTTTTATTGACTGTTGCGTCAATTGAGCTTAATTGGCTTCAATTTGGCAATGGCCAATTGCAATTTGCCGGCTCAATTAAAGTTTTCGAGTTCGAGTTTTGCGGCGAATTCGCGTCAAGCAATTCACACTCAAAATGGCGAACTTTGCACTCACCGTCGCATTTGCGCTTTGGCTGCGCTAAGCAACGGTTTTGATATTCGCTTTTGGTTGCTGTTTCGTTTCTTTTTGTCGCTATTCATTTTTTCTTTCGAAGTCGGCTGCAATTTCGAGCTGCAATTGATTTGCCGTTAGTTAACCGGCAGCAAAGCCCGAGTTCAATGCCCTTCCCAACACATGGCGCCCGCCGACACGAACTAATCTTAACTAGCTTGACTAAAGGCAGAGAGAGACCCACAGACAGAGAGAGAGAGAGGATTTGAATTGCACTTACCCTTCACTTTTCCATAGACATCTTGTGACTTATCCCAGGCGGCATTCACCACGGGCAGCTTAATGATGCGCTCCAGCGACTCCAGATGCGGCAGCAGATCCTTGGCATCCTTCGGCGGCTCGGTTGGCTCTGTTAGAGCGCTGTTGTTGTGCTTGGCGATGCCGTTGCCGTTGCCAGTTAAATTTTTTTGCTCTGCACTTGCCATGTTTCTTTGAATGTTGCTTTTTCTCTTTCGTTTGCTTCTTGATTGGTTTTCACTTTTCTTGCTTTATGCTTTTGCTTTGCACGGCACTTTTTTTGATTCGTCTTTTGTGGCACCAAAGAAAAAAAGGCAGACAATTTTATATGTATATATGTATGTATGTTTGTGTGCGTGTCGGTTCCACGGGCTAAAGAACTTAAATGCGGCTGTGTGTGTGTCTGTGTGTCTGGGGGGCTTGTAGAATTGTGTATATGTATGTATACGATCTCTTGGACACTGGGCACGTCTGTTCGCTGTCGCACTCAACGCGTTTCTGACTGACTTGCAAGCTGCGCGGCTGGTTTATTATGAGGGCCTCTCCTCCAGAAGACGGCGACGACGACGGCGACGCCGACGACGGCGGCGACGTATACGAGGCGAGCGAGCGCCAAAGCGAATGTGAGCGTGCGGCTGACAGAGATGGCGAAACACAGATTGAAGAGTACGCCAATCGCGCTCGCTCTCTCTCTCTCTCTCGCTCTGTCGCTCTCCGCGCTGCCTTTTGAGTTTTGGACTTGCGGGCGCACCGACGCCGCTGACTCTGCCGCTGCAGTGCTGCACTTGAGCGACAGTGTGTGGAAAAAGTATGCGTCTCTTGCCAGGCGAATTGAGAGCCGCAATAAAAAGCCAGGGTGTTAAATTTGTAGAAAGCAGCTTTTTGCCCGCTTAATTCAATTGTAAAGAATTTATAAGGCTGGGCAAATACGATTGCAAGCCCAACTTATTGTTTTGGGCTTTGTGTAAATTAAACTATATATATATGTATATAATATATATACATATATATCTATTTACATATATATTTCAGCGGATGAAAAATATTGGCCGCTTACTGTTTGAATGCACTGTGCTGGCGAACATCTCACGCAACCGGTGTTGGTAAGTGTCGTATTGTTACTTTGGACTTGAATTGAATTTCAACATGTGAAAATGACGTTTCGAAATTGGTTTAATCAAATTAAGTGTTTATTTGCATTTTCAATGGCTGCTGCTTGGTTAGCCGGGGTGGAGGAGGTTAAGGGGACGTGTTTGGGGGCTGGGCGGCAGGTGGGCCAGCATGCAATTCTCATAGGCATTTGCATAATTGGAATTACACCAAGATGCGGAACGGAACATGCCAGCTCCTACCAGACACAGGCGGCATGTAGGAGAGTGTGTGTGTGTGTGTGTGTGTGTGAGAGGGGGAGAGAGAGAGAGCGAGCGTGTGAGAGTAAAAGACGCGCCATGCTTGACAACTAGATTAACACGCAGGCCAATGCGCACCGCCCCCCTCCACCACTTACACTCCCATCCTTGGCCGCAGTTCTATAGAATTTGTTCAAACGGCATTTATTATCAATCGCATTGTTTGTGTGCGTGCGAAACCTTTGACCCACCCAGAATACGTACGCTCAGCCGCCGATAGGGCGATAAGACGCAGTGCATTCGCTTGACCAAGCTTGTAGGATCATGTCATCGGCGCTGGGTATTGTTGGGTATGGCGCCATGGACGGGCATTACACGTAGAACGCGCATACGTAATATTTGCTCAGCTGTATGTAATGCCAGCGCAGTTCCAAAGTTCAAGCAACGGCTTCTGACTAAATGAGTTGTGGGTAAAACACAACAACAAAGTAAACCTGCTTCAGATGAGGGTGCACGCTCGTCCAGATACCCTGTACTTATAAAGCAGCTGTGCTTCTTCTTTCACTTTAGCCACTCACAGAGTGGAAAATGTAATCTTGAACAAAACCTCTGTGTTTATCGTCTGATCGTCGGGTCTAAAGTTGACATTCGATATCAGATTATTCGTCTGCATGGTGGAGGTATTCGAAATGGTTAATATTCTTGATCTGTGTTGACTTTACAATATATATATGACGAATTTGGTATTTAGCTTTGAAATTCTGCAAAATATGATCATTTAAGCCACTGTTGACAATCGATATTTATCGGTTATTGGGAAATGGAGAGAGAAATTTACCTATAATCAGCGAGATTGCCTTTAAAGTCAGTTGTGAAAATCGATAATTATCGAATTTGGTTGAATTCAGTAGAGTTATCGAAAACAAAGAGAAAATTGGGAGATGAGAGCAATTGAATATGGTTATCGAATACAAAGACAAAGAAGAGAGAGAGAAAGAGACAGAGAGAGAGAGATACAAATCAGGTCCGAAAATCGATATTTATCGGCTTAGCTTGAATTGCGTATAGTTATCGAAATCAAAGGGGAAGAGAAACAAACTTGTATTTTGGGGCAGTCGCTGGCTTTCAATATAGTCTACTGAGAGGTCCAACAAAAAGCCGACTGGGTCTTGGTCTGAGGCCGATGATAAGCCATTCCAGACGCTGGCCATAAGTGGTATGTACCCAATCAGCCGTCTGGTACGTGGCCCAGTTCCGTTCGGTGACTTCTCAACCGCTAACCACAAGCCAAACACACACTCGGTATCAAAGATTATTCCAAAGTTCAACTAATTTACGTTGTCGTCATATCTGGTAACGCGTTGTAATCCAGTTTGGGCGCTAATTGGCGAGCTTATCGCCGACATCGGTATCTAAATCGCAATATAGCTATAATGAGCTATAGGCCCCAAACTATGTGTCGACTTTGGGCCCGTCTAATCGCATTTACGAGCTGCGTACCAATTCGTATTGGGTACCCTCTTATATATGTATATATAAGTATTTACAACATTGTAAATCAATTCAGAGTCGAGCTGCAATAAGCAATAAGGGTTCCTCGTAACTGTTTATTAAGCGCTCTAATAACACATAAACAAATTGTAAATCTAAACATGCTCAAATATTTTAAGCAAATATTTGTTTATTTTTTAGCCATAACTTGCTTTATTCAATGTTTGTGAAGAATTATGTATACCCTTTCAGAAAGGGTACCTCGATTTTCACAGCATAGCAACATGAAAGATCTGAGATCCCATAAGGTATATGATCTGATGATATGATATGATCAGTCGTGTCCGTGTTTCCAACAACAACAAAATGGAAGTTCGAACCAGATTCTGGTTCAAACCTTTGATATATCATTAAGATTAGAGATATTGAAGGCAAGAACATGTCTAAAATATCGAAAGTGCTTCTTGAGTAATCCATAATTGCCTTAGCAATATTTAACTGCGAACCAATTGAAACATGGTTCCGGCTCCTTTTAGGACTTCTGATTCGGTTCAAGGCCCGTTTCGCCAAACAAAAACTTGGAACTCTGAACTTGAGCTGCGTTTCGACTTCAGAACTGATGTCGGATTGAGTCAAAACAAACTAGTTCCAGTTTTGGAGCTAGGCACAAGTCGTGCTATTATATTATATAGTTGCCTTAGTAACTATTAGTCGCAAATGGATTTCCTATAAAGATAACTTTTTTGGTTAAAAAAAGTTATTTGAACATAACAAAAAGATCTTAACAAGATCTGACAACTTCATAATCTTTTTATATCAAAATTCTGAAGCATTTGAGTAAAAAAAACTGTCTAGAACATTAACTAAGTGTCTGCAAGGGTATTTTAACTTTGACAGCCCGATAATAACATTTTAGTTTTATACTCTTTTATCATAGATAATGACTGTTTAGCCAGACGGCAATACAGTTATATTATCACCGGATTGCTCCGTTTCGTAACTCTCCCTCCCAATACCGCCTTATGAAGTCACTCGCTCCAAATAAGCGTTGCGTTGTCGGTTATTGACACTCATCGTTCTTATCGGGCTTCGGATTAATGTGTATATATGCACATACTTAGGCACCATGTAGGGTCCATGGTGTGTACGTAAAGTCCAGAGTCAAGTCCCATCTGGCTTCATTTGAAAGTGATTTACCAGATGAGGCAGTATGTTCCAAGTCCAAGATTTTTTTTCCACTATTCACGCAATTCGTGTGTATCCGAAATAATAAAACCAACAAGGAACAAAGAAGAGAGAGAAAAAACCAGTATGTGGACTTTGAACAGGCGAATACGGCATTCATTACGGTAATCATGCGTAATTTGGATGAGTCGCTGTTAGCTCATTGTTCGTTAGCTTTTCATGTTTTCATTCCAGACGTTATCGCTCTTTCGACAAAAATGAAAAAAGTAAAAAGAAAAGAATGTACTCAATGCGCATTTCTGTAGATTTCCGAGTGTTGTTGTTCAGATAAGCAAGCCAAATAATCGTATGGTAAAAGTTTTCTAGAGGTGATCAACGGACATTTAAGCCGTCTGTTAAATAAAACTGTTATCACACGCAGAAAGATATAGGGCTCTTCCATGCCTACACTTGAAGTTGACCGAGTCTATCGATGCTTTTTGCAAGGGGAATCTTTATGGATATTCATAATGTAGTTGAAAACACGTGTCTATATCAATTCCCGAGGCACACTTCATCTAGCAACTGAGTTACTTGGGTCTGTTAATGTTTTTTCTTGCTAAACAACATTATTTGAATAACTGGAAACGTCGAAACTTATGGAAGCCTAGAGAAATTGCTAGGCAAGTACATGAGATAAGCTTGCAAGCAGATGCTATGTCAGATATTGGCTAGAACTCGAGTTATCTG
The DNA here is from genome assembly GCA_037075305.1 of Drosophila kanekoi. Taxonomy (NCBI): domain Eukaryota; kingdom Metazoa; phylum Arthropoda; class Insecta; order Diptera; family Drosophilidae; genus Drosophila; species Drosophila kanekoi. The sequence goes on from JBAMCE010000484.1 coordinate 201,416, forward strand.
AGTCTTTCGATGGTTATTTTGGCTATCACACATAAGCTTTGAGTTCTCCATGGAAAGTACCTAGCAGATGGGATTTATAGAGGTACATTTTCAAGTCAGGTAAACAACCAGCGTTACTTTAAGTATATTGATAACTTTTGTGATATACTGGCTAAGCAACTTTTTATAGATATTACTTGGCAAGCTTGGTGTTTGGTTATAAATGTCCATGTCAACGTTGTCTAGAACCCGAGTTACTTCTATTTCAGCTTTTCGAATGTAAAATGTGTATATATATGTATATATTTTATTCGAACATTTCAACTAATGGAACTTTTTGAGTATCAATCTCCAGTCCATGCGTTGCCCATAACTCGAGTTACTTGGGTCTGTGCATTCCAAATTTAACTGGACAAAGGCAAAGCACCTGTTAAGCTCGGATAACGGTTAGCTTTACTTGATGATCCTTAATATAGTCACAGTCCGTCTGGCTCGCTCACTAGCTCTCCCTCCTCTCTCTCTCGGCCCTTGTCTAGCTGTGTGCGTGCGTGCCCCGTTTAAATGTTAAACGGAATTCGTCATGAAGCAGACCGACCACAAGAGAAACAAGCAACAAGAAACAACAAAAAGAAAAAAAAAACAGCCAGACAATTGGACTTTGAACGCTCTACGTGTCGCCGCCGGCGTCGCCGTCTGCGTGGCTAATGACGACGACGCAGCAGTGCTGCCGCCGCTGCCTCCGTTGTGAAGCATTGAGAAAATTCGATGAGCGAGCGCCGAGTTTCATTTGTTGGGCAGCAGCGGCAGCGGCAGCAGCGAGAAGAACTCTTTGCTCTTTGACTAAATTTAGACAAGTTGCGGCCGCGAGCAAAGACCAACTCTTGGCATACGTCATTTCATACATACATACGCATGCACATACATACATACATACATAGTATATACGCACACATGCTCGCATCTTGGGGGTACAGTTTGACATGCCACACGCGTCTATAGTTTGGGTAGCAGATTAACACGAGTGCACATGCACTTGCAAACTACAAACAACAGATGTCGCTGCACACGCACACACGCACAGATGTCGCTGCATGCACACAAGCACACAAACACATACAACACCCACACATACAAACGCGGCAGCGAATTTGCTTTTGCATTTCATTGCTTTCTGTGCCAGCTTTTTAGTTCACCTCAATGACAAACGGTTAACTAAGCTTTGCATGAAAGCATGTACTGATAGTTATATACACGCACACACACACACTCATACACACGCATACAATTATATTGTTAATTCGCCGGCTGTGCTGAACTTTGAGTTTAAGCAATGCTAATTTCTGCGCTTATTGCTGTTTTTGTAGCGGTTCTCTGCTGCCTCTTCTCTGGCCGCTTCCGTTGCCGTTTGAATTCTTCATGTTGTCTATTATAATAATCTGTTTGTTTGTATGTATGCGCACGTCTGTATGTATGTATGTGTGCATGTATGTGCGCAAGCTTTTTTCATATTTTGTTTTTGATTGTTTTTTTTCGGTGTATTTTGTTGTTTGTTAAACGCAACCTTGATCTTTTATTTTTGGATGTGCGAATTCTAGAGCTGTGTGTGTGTGTGCGTGCGACTGTATGTGTGTGTGTGCTATAGATGTTGCTCTTGAACTGCACCATTAAACAAAATGTGATAAGATTCGTGTAGTTCCTACATTTCAAATCTTTGGCACGCATTGGGAAAGTAGCTCAAGAACTAAAAAACTTCATATTATAAAATAGAACAGACAGACAATATTATCTAATCTCAAATTGTTGATGTATTTATGTACATACATACATACATATGTATGACATGCAGTGTTATGTATGTACATACATATACATAACTGATTGACGGAATCAATAAGATGATGGAACGATAAGCTAACTGACTAACTGACTGAATGACTGACTTTCTAAGTGATTGACTGGCTGACTGACCAAATGTCTGACATTAACTAGTTAATCAAGGGTTTGGTCAAGACATCTTGTTAAGCGAAAAAGCTTTGCATGCAAGAACATACCTTTCTACAGATCCTTCCTATGCCAGCAACACACATACATATATACATATGTATGTATATGATATAGTGGTCATATCAGGACCTATGCAAAACTGAGAGACTAGTTCGCCTAGAAACAGACATACGGACGGACATGGCTATATCAGCTCGACTTTTGATGTTGATCTGGAATATATCTAGTATATATACTTTATGGGGTCGGAGATGTCTCCTTTCATGGCAAAATTGTAACATGCTCTATGAGTAAAATCTTGGCCAGACCGATATCAGGTGATATCTATATATGTACATATGTATATACATACGTATTAGAAAAGTTTTCCTAGTATTTAACAATGTGCACATATTTGCCAATCGTGTTTGAAATGCAATACCACGTATTAGTTTACCAATCGTAATGTATGTACATATGTATACACATATATACATACATACATAGATATTTCGCAATATTTGCCAAGGAGAAGTCAAGGAAACATTAGGTAAAAGACGGTAAATAATTGACTTGCGAGCAGGTAATATTGTCGATTGTGTGCAGGTGAGGCGGGTCCCATGGTTCGGGGTCAGTTCGGGGCTGCGATTGATGCAGGATATGCGCAGGAAGTTGGCGCTGAGAAGCGTGCCAGCTGTTATGCCGTTATGTGACCGACCAGCACACACAATAATAACGGTTAAGGGCAACGGTTAAGCTACAGTTAAACATGAACAACGAGACGATCAACATGTCCGGGCCGGCCATGGGTCCGGCTTTGCTGAGCAAATCGAATCCGGTTTTTTGCTGTTATCTATTCTGGAGCAGCCTGCTCATCCTCAAGATGCTGTTCATGTCCTTGTTGACGGCCCGTCAGCGCATCAAGACCAAAACCTTTGCCAATCCGGAGGATTTGCGTGTGGCCAAAACCAGCGATGTCCGTTTCAATGATCCCAATGTGGAGCGAGTGCGTCGGTGAGTCAAAAATCGAACAAATCTCATTAGAAACACATTTGCCTTATACATCATCTATCGCAAGCTCATTTGTGACGTCATGCTGATTAAAGGGTCCCTCACACGATGCATTATTTACGCACTGCATCAATTTAGTTTTAATGCATGATGTCTGCAAGTTTAGCTTTTCTAGCTAATCTGGCTATTTTCACAGTTGAAACAAATGTTTTGCTGCTATTTATAGGCCTCTCCATGTTTAGTTGTCGACTCATCCACATTTAGCTGTTTTTTAATTGATTCGTATTCTTGCTTAAAGTGGACGTAGGCAGCACTGACGTGTAGCATGACTTTCGCTCTCGCTTTCGCACACTGTTCTGTGAGTCCCGCACACTGTGCTCCAAGTATTACAGTCAAAAGTGTGAGAAGTGCGTGTCCATTTATACTTGGTACACGTGGCAAAGGGGTATATAATAATATAATTACTTTAAGGAAAATCGATATTGCCTAATTTTAGGTTTACAGCTCCTAAAATCGATCCATGTTGGAATGCTTTTGTCACAGTTTGAAAGCCACTGAGCTCCAGCACAATGTAATGCTTTCACTGGTTCTTTTTTGGCAAATGTGTAGTGTGTGGGCACCCAATTATTTGTTTACATTGCAGATATGACACCCCCCACCCCCTCTCTATCTCTCTCATTCACTCTCTTTTTCATTATTTCTTGCAGCGCCCATCGCAACGATTTGGAAAATGTGCTGCCATTTTTGTTGATGTCCCTGGCCTACGTGGCCTGCGGCCCCCACCCGCTGACCGCCAAGCTGCTGATACGCATTGGCGCCAGCGCGCGGCTGCTGCACACAATTGTCTACGCGGTGCTGCCGTTGCCGCAGCCGACGCGCGCGCTCAGCTTTTTCATAACGTTTGGCATTGTGTGCTTCGAGGCGATCTATGTGCTCATCGCTGCCGTCAAATACATCTAGAAGGGGCGGGGGGAAGGCAGGGGGAGGGTCGATTTAATGAGCCGTTTAACATTTTATGTTCTGCCCAGTCACCTAGTCTGCAGCTTTGCTAGCCTCACACACACACACTCATACACACACGAACACAACATTGGGAACCAGTTTGGCCAGTTGCTGCTGGTCTGCTAGCTTGGAACTGGCTCCGCATTGGATCACTTGCCAAAGCTCGCTTTAGACGCACAGACAACACACGCGCTCGCCATGTCCAGCCCGATGCATAGTATTCATAATAATAATAATGGCAGCCAACTGGCCAACATGGAGCTGCTGACACTGGACAATCCTGTCTTTTGTTGCTATCTCTTTTGGGCCACGGTGCTGGTGGCCAAGATGCTGCTCATGTCCCTGCTGACGGCGCTGCAGCGTTTCCGTTACAAGGTGAGTCCTGGCCAAACGCAGCCAGCTGCACTTGCTCATGTCGCATTTCACATTTTCACAGCTGCTGGGTCTGGTCCCACTGGCTGTGCGGCGCAAGGTAAATCCCTCATGCATATGTACAGTGTGTGGCGCCCAAAAGCCCACTATTCGATTACTTTTTACTCTCACTCTCATTCACGGCCTGTCAATCAGAATTGCACTCAAACATTGCGTTAACCAGTTGCGCACAAAGCTTCTTTACATATGTACATATTTCCATTCACAATCCTGCTCTCTCTGGCATCTGTTTTACTCACGCTCTCTGAAGCGTCCCATACACTGTTGATCACAACTGCACGCCAGTTAGAGTGTATTTCTCTCTCTCTCTTTAAACTGCATACCAAACGCTCTCAGTTTTTTAGATGTATCTTCTTGTTAACATTTTTCAATTCACAATTTTTGTTTTCTTTTACTTTGCTGTTAATTACTTTCCCTTTCGCACATACACTCAACATCGCAATTACACTCACAGCGGGAACGAGTGAGCTATTTTGCCACACACAATTGTGTCGTGTGTGGCGATAAGTTTGCACTCGGCAATCCCCCCACTCAATCGCCCATGTTCTTTACTTTCCCTCTCGCTTGCACTCATGCAAAATCTTAAGTGGAAATGGCTTTTGCTTACCTTACAGTTAACAATTGTCTGCTGCCTCTTTCCAGGTATTTCCCAACGAGGAGGATCTGTTCTTCAAGAACATCGAAGTACAGTTCGATGATCCGCATGTGGAACGCGTGCGCAGGTGGGTTGCATCCAGAAACAGGACCTGGCACAGGCAGACAAATCATTCACCCTCTCTCTCCTCCCTCTCTCTGTCTTCTTCTTTCCCTGTAGAGCGCATCGCAATGACATGGAGAACATTTTGCCCTACTTTATCATGGCCTTGATCTATGTGTGCACCAACCCCAATCCCCTCGTGGCCTGCAATCTGTTCCGCGTGGCTGCCATTGCACGCATTGTCCACACGCTCGTCTATGCTGTCTACCCAGTGCCACAGCCATCGCGTATTCTTGCCTTTGCCACCATGATGCTGATTACCTTCTACATGGCCGCCGTCGTGGCCCTGCGTACCCTGCGTTTTATTTAAGTGAATAAAACAATTGTTAGATTTAAGTAATAGCGCCAAAAAGCGCGCAAGTTGACGTCGCTGGCTCATATTGCCAGGGCAGCACAAACTGGTCTAGGGTTGATGAGCTTTAAGGTTTTTTTTTTGTAATTGTATGCAAGGTCAATAAATAAAAAACTAGTTGCACCAGCGCGCGTTTTTGTGACGTCAGAACTGCACCGATTCTTGCAGGCAAACAGAGGAAAGCCGTCGTCTCTGGCTCACGTTTGCTAGGGCAGCACAAACTGGTCTAGGGCTGATGAGCTTTTTTGTGTAAATGCAGCAAACTAAATAAGTTACTAGCTGCAACAGCGCTCGATTTTGTGACGTCACAGCTGCAGCGTTCCCGTGAGCAGGTAAACAATGGATCGAAACTTGCAATTGGTATCAACAATTTTGGTTTATGTTTTCCATTAAATTAACTATAATTAGCTTGAGATAAAACGAAACAAGAGAGTAATTTAAGTTAAGGAGCTCGGCGCAGCGACTACGCAGGGAGGGGCTGCCGCCTTATTCTAAGTACTCCGACCCCACCGCCCAGCAGCCTAGGTCCAGCTTTAGATATTGAAGCCAGCATCGCGCATGCATTGCTTGTGCGCCTCAATGAGCTTTGTGCATTTCTCCTCGCCGTTTTCCACAATGCTGCACATACAAAAAAGTTGCCAATTCATTATGAAAAACCCAAAACATGTTGCGTCATCTGCATTCACTTACCATTGATCACGTGCACGCTTCGTTTCGGGACAGGCACAGCAGGCTTTGCATTTCGGTTTGTCACCGCCGGCGGCGGCGGACGCTGTGTCTGTGGCCTTGAGCGCGGGCGCTGCAGCGGTCTCGACGACTCCGACTCCCTTGGATGAATTGCTGCCCATTGTGTTTGTGTTATTAACGCGTGACTTGATACAACAAAATGCGCTGCTATTAATTTAACACGTTGCCATTTCGCTTGCCTTTGTTTATGTAATAAAACTTACCAAAAATCAAAATATATGTGCACTTTATTTCACCACAATTCTATTTATCGGCGCACACAAATAACAATTCAAGTTCACACACACATACACACACGCACACAAACGTCAAACAGCTGTGCCTTTGCCTATCGATAGGCGGCGCTGCAGCGCACGTGCTTGGCAGTGTTGGCAATGCGGGTTTTTTACATTCAAATTTGGGCCTTTTTTTCGGTACAATTTGTTGAGAAATCTTTGGCGAGAATTGTGGCTTCCGGCTTAGATAACTAAAATCATGTCAATTTATAAAAGGTAAGACTTTTGGGAAACTAGTCACGCTTATTTAGAGCATGATGGTACAGGGCATATGGCTTACAATATATAGCGCGCAACTAGCTTTTTCCTGCTCAAAGGCTGGCAGCACTGGCGATTATCGCGCGCAAAGCAGGTCAACTATCGCAAATGTTATAGATATGTAAGCAATGCAATTGTCAACTATCGTAACTGTTATCGATATGCAAACAATGCAATTGTTTGCTTTCTTTTGTAAATACAGTTAGCTAAACATTATTTATTGAAATAAAAATAAGAATTATAACAAACTGTTTTTATATCGTCTCCATTTGGTCCGTTTTAGCCTCAGCTTCTACCGGCGGCTGCTTTAGACGCTGCAGCATGTTGTGCGAGACAAGATCTAGCTTTAAATGCTGCACGCTCAAGGCGCTGCCGTCCCAGTCCAGCAGCGCTTTGAATTTGGCCGCATCGCACAGGTTGAGCATTTCTGTGTAAAGGGAAATGAATTTGGTTTATCTAATAAACTATGCCTGGCTGTCGCTCACCCATGCCGCCGCTTTGGTACTCGTTGCGCTCCTTTTCCAGCGTTATAGTTATGACATCGCGACGTGCCGCGTGCTGATTGGCGCGATGTTTGCCAATTGATTGCTTTAGCGCGATTTGTGCCAGTTCCTCGTCGAAACGTTGTAGGTAGAGTGCAATTAGATCCTCGAATTCTTGCGGAGTAAGCGGCGTTGTTCGGCCCTCATCGATGTGGCCCAGAAACCAGCTCAGCTTCTCGCCCATCAGATTGCTTTTTATGGCATGGCCGAGACGCACTTTGTGCTTGTTGTTCTGGCGGCGCGCCTTCTTGCCGAGCGCCTTGGTCTTACGGCTGTTCGGGTGTTTGCATTTCTCCAGCTCCTTGCGTAAGTTTGTCTGCAATTGTTATAAGTATATTGATTAGATTTCTTAAATAAATAAGTTTTCCACGACTTGCCATTTTGGTGAGCACGTTGTTTTTGTTTGGCCCAGCTGTTGGCAGCTATCGATAGTACGGTTGCCGTTGGCGCCAGGGCAACGATAAGACAACCATTTTGTTTGGCAGAGTTGCCAATTTAGCCATTTTTTGGTACAAAGCGCCTGTAGCTGCAGATGTACATTTATTTCGTTTCAAGCTTAGTGACGTGACCTAACTGTTTTTAATAAATCTGGAAAAACAAGTCTAAAGAGCATGTGTCAGCAATTTTTTTGGCTAATTTTTATATTTAGCTACTTTTTAAGTGTCAGTGGTTGGCAGCACAGGTGACCTATCAAAGTGGTTGCTAGATGGCGCCTTGGCAACGATCAACCAACCTATCGATACTTCCGCTGCTGCCCATCGATATTGTGTCGTTTAACCGCTAGCTGGCGCCAGCGCAATGATCAGCTCCACCTGGCAAACAGCTGGCAAATGCAAAACAAACTCAGAGCCACAAGTTCGCTTGATAAGGGCGATCATTAGGGGGCAGTTGAGTGGTTGTAACGCGTCGACACACACAATTCGCAGCATTTAAAGGTACATTTGATGTCCAGTTAAACAGCCAGCGCAGGCATAACACAAATCTGCTTCATCTAACACTTACAGGCCAGTCGAAACGCTTTAACCAACGCGGCACACATTATGGCAATGGCAACACACCTGCTCCGGAATGGCGGCAGCACAATTTGGCTGCTCAGAAACTGTCGTCGCTCGAGGCCACTCACTGTGAGTACATTCATTAATAAAGATCTCAAATACGTTTTGTACACCTTATTATTGGCTCTTGAAGCGTTGCCAAAGCGACGACAAACGGCAAGTTCGCGAAGTTCTGCAATGTTCTGTTATGTAATCCAATTCGCGCACAACAAGTGTCAATTTGAGCAGCCAATGGCCTGCATGCGTGCGAGCGCAATAGCATGCTTCTACGCATAGCATGCAACAGGTGCGAAAGAGAGAGAGAGAGAGAGAGAGATAGAGAGGGCCAGTCGTTTTGCTGTTGTAGCATGAATTCCGAAAGGGGGCGCATGTTTACTTGACTTTACAATTCTATGCGCGGCACCCATTGAATATGTTCCAGAGCGGGTATATTGGATTTGTATGTATGTAACATGAAGAAGGCACGGACCTATATGGACCTATATATTGTCGATCAGTGTCTGTCTGTTTGTTAGAATGATTTTTATTAGAATGAGTTTAACAGTCAAAATGTATATGCCCATTAAAAATATCGATAAATATCGATTTTAAGAGAATATAATTGTTAAGCAAATCTTCGATATTTTAACATATATTTTTTCACATAACCCATGCATCTAGCGCACCTGTCTACAGGGTAGCCGCCAGTCGGACAAGCGCGATTTCTGTTTTTGTAGAATTTGCACTTTGTATTGAAATTAGAATTGAACATTTGGATTTTGTATGTTTTTCAGCTGGCGCGTTGCCTGCACTTCACGCCCTGCCTGGAGAAGAAGGTGGCCTTCAACCTGAGCGACATTGGGGAGGGCATCCGGGAGGTGACCGTCAAGGAGTGGTTCGTGAAGGTGGGCGACACCGTCGAGCAGTTCGACAACCTGTGCGAGGTGCAGTCGGACAAGGCGTCGGTGACGATAACCAGCCGCTACGATGGCAAAATCACGAAGATCTATCACAGCATCGATGAGCTGGCGCTGGTGGGCAAGCCCCTGCTCGAGTTCGAGGTCGAGGAGGAGGAGGATGAGGAGGCGAGCAGCAGCGATAGCAGCGACAGCGACGTGGAGTCCAGTCAAGCTGCAGCTGGAGTCCAGCCTGGTGCTGGGGCAGCCGCCGTCACAGCTGGGCGTCACATAACCCCGGCCACGCCCGCCGTGCGCCGCCTGGCCAAGGAGCACAAGGTGAATCTGTCCGAGGTCCCTCCCACGGGCAAGAATGGACGCGTGCTCAAGGGCGATGTGCTCGAGTATTTGGGTCAAGTGCCGCCGGGCACAAATGTGCCCCATCCCAGCAATTTGGTCAAGCAGACGACAGCGACAGCTCCTGCAGCTCATCCAGCTGCTGCTGCAGCTGCTCCGGCCGTGGTTGCGCCTGCGGATCGCGTCGAGCCGCTCAAAGGCGTGCGCAAGGCTATGCTCAAGTCCATGACGGAATCGCTGGTACGTAATATATACCCTGCTTTTCAACATGTTAGCTCAACATATTCTCAAAATCGATACGACACTTCCCAGTTGGGAACTTAGGCACCAGAACACATTCGCCTTGGCTAAAAAGCATTTTCTTGTTTTCACAGAAAATTCCACATTTTGCGTACAGCGATGAGATCGACATGTCGAACCTGATGAAGTTCCGCGCCCAGCTGCAATCGGCTGCCCAGGAGCAGGGCGTGCCCAAGCTGACCTTTATGCCGTTCTGCATCAAGGCGGCCAGCATTGCGCTGGCCAAGTATCCGATTGTGAACAGCTCCCTGGATCTGGCCAGCGAGTCGATTGTCTACAAGGGTGTCCACAACATAAGCGTGGCCATCGATACGCCGCAGGGCCTGGTCGTGCCCAACATCAAGAACTGTCAGGCGAAGGGCATTATTCAGATAGCCAAGGACCTGAACGCTCTTGTCGAGCGCGGACGCACTGGCACCCTGACCCCAGCGGACTTTGCCGATGGCACCTTCTCCTTGTCGAACATTGGCATCGTAAGTGGCTGCACATTCCATTCATGATACCCTTGCCGAAGGGATTATCTAGCATTGTCAGTAAATCTGACCCGAAAGTACATATATTCTTGATTGACATACTGATTGACTGATTGCTTCAGTAGCTTAACTGACTGATTGAACAACTGAACGATAGTCTTTCTCGTTTACTGACTTTTTGACTCACTGGTTGTTTGATTGACTGATTGACTGATTCTTACAGTTTGATTGTTTGACTGATTGACTTATTAATTGATTGACTGAGTGATTGACTGATCGACTGATTGATTGTTTGGTTCTCCTGGCTGCTTGATTGAATGATTAACAAATGGACTGACTGATTGATTGATTGACTGAGTAACTGTATGATTGATTGATTGATTGTTACCGTTTTATTAATTGACTAGCTGATTGATTGATTAACTGACTCTTTGACTGGCTGACTTATTGATTGACTAACTGATTGATTAATTGATTGTATGGCTGGAACTTATTGGCAAACTGATTAACTGAGTGATTGATCGTCTAGCTGTGTTACTGACTGATAAATTGACGTACTGACTGACTGACTGCTTGACTGACTATATGACCGATAGAGTTACTTGCTGATTAACTGATGGGCTCAATTACTGACTATCTAACTGATTGATTGATTGACTGACTGAATGTTTGACTGCCCGACTGATTGATTCATTTACTGACTGACTGAAAACTGCCGCTGCCTACAAGGGTATAGAATTGTTGTCAATCTGGCTATAATTGTACTTTCTTGTTCTATCTCATCTCACAGGTGGGCGGCACCTATACGCATCCGTGCATCATGGCGCCCCAGGTGGCCATCGGGGCCATGGGAAGGACCAAGGCGGTGCCGCGTTTCAATGAAAAGGACGAGGTGATCAAGGCGCACATCATGAGCGTCAGCTGGTCGGCAGATCATCGGGTCATCGACGGCGTCACCATGGCCAGCTTTTCAAATGTCTGGAAACAGCATCTCGAGCAGCCGGCGCTCTTTTTGCTACGCTAAGCCCGCGGCCAGGGCCAGGGCCAGGGCCAGCTCCACTGATCAACCGTTAAGGCTGTTCTCTTGCATTTATTTACAAAACAAAAGAAAAGAAAGAAAATCAACTAGGAAAATAGGAAAAACCTCTACAACAACAACAACAACAACTCACTGCAAAATGCCTCTTTGGCCGCCATGTGACGCACTTTTCCTAACCAACTCTCCCCCCTCAGAATGTGCATTTATAGCGGACGCCGCCCATGCGGTCTCCCCTCTAGCTTTAAGCTCGTCGCGCACATGGCCGGCCCATGCCCCCATTTAAAAACAAAAAAATAACTGTTGTAGTTTCTAATGCAGTCCAACTGCAATTTTGTGTATATTTTAAATATATAACTATTTTTTATGTACTCACGTTGTAAATGGTTGTCCAATAAACATCCAAGGATTTAAGCAAAAGCCATATCTAGCTATTTTGTGGCTAAATGAACTGAGATATTTTGAACTATGTCCGTCGTCGGAAGGGGGAGGAAAACTTTAATAAAAACACAACTGAAAGAAAAACAGAAAAATTGTTGATTAGTTTTAAATACGACTTGTTTGCTGAGCCCGACTTGAATTAGTGAGAATCACGTAGAAGAGCAATATTAATAAATACGTTTATTGTTCATTTTCAGCTCAACTCAATATACGCACATATTCACATACATACAAACCAAAATGCAAGCACAAGATTGCTTATTATTTTTGTTAATAATGGATTATGTTTATAATATTACATACCAGTTGCTTCAATGGCCTCCGCCAAGGCCATAGCTACTGCCGCCTGCAAGTTGATTCCGGCTCCTCCTTTGCTTAAGCTGCCGCCTTCTCCTATGCTTAAGCTGCCATTTCCTTGCTAGTTGAAGCCGCCTACTCCTTGCTGCCAACCACAGGCTCTTCAAACGACTTACTTGAATTCTTGAGAATCGCGTAGTAGGGCACTAGTTAAGAAAACATATATATGTACATACCTTCTCACACATATTCACACATACAGTTCAACCTTCATCTAGATGTGGTTGTCTATTTAGCTTTTTTAAAGCTACATATTGGTTGTTGTCTAGCTGTTTTTATGAGTAACATTTTATTTTTCAGTTTAGCCGTTTAACGGCTTAATTTGGCTTATTGTCCAACTTCCAAGAGAAGCAGTTGCCATCTTAGCCATTTTACGGCTAAATGTTGTGTAATTTTAACTAACTTCCTCATTCAGAGCTGAAGCTTTTATTGCAGTTAAATAGTTTAGCCTTAATTAAAGCCCAAAAGTTGTATAAGAGAAAATGCCTAATGACTGCCGCAAGGCAGATGAATATACACATAAGTATAAATTTATATTTACACATACCACACCACGAAATAATACTCCAGAGTATGCTCCAACACGCGCACGTATACACACTTATACACACTTGTACACACTTGTACACACTTGTACACACTTATGCACATTTACTTTGGCTTTGGTTTAATTTTCGCTTGACTCGCGTCTATTTTAGCTCAATTCCAAGAGCAAGCGGCAGGCGTTTTTGGGGTTTTACACGCACACGCACACACACACACACATGCGTGTGTGTGCTGTGCATTGGAACGCACGTGGCTGGCAGAAGTCATGCGCAGTGACTGGAAGCGGAATCCAACAAGTGCGGCATGGAAATGAGTAGAGAAATAAAAAAGTGGCTAAGCGCCAAATGGCCGACTGGCGCGCACGGCATTTCCAGTCTGGCAACGGCCAAATGCACGCGTATAGGAATTTCAACATGCGGCCACACACAATAGCCACCACAACTCACCACACAAAAATACACCACACAAAAACACTCAACTGGCCCGCGTCCTGGATGCTTATTAGTCACAGTAAGTCAGTTATACTACAAACAGCGCGCAGCACAGACGCTTTAACGGCAGTTGACAAATAGCACAGTTGCCAGTTGGAGCACATTAGCTGCATTTGAGCCAAACGCTCCTTGCGTATAGCAAATAAATAACAGTTAACCGTGTGCCTAATTGCTTTCGAGCGCGTGTTTCTTTTGTTTTTTTGTTCTGGTTCTTAAACTTGTTCTTGTTGTTGATGTTATTGTTGCTGCTGCTGTTTGAGTACTTTTGTGTGGCGCGTGCTTTGCTGTTATACTGCACTCCGCAGCGCAACAATTGTATTTAGCATAGAAAATGTTGACGCATTGAGCTGATTGACAACAATAATTGCCTGACGAACTGGTAAGTAAATTAATGCCAAAACTGTGCTATGTATTTTTATTTAACTCTGCTCACCAATATCACCAATCGCACGCAGCTCTGCGTATGTGTGTGTGTGTGTGTGTGTGTATACTACTACAACGGCAACAACAATAGCTTTGGTATCGACATATTCATTGCTGCTTCTGCTTCTGCTGCTGCTGCTGCTGCTGCGGCTGTTGTTGTCATTGCTTTAGTTACTGCTGCTGCTGCTGCTGCTGCTGCTGCTTAACGATTTTTCCAGTGACCTTGTTGCGTACGCGAACGCCCGCTGCGTGTGAATGTGTGTGTGTGAGTGAGTACGCATGCTGTGTGTGTGTGTGTGTGTGTGTCATTGTTACTCCTGCTCTGCTGCTTAGCCTTGTCAACCCACCTCACCTGCGTCGCGTATTTTTGGCTGGCTTGGAAGTCCCAGCTGGCGGCGCAGCGGCGTTCATTTTGCGTTTGCTTTTGCTTTTGCCTTTTCTTTTTTTTTTGTTTGCTTTACTTTTGTAGCACACTTTTGAGCGCATTTCGCATTAAATGCGGGCCTTTGTGTGTGTGTGTTTGTACTTGCTCTGGCCTTTGGCTTTACTTATTTTCCAATGAATTTTTTATGCAGCATTTTTATGTTTTGTTGCCCACTTTGCATTAATTGAATTTGCTCATCACATTTCGCGCTTGTTACTTGTTTTGCTGTTATTTAAGCTCTGCGTGCCTGTGTGTGTGTGTATGCGCGTGCGATAAGCTTTGACAGCTTTGCTGTCACATTTTGTGGCCTTGATGATGTGGCTGGCTGGCTGCTCCGTTGGCTTTGCTTCAGCTTCAGCTACAGCTACAGCTCCCCTGATTCCTCTTTCCCATTGCCCATTCACTCGCTGTTGCTGTCTCTGTCGCTCTGCTTGGCTTTGACCATCAGCCATAGCAGAACGCAATGCAATTGCCGAGCCTTTTATCGATTTTCTGGCCCAACAGCTAACAACTGGGCACGTGCGAGCCAACAACAAGAACAACAACAACAAGTCATTCACACCACTCGACAGGCCCCAGGCGTGCACACACACACACACACATATGCATGTATGCTTACACATGTAAAACGAGTCGCACAGCGTCAAATTAATTGAAAAAGCAACGCTCCAGAGACGTCGCCTCGACACTCGAGTTCATAAGTAAGTGGCCCAGCGAGCCGCAGACGGCGACGGCGACGGCGACGCAGCTACCCTGCGTCCAGCTCTTAAAGCGGTTGACGTGCAGCTGATTTGACGTAGCATACTTTTGTGCTGCACTAAGGCCACATAAGGGACGGCTCGACAGACGGACAGACGGATGGACGGACGGACAAAGCATAGAAGAAAACAGAGCAAAGCAGCTCAGACAGCATATACTCTGCAACACAAGCACGTCCAGCTAAGCCATGAGGCTTGCACTTAAATCGAGATGGAAAAGTTATAGAAGAAATCTAAGCGCAGAAAATTTAAGCAGATGTGCGGCATATTTGAAGGCATTTTTCCATGTTCGCAAATTGCACAATTAATAGAGTTATAGAATGAACGCACAAGAAGAAGTGCCCCAGTAGAGTGTTCGCGTTTCAAGCATTCTATCAGGCGCAAGGCAAAGGTATCGGAAAAAGTAAGGCATCTCTGTATATAAAACTGTTTGTCTGATTGACACACTGACTGACTGACTAACTGACTGACTGAATGACTGACTGAATGACTGACTGACTGATTGACTGAATGGCTGATTGACTAACTGACTGACTGATCAACGCACAACGTTTGTCCTGACTGACTGATTGACTGACTGATTGACAGACTGACTGACTGACTGATAGACTGAATGATTGACTGACTGACCAACTGACTGACTGACTGACTGACTAACTGACTGACTGACTGATTGACTGAATGACTGATTGACTAATTGACTGACTGATCAACGAACTGCCCAAACCGTAAGAGCTGAGAGGCTGAAATTTTCAATGTAGTTACGTTCTGTGATGAAAGTGCGCGTCTAGACGTGCTTTCGGGAAATTCTACACGCAGATGAGAAAGTATTTGATACATTCTTGGATAGCAAGTGTGGGTCAAATGTTATTCTTTAGTTTCAATATTCTCACAGCAATACTAACTGTGGCGCAAAACTGTTGATTTCAACACTTGGTTCTTTTAATAGAATTGGAGATCAAGATGGGTAAATTTCAAATTTCCACGGGCCTGTACTTAGTGGAAAGTTAATATCTACCATTTGTAATACACAAATACCCGATAGTATATATATATAAATATGCTGGAAATGTTTATTCTATACTAGACTCTATGCATCGCTTCTTGCCTTTACAATCTAAGGGAGTTGCTCCAAGAAAAGTGTGCTTCTATCGATATTTATCGATTTTATAGCAGCCGTGCATTGAAGTACGGCCAAATGTGGTTCGCACTCCAACTGTTAGCTTACATAGCCATTTTACGGCTAGATTTTTGTCAATTTTTAGCCAATTTGATGTCTCTAGCTACTATAAGCTGCGAGAGTTGTATGTCGATAACGATATTTATCGATTTCACAGCAACCGGGCATTGATTTGATATAGTCTTCGAGTCTCTAGCTCTGACATTGCCGAGGCAGAAGGACGAACAGCCTAAGGACGAATGTACAGTTAGACCTCATATTGGGATGTCCTTTGTCCGCTTCTGGGAATGCATTTTCAATAGAAAAAGTAATAATCAAAAAGTTCAAGGGAACTTTTGCTCTGCACACTTGCTTCTTTGTGTTGTGGATGCTTCCTTTTGCTTGTTGCATAATCGGTCACAAACCAGCAAAAACTTCATTACAAATTTCCTAGAAATATTCCCAACTATAACAGAAATTATATTTGAAATGTTCTTTCTCTGAATTAAAGCCTGCACAGAATGCAATCGATTCAATTAAAGATATTTAGATGGGAGTCTTTTGTTTCTTTAACTCAAGTAATTTCCTAGGGTACTTCTTGGGTCGGTGTCTATCGCGTTTGTTGCGTTCCTTAAGCGCCTTTCTTATGCGCAGTTGCTTGCATTCGAGTTTTATTGTTGAGCTTATTGTGACACAGTATTTTCCCGCATTTTCCTACATTTCCTACTCGTCATTTCCGCCATGCTGCCGGGCAAAATAACTTTTGACAGATTGCCGTTATTGTTGCAATCTTTCTTGTTCTTCCCGTTCTTCCCCTTCTTTTCTTTTCTTTTGCTGGCTTATGCAATGCACAAAATGAAACAATGTAAGGAAACAATTTTAAGGCGCTTGCAACTTTCACGAGAGGCTTTCCGAGAAGCTTACAAGTTCCTAGAGCTCTTAGAGAGACAAAAATATCCTTGACAATGTTCAGTTTCTGTTGAATATGAAAGCGAGACTCTTCCCTGTAAAAAGTTTCCTTCAGATGTTGAAATATTGATGAAATTATTGTCAATGTTGAGCAGGTAAAAGGTTTTTTCTCTTTTTTCTTTATCAAATTTCTCTTGATTTCGGAAAGACAGCAAATGCTTTTAAGCATATTGACAGCTAGACAAGCTGTTCGTTAATAGACAATCGATAACACGACTAGCAGATACCCTGCAGCTAGTGCATTCTAGTCCGATCTTTGATCCATGGAATACATCCATGGAAATGGGGATGTATATGCCAGACGAGAGCGTTTAGCTTTGGGAGATTATGTGTGAAAATCGATATTTATCGATAAACTGTAAATAAGTTCCCATGCTTATTATCTACGAGAATCCTTTGCCATGGATATATTGAAGTCTCTAGTCCTCTGACGTGTTCGAACTCGACATGGTTAGACCGAATCAGTTCGTGCTGCATATATATACTTTATGTATACTTGATGAGCTCGCAGCTGGCTGCTTCAGCTCGGTTTTTGTACATTTTGATTGGTTTCAGGACGAAGCCAATTTGGCTTTGATTGGTTCGTGATTAATTTTTAATAGTTTGTCCAACATTTTGCCCAACCGATAATGACGGCTATTCTGGGTAACAATTATATTCGTGCCATTTGGCAGGGGCCAGTTAAATATTCATGATGCGACCAGCAATGACAGCTTAGATTAGACCTTAAACATTTTATATTCAATGCCAACTTGCTGTGAGTTTGTGTAGCTTGTTTAATGTGCCTTAACCAACACTGGCCAATTGATGGCCAATCAGGGGAACGGCGGGAACGGCGGGAAACCCTTTGCAGACAGGCTTCAACTGCGTGGGCCTTATTGAGAGATTTCTCTTTTAATGGCAGCATTTCATAACAACGTCGTTGACAACGTTTTCCATTCTCCCTTTTCCCTTTTTTTGTTTTTTATTCTTATTTTTGTTAATGACAGTTTTGCCTTTGGCTATTTTTAACGCGGGGCGGAAACAATTGAAATGCTTCGCATCCTTGGCTACAGCCTCTGATGACGCCAGCTCTCGAAACGCGTTGGCGTTCTGCCTGTGTCCATTAAATGAAATTGACGACCAACTGGCGAGTGGCAAGCGCCACATATATACATATATATTTTGAGATATATGCATATTTATGTTGCAGCTGCAATTGCTCAGCAAACGTTTACTAAGCACCGCTGCGTACGCTTGTGCCAGTTGGGGGAATAGAATATAGAGACCCGCAGCCTTGACATGATTAGCCATGGCATGTGGCACCGATGTTTGTGTGGCTTTTAGCTGGAAAAGTGGAAAAGTGCAACCGGCCAAATGGCACTCAAGTGCCCCACCCGCACACGCACACAAGAGTCGCATTCCTTGTTTGGCCTTGTGGCAGCAGCATAAAAACTTTGCACAGTAATGAAAATTGTCAGATGCAAGGCCAAAACGCAGTCATCCTTCAAACCCGTCGCCGCCCTCAACCCCGCCCCGAAGAACAAACAACATGTTCAAAGGGTATTACGAAGTTTTGCACGTTTATGCAAATGCTAGAAGTTGGCGTCTATGCGAACGGTTAAAGTCTATCGATAAATATCGATTTTCAGAAATGATGACGACTCTTAGTCTATCGATAATTATCGATTTTAGGAACAGATGAAGTTGTGCTGGCTTATGTAAATGGTAGAAATTGGCATCTATGCGACGCTTCTTAGCATATCGATAAGTATCGATGTTCAGATATGATGCTTAAAGCATAGCTCGACGATTACAAGAGCTAGATATACCAGGTAAGCTTGGTTTTCCTAAAGATAGAGCCCTTTCCTAAAGATATTCAAGCACTCAAAATTTTATAAAGAGGAGGAGGCATTTCCCACATAAAGTGTTTATGAAACGGAAAGAAGCCAAAGGAGAGCTAAAAAGCTTGCAAGGTCAGCTCAGCGTTGTGCCTAGGGTATCTTGAAGTCGTCTACTCACAACTAGTTTCATTTTACTTGCTCTGTGCTTGGGAATTATGTGTTGCGCGTTGCAAATCCCACAGTAGTTGTCCTTGAGACAGTCCCGGGCTTGTCAAGTGCCATCAAGGTCTCATCCTCTCGACCGTGTCTTGTTTCTCCTGCCGCCCCCACTCTCAATCTCCCACTCTCCATCTCTCTGCCTTTGCCAGCGACCTCTCGCAGCCGCATGTCAATCATGCCAAATGAACTTTCTGTCATGCCAATCATCAAAGCCAGAGCCAGCCATGGCGAACTCTAAGCTCAGCTGCGGCATTTGCATGCCGCACTCGCCATTTCCTATACAATTTTTTCTATTTCCCGTTTTTGCATTTCACTTTTTTTTTTTCACTTCACATTTTTTCTCATTTCCCAAGACCAATGCTCAATCTGTTTACCATCCGTTCGCGGCTGACGTCAATGCGATTGGCAATTTGCAATTTGCGTTATTTTCTAAAGAATTTTCTTTTCTGCCAGCGACATTCGCTCGGCTCCTGCTGCTGACAGCCTGTCCAATTCCAATTCCAACTCCAAGTCCCTGCCCCTGCCCCCGCACCTCCTGCCACGGCTCGCTGCTGGCAAGGTCATTAGCAGGCCACTGACTTGATGGGTCTGGTCCTTAGAGACTGATTGGCTCGACCTGTCTGCAGGTCGTTGATTTATAGAGCTTTAAAATACAAAATAAAAAGTAATTGGAATAAACGCAATTGTAGACGAAGCGCTGACCTTTCGCAGAACATCAGCTGAACTGGGTTGAAGCTAAGCTGATATCTGCTTAAAGGTCTCTCAGATATAATAGGTCAAACTAAGTTCGGACTTGCCGAGAAGGCGGCAAGGGGCGAGGCAAGGTCGAGACCCGCTTTTCAATTGCCAATTGACGACATTTAACTTTCGCTATCCGCTTTCAGTAATTAAAAATACGATGTGCGTTGATTAAGGACAATTTTTCTAATGCGCTAATTGGATGAAATTGTGCACTCGCAGGATTTCATAGTCTCCCCTTTCTGTTTAAGTTTAATTGAGGGTCTGCCTGGTCAAGTTCCGAGAAATCCTTTGAAATTGAAAAGCGCCAAAGTGAATTATTAAATACGGACCAGGTCCGGGGCGTAAGCCGCACTTTGCGAACTAAGCGTTTATTTATAGTTGCATAAAAAGCATCGTCCGTCAATGTCCATGGTTAATTCCCGCCAGCTTTTCCCCTTTGCACAGTTTACTGGGGTAAGCCAGAGCATGCACCCGACAGCATTGCAGGTTAATGGAATATATAAATGAAAAGAAACTATTTATTTGTTATTTTTAGATCCCATTCAGTTTCCATTGTGCGTTGTGCATTGTGCATTAGAAAGGCAAATAAGCAAATAGAATAATTGAAAATTGCGTCTGGAGTTGCACAAGCGACAGAGCGCTTGCTAGTTCGACGCAGATTTGAACCAGTAACTTAGCGCTTGCCAGTTTGATGCAGTTTTCAAACATCAACTTAACGCTCGCTGGTTCGTCACAGATTAGAACCAGCTGCTGTACGGTTGTCAGTTCGACGCAAATTTGAGCCAGATTTGAAAAAGTAGAATAATTGGAAATTGCTGCTGGGTTTGAGCCAGCGATTGCAAGCTTGTTAGTGCGACGCAGGTTTGAACCAGTAACTTAGCGATTGCTAGTTTGATGCAGTTTTGAAGCATCAACAGATTAGAACCAGCTGCTGTACGTTTGTCAGTTCGACACAGACTTGAATCTGATTTGAACAAGTAGAATAATTGAAAATTGCTGCTGGGTTTGAACCAGCGATTGCAAGCTTGTTACTTCTGGATTTGAACCAGTTAGTTTGACGCAGATTTGAACCAGCGACTGTACGCTTGTTAGTTTGGCGTATATTTGAGCCAGTAACTTGACGCTTGTAAGTTCGTCGCAGGCTTCAACAAGTTTACGCTTGTTGGTTTGACGCAGATGTGAACCAGCGACCGCACGGTTGTTAATTCTATGCATACTCATGACTTTACGTTCGAAAAGCACAAGCTTAACATGTTTTCGATAATGCCCAGCTCTTATCAACGAAATCTCGTATTACTGGTCGCTCAGTCTATTGATTGAATGAATGCAGAGTTTCAAAAATGAAATAAGTCCTATTTTGAGTTTGAAATTGATTATATTTTGCATGTGCCGCAGTCAAGGACCTGACGAATATCCATCCTTTTAGTGGTAATTGTTGGCATGCGCTTGTTTTCAGGGCTCAAATTCAATTTACGGCTTACTGAAAGGCTGGCTCGTGTGGAGCTTAACTCGATTAGCAGACATGGCTAATGGATAGAAGCTCCTGCCAAAATGGCTTTATGAACGGCAGCCCTCTCTTCCCGCTCTTCCCTCTGTTCCCCGTGTTCCCTGTGTTTACTAATGGTGTTTATCTTTGATTTCATCTTTCACCTACTCCCTCTCTCTCTATCTCTCGCTCTCTTTCTGTGTACTTACAGCAAGGTCCCCGCCCAAGGGTAGTGAGTAGAGCATCCCACAAAATGTCGGATCAGCAACGTGCCTCGTTATGCCCGCGACTCGTCGACTACATGGCCATTGTGGGTGCGCACACGACGCCGCCAATGCCCAAGGGCATGCAGGGCAGCAAGGCGCCGCCCGTTCAGGTGAGTCTTGTTACTGAATGTAGCACAATGTAGAAATATTCAGCTTTTAATGCTCTGCACCCAGCGAAACTGCGCAATTGTTGTGCAAATGTTGCTAACAAACGGGACGAAGGCATCCAAGACAGACATTGAAGTTCTTTAGGATACCCGAGTAAATATTTTTAGGCGAGCGAGTCAAGAGTCAAGTTTAGATGTGTTATCTCCTATATTCTTATGATAGTCTGTTAAATTAACTAAAAATCGATAAATATCGATTTGAAGCCTTGGCTTCCTTGTTGGATGTATGTCGGAGTTTAAGGAATCGAAAACAATCGATAACTAGAATCAGGTATAACTTATGCTGAAGAAGATTCTCACTTTCGGGAAAACTTAAATAACTTAATCAAAATTGTTCGCATTTTCAAGGGATTTATCCTGTTTAGCAGTCAAATGCAAGTATCTCCCAACCTATATGGAATAAATATTTTGGAACTTAGAAACTATAAGACTTCCAAATAATAAGCGGAACGAGTTGAAGCATCGATAAGAATCGTTTCTAATATATCGATATATAGTCCGAGCTTGGTATAAAGGTTCTTATATGGAAAGCTTTATCCTTTATGGAAAGCTCTGAAGGACTTTGTAGACATAAATATGAAAACTTTCTTAAATAAATATTGCCATTATTATAATATCGATTTCAAGGCATCGTTTATAAAGCAGAGATACCCCACGCTTAATATGTAGATTTTCATGCAATAAATATGAGCAATGAGTAGAGGAAGAAGCACATATTCACTTCCATAGCCGGTTACAGGGCATCTGCTAGCCGGTGCAGCTCGACTAGAACATTCTTACCAGCTATTCCCTTGGCCGTATTGCAGGTGCCCGACTTGCTGCGACGCTACCCACCATCGGACCATGCGGACTTTCCGCTGCCGCTGGACATGGTCTACTTTTGCCAGCCGGAGGGCTGCACCAGCGTGGGACCGCGACGAACAGGCTCCGCCATTAGGGACATGACCTCGTTTGTGTTTGCGCTAACGGACAAGGATTCGGGCAAGACGCGCTACGGCATCTGTGTTAATTTCTATCGGCCCATCGAGCGGCCCTGCTCCACAACCGCCGCTGGCGCCGAACGTGGCGGCCCGGCTGGCAATGGAGCGCCGGGCGGACACGGTGCTGGCGGCATCGGTGTCGGCGGCGGCGGGGCTGGAGGTGTGCGAGGTCGACGCTCATCGGCGTTCCGGCGGGAGTCGTGGCGCAAGAGCATGGAGCGCAGCTCTGACTCGGCGTTCAGCAGGCAAGTGTGTGTGTGCAGGCAGCTTGCTGCTGGTGCTGGGTGGTGGGACGCTTTTGGCTTTATTGATCTAACCGATTTCCAAACCATTTCCATAATAGTTACGGCCTCTTAACTACTTCTAGCGACTACAGAAGTAACGTAGCGCCCAGCGATTCGGATCGTGAACTGACCTCGCGTCGCGACTCTGACCAGCAGCGTCTCCACTCGCATCATTATCCGCCAACTCAAACCGGCGGCGCCTCGGCGCCCAAATTGGGTCTGATGGCACCTTCAGCGGATTCCGAATCCGGCGGCAGTCATTCGCCATCGCCACGGGCCTCACGCAAGCGCACCAAGCTGCGCAATCAGTCGCTCACCTCGCTCTGCATCATATCGCATCATCCGTTCTTCACCACCTTTCGCGAGTGCCTCTTCATACTGAAGAAGCTTATCGATGCTTGCAACGAGTCGTCGTCGCCGAAGCGTGTTGGCGCCTCGCAGAAACTCAACCGTGACAACGTGTGGACGGTGCTGACGGGCCATGCCAGCGATGCGACACCCTCCATTGTGCTGCACGATGTGCGCGAGATCGAGACATGGATATTGCGTCTGCTCTCCACGCCGGTGCCGGTGCCGGGCTCTACGCGTGTCGAGGTACGTTCCAAGATTCTAAGCCAAAATACTCGGGCTACACTTGTTGCAATTATATCATGTAGTGTGCCTCAGTTCTAAGAAAGTTTTCTCATAAACTTCAATCTATCGGAATACCACATCAATCTAATCTACAATGAAATTCTTCAAAATGTGGTTGTTCCCATTTTTATATAAATGTGTTCAGCTTAACGAGTTTTTCAACCATTTTTAAACTTTATTTTTCCTATTAATTTTCCACTTAACTCTTTTCATCATTTCACAGGTGGAGGTGCTGTCACCAACTGTGCACGAACCATTGCTGTTTGCATTACCGGATCACACACGCTTTTCGCTGGTTGACTTTCCCTTGCATTTGCCACTCGAGCTGCTCGGCGTGGAGACATGTCTGAAGGTGTGGACTTTGATCATATTGGAGAACAAGGTGCTCTTCCAATCGCGCGACTATAATGCTCTTTCCATGTCGGTTATGGCATTCGTGACCATGCTCTATCCATTGGAGTACATGTTTCCAGTGATACCGTTGCTGCCCACATGCCTCAGCTGCGCCGAGCAGTTGCTGCTCGCGCCCACGCCCTTTGTCATCGGAGTGCCAGCCTCTTTTCTCATCTATAAAAAGAACTTTAGGTACGGGTAGTGTCCTGGTGGTGCCTTGTCGCGCGCCGGTAGTGCCGTGTAATGCTTCGTAGGGCTACCTAATGCCTGGTAGTTTCCGGTATAGCCCGGTAATGCCTGGTATAATTTGCAGTATCGGTAGTTCCGGGTACTACAGGAAGCGTACGGTAGTGCCTGGTAGTTTCCAGTACTGGAAGTGTCTGGTGTTACCCGCTAGGGCCTTGTAGTACCTGGTAGTGCCTTGAAGTACCGGCTCGTGCCTTGAACAACCTGGTAGCGCCTGGCAGTACTTGGTGATGCCTGCTCCTACCGGATGGTTCCTGCTAGTCCCCGGTATAACTCGGTAGTGCCTGGTAGTACTTGGCGGGGCCTGGTACAACCGGATGGTTCCTGCTGGTGCCCGGTCTAGCCCGGTAGTGCCTTACGAATACTTATTTAAATCAAAAACTTTGCAGGCTGCCCGATGATATTTGGGTTGTGGATTTAGACTCTACTAAGCTGACACCCCCAACAGGTGGATACGATGAGATACCTCCATTGCCGGAGCCCGAGGGTACCATTCTGAAGAATCATCTGAAACAGGTAAGCCCCTTGTTGGGATGGTTGTAATTAAAAATACATGGACATGCATTAAAATTTCTGTGCATCCATATAATTGACTGGGGCACCATTTAATTTTGTTGCAACAACTACTTAATCGTATTTGGCTGATGTGATTGAGATGTGTATGTGTGTGTGTGTGTGTGTGTGTGTGTATGCTTGTAGGCGGGTGCGACCATGTCTATAGGGTCTGCTCTAGATTTTTCTTGCAGGCCTTAAGTAACTGCATACCCCTATCGTATAGGGATATATTAATGCTCTTGAGGGCCTTCTCCCTATGCAGAAAGCGCTCGAATTTGTCGTACTCGTTGCGCATCTTGAAGACAATATCTGGGAGCATGCCCTGCACCTTTTTCACAACCTGCATTTGCACCTGTATGCGATTATCTTTGGCACCCTCGCACTTGAACCTCTCGAGGCGTAGCTGCTCCATGTCTCGCTCGTGCTCATAGTGGAGCTTCTGTTGCAGCAGATGCTCCAGCACGGAGGTGTACACCACCAGCTGATCCAAGCGTGGATCCATGGAGTTTGGCACTGTTCGCATGCTTTCTGTATTCCGGAGAGATTGCGTCACTTCTGTAGACATGGTCGCAATTTGTTGTCTCGGCATTTTTAAACGGCTATTTTGTGTTGTTTTATTGATTTTTGGTTTTAAAAATCGGGAAATCAATTTTCCGGCAGTAAGAAACCGAACCACAAACTAAATTTCCTTATAAAACTATGCAGCAGAACTGAAACGAGGGGGCAAATAAAACTGGCGAACTGACAGCTGAGTCGTGCACAACTTTCAAACACAGTCCCCAAACGTCAACTTAGCAAATGGATCGATTTTTCGGACCGAAAACTTTGTCTTATGTTAATTTATGCAGCAACTAATATAATTAGTTCAGCATTGTTATGATATATGTCAGCTAAGCTAGATTGAGATTTATAAAGCTTTATTTCAGCCCAAAATGTGACAGACAATTGTCAAGAGTTCATCGTCCCCGACTGACAGTGATTGCATACATATGCATTATACTCTAGTAAAGGGTATTATAGTTTTGCCATGAAATGTCACGCGAGTTGATGTAGCCATATCCCCCTGTCTGCCTGCCTGTTTCTATGCGAACTAGTCTCGCAGAGACTTAAAGCTATCGTCTGCAAGGACATGTGACATATGGTGGAACCGGGCGGATCGGATCACTAAGTTGACATAGGCTTATCAAGACATCTTACTCAAGCTCGACTTATATAAGTCCTACTATGTCCCATACATATAAGCAAAGTCATATCATATATCAATATGACATAGTAAAGATCGGTCGAAAACAAGTTTCTTATATGGCATCAAGCGCAGCATTTACGAGTTTCTCGATTCTTTCATATGTGTAAAAGGCAAGGGTATTAAATCATCGGCGTGCCGAAGATATACTTTCTTTCTCGTTTTAATTTCGCTTTAAATCATAAAGTTGAGGCAACGCCGGGTAATTTATTTTAGTGTATATATATATTACCTGTACATATTAACACATTTTGATGTATTTGGGTACAGGGTCTTGACTCGACTATATAATACTTAAATGTTAAATTTTGTGATTGTTAAAACACATCCCGATGCTCGATACACGAATTTACTGATTTATCATGTCAATTAATTGTATATCTTGATATGTGCGACAGGCTTTGATTGTCTATGTTAAATAGAGCTCAGCTCTGTTATGCGCCTGCTTCGAATGTTATAAGAGATATCAAAATATTTTGCTCGAAGCGCGCATATCAATAGTCCAACGGTTAGCCGTTGATAAGTGTACTATTTAATTTATCGCCTCTTTTCCACACTTTTGTATGACTGTGCTCTATATATATATATAAATATTTAATACTGTATTAAGAAATGTCTCTATCGCCTTGGAGTTACACATACAGAGCCGCCCATGATTTAAACTTAACTCCTTATATATATATATATGTATGTATATATACATATATATTTGTTTGTATTCTTTTGTATTAATTTCAAACACTTTTGCGATACTTTTATTGCTCTATCTGTCTATCTTTCTCTCTCTCTCTCTCTTTCTCTCTCTCTCTCTCGCCCACTCTATATTTGTGTCTATCTTTTTGTGGCTTTTACTTCGCTAATGCTGTACTACTCTACTTCTAACAATCATGCATTATCTGTTATACGAATTTCTAAAACTTGTTCACAACTACAACAATAACAACAACAACAACAATAACATCAACAACAACAAATGCAGGCTATGCTACTTATGGATGAAGCTGGACTTGGTGTAAATATCGCTCACATTTAACATATGTTAAATAACATTTCTTTCGTTCTTCTAACATATTCTTATGATTATTATTTGGTTTTGAGTTGAAATCGTTTTGTACATAAAAGCTCCTTAAAAATACTCCTTATACTATGAATTGTTGTATACTAAACATAACATATTAACATATTATCTAATCTATAATACATACATGTAAACGCATGCAGACAGTCACATTATGCATATAACATAACATTTAATGTTAGATAACATAAATCATGTGTATGGGCATTTCCAGAAGCACACAAATCTATAGTTAACAGTTATGTAAAAAGTTGCCACTTAACATAGATAAAGAATGTTAAGCGACTTATTTCTTTCATGTTAAACATGTTTAAAATCCCATGAACCAGTTTTTGTAGTTTTTTTTCATAGTTCTCACGATTCTAAAGTTTTATATTTAGAACCAGCTCTTACACAACTTTCGGTTCAAACACAAGTTTGACCAATTCTTCCAGTTCTTTAAAGACCCATACAAATTCTTTTCTCTCCTAATGAGAATGAAAAGTAATCATATTCAACTGAAAATATCTGCCAAAAGCTAAGAACTTTGGCTTTAATAAAGGTATCTTCGTAACATCCATTGGTGGTAACTAAAGTGGTAACCACGCAGTCTTTTCAAATCTATGATGCTTAAATGCTTAAAGCAGATTTTCACATATCAACCTTTTGATAAGTGCCAGCATTCGATTACTTATAAGCTTTCCCTTGTATATCATCATTTTGTGGCCCTGGAAATGCCTATATGTGCTTAGGTTAGCTCTCTCCAAGTAAATCTCGCTACATTTACCGTATCGCTGAGCTCTGACTGGGGCCTAGCCCAGTTATTGGCTTTCTCTAGCGAATCTCTCTTCCGTCTTCGTGTTCTTCTGTGTGCATGCTGTTTGTGTAAAAGCTCTTCCTTGTAACTTGTTACCCTTAAAAGGCCTTAACCCCTACCGCTCTTTCGGTCTATCCCTCCTTATAGCTAGCCCCGTTGAAGTTCCAGCCTAGTCGATTTTTATTCAGCTAAGTTTACTAAAGCAAAGTTTTTTTCGATTCCTTGCAACAGGCCTTAACCTCGATGACGGCCTCCAATCAGGCTGTATCCTCGCAGCAGCTGTTGCCCTCGGTGCGTGATTGCCTCCAGGAGCCGCCACTTTTGGGGTGAGTGTTGAGCATGAACGGCGTGTCACAGGTTCTAATCGACATCTGTGTAGGGTCTCGCAAGTGCGTCTGCCCTTGCAAACGCCTCCACACTCGGCTCAGGCCAGCCAGCGGAACTCGATGTCCGCGCAGGGCACAATGTTGTCCCGTCAGCCCAGTCCGATGAATTCGCCGGCATTGAATCCCTTTGTCTACGGCACCGACGTTGATTCGGTGGACGTGGCCACGCGTGTGGCCATGGTGCGCTTTTTCAATGCCCAGAATACCCTGGCCAATTTTGCGGAGCATACGCGCACGCTGCGTCTGTATCCTCGACCCGTTGTCGCCTTCCAAATCAATAGTTTTCTGCGCTCGCGACCGCGTGCCTCCTCGTTTCTCAATCAGTTTTCGCGCACGCAGGCGGTGGAATTCCTGGCGGAATGGTCCCTAACGCCAACAAATGTCGCCTTCCTACGCGTACAGACGGGCGTCATGGATCCCATGCAGGTGGGCGATAAGCCAAAATGGTTTGCCCACTCCCTGACGCCCATACGCTTCTCGGTGTGGGATGACGGCAGCTCGCTGAACGGTGCGTTGCGCTCCTTGAAGCAGCTCGAATGCCAGCCAACGGATGAGAGTGGCTCGGATTCGGAGGGTGCGGACAGCAGCAGCTCCTCGTATAGCTCGTTGAGCGATTTTGTCTCGGAGATGGCTTCATCGGATTTGTCGCCCAGTCTGCACGATGTTTTTGGCTCCTACAATCGGCCGCATGTCGTGCCCCAGACGTTGTCCTCCAATCTGGATCCGGCTCTGGTCTATCATCCGCCCAGCAAGCTGCAGTATCCGGAGGGCTTGGCCGGACCAGCGGCTAGCAAGGGGGATGAGGAACGTGCCGATTCGCCGGTATCTTCCTCATCCAGTCGCTCGGACCTGAGCTCGCCCAGCTTCAATCGTGACTCGGAGTTTGATTTTCAGCCCAAGTCCGGTCAGCAACCAGCGTCGGGTGCCTTTGAGCTGGCCACACCGCTGGCCATGCGACTCGAGGCGACAATTAAGATGGCTAGCCTGGAGGCCGAATCGGATACGACCTCCACGGTGACGGGCAAGAGCATAGCCAGTAGCAAATTGCAGCGCAATACCAGCGATGTGGAGCGTACAGAGAAGAAGATACCGGTAAGCGGAAGATATTCCATTGTCGATAAACCTAACCAAGTCCTTGTTGATTTAGCCACCGCTAACGCCGCCCATTAAGCAACCGAGTGTTACCAATATACTGGCTCGCACCGGCAGCTCCGGCTCCAGCTCGAGCAGTCCGGGTCGCCAGAGTTCGCAGAGTTCCCTATTCGAAAACTTTGCCTCGCACGCCAAGGAGCTGGTGCGTGAGACGACGCGCCAGAGCAGTCAGGAGGGTCTGCTGGCCCATGTGGATAAGGTGAGTTGTGTCCGTAAGCAGATTGAATATATATATATGTTATATACATATATATATAGAGTTGAATGTGCATCCCTTGTCGGACTCAATGTGTGTTGTTGTGCTCTCTGTTGTTCATCTACTTTGATACAATGATAAACGTAATTCGATTAACGATTAATCGAAACGTTTCTCATCGATATCGATATCGATCAACCAAATCGATAATCGTAACATAATCGCACGTTCTATGTGTCTACTTCAATGTAAACCAATGTATAACTAAGTATAGCATGCACAGGACGAAGATCTAGATGATAAAATGCGTCACACCTTCGAAAAGGTTGGTACTCAGCCACTCGTAAACACTCGCCCTAACCTCTACACACATTTAACATCAAAACACACACAGACACACGCACAGACACGCACACGCTCACGCACGCACGAGCATTGATAACACCTTCTTCCATGCCCAGGCCCATAATTAAAGAATTTAGATTTCGGTTTAGGATAGCTCTGGTGTGTTGGCAGCCCTATAAATGACAAACCTATTATAGTTCCAAGTCAAAATTAATCATAAAGTTATACCAAAGAAAATACTATAAAATATGCATTGTATGGTGACAACCCTATTTTGATTTGAGCTGCACAGCTCTACAAATACACATAAGGAAATGAATATTATAAATTACTGAATTGAATGGAAACTGTGTAAGAAAGGTGACAGCCCTGTCACAGACATACATAAGATAGGATACAAGTAAGGTAAGGCGTTTCTCCATAATGAATTATCCAATGGAAGAGAAACTGTAACATAGGCTGACAACTCTGTTTTGCAATAGAGCCACAAAACTGTGTGATGTAACTGCAAAGATAAAAGTGAACTGTGAACTGCAAAGGACTGAAAGGAATAGATATGTTATGTGACCACATCCTAAAACACTTTTCGAGGCATCTGTCAACCCTAGAACCATGGTAGCTTATAGATTGCATAATCTTGCTGTAGTTAGTTGTCCTGGCTGTCATTATCCTGCACTCCGCGCTGTTGTTCTGTAGTAA
Organism: Drosophila kanekoi; assembly: GCA_037075305.1. NCBI lineage: Eukaryota > Metazoa > Arthropoda > Insecta > Diptera > Drosophilidae > Drosophila > Drosophila kanekoi. The sequence goes on from JBAMCE010000484.1 coordinate 232,106, forward strand.
CTCTCAAGTTATACCATGCATAGTGCCCGAATTGGTGTATTCCAAGCTTGGACTTACTTATTTTATGTTATGATCCTCACAGTTTACGCTGCACGCCAAGAAGGCAGCCGGGGAGGCTTCCAAGCAGGCGCTGGAGGTATCCAAGCAGGCGGCTGGCGTTAGCAAGAACACATTGGAGGATCTCACCTATGTGGGCAAATCAACGCTGGGTGATCTGACGAAGACGGCCAAGGAGGCGGCCACCAAGAAGGGCATCATCAAGATTGAAGAGCATGGCTCGGCTGCGTCAAGCAATGCACCCGCGATGCCCAACTCTCAGCTGGCCACACAGAAGCAGATGCAGCAAAGTGGCTGCGGTGGCCCGGGCAACAATTTCTTTTCCTCGATTGGCACAGACTTCAATGGGCTGGCCTCCACCACAACAACCATGTTCTCGGGCATGTTTGGCAAGAGTAAGTCCGGCGTTGATTCCCAGTTCCAATTCCCAGCTCATATTCCCTCAACACACACAGAGAACCAACAGAAGCAGCCGGCTGTGCAGCACAAGCCGACCAATATGGGCGGCGGCTCCGGCGGTAAAAACAAGACGGGCAGCAATTTCGATCCGTTTCCCAGTCGCAAGGGTCTGGTGGAGCGTACGCCGCTTATAAAGCATTCGGGACCACGGCAAACCCAGGAGGATCTGACGCGTCAACAGAATCAGGAGCGATCGCACAGCAATGCCGAGAATCAGTCATTCCTCAAGGATGTCACCAATCAGGTGTTAGCCGGTGAGGGTGTCGGTTGGCTGAAGCTCAATCGCTTCAAGAAGCTGATGGAAGATGAATCCTATCGCACCCTGGTGCTGAGCAAGCTTAACAAGACGCTGGACAAGAAGATAGCGCCCGATGATCACATTGACGATGTGGTAAGTAAGAGAATCCCCGAGTCGAGTCTAAAACGAGTCTCACGGAACCAGCCAAGGATTTGCCTTGGGGTTAGCCAAGCAATTGGATTTTCTTTTCTTCTTGTTGTATAGGACATTTCATATTAATCCTTTTCCGTTTTCCTCAAATAGTGTGTAACCAAGCCGGTGTGGAAGGGCATGCTGAAGTGTGTGCAAGCGATTGCCGGCGGCCTGGACGCGACCTTTAGCAATTTTGGACTCGGCGGCATGGCCTCCGTGTTCCAGCTAATGGAGGTGGCGCACACGCACTACTGGAGCAAGGAGATCAACGAGGGCAGCGACATGTCATCCAGCTTGTTGTCGAGTCATGCGGCTAGTCCCATTGGCAGTCGTGAGAATCTGCGCTCACCGAGCAGTCCGAATGGCTCACATTCGGGTCTGGGCAGTGAGTGGGCCTCGCCGCAGGAGTCGCGCAAGAGCTCAACCCACACGGCCCTGTCGGCCACAACGGCAGCGGCAGCAACAACATCGGCCGCCGCGCGTCGTCTTTCCTCGGCGGACAGCCAGGATGGGCAATCGACCACCGAGATGTTCAAGGATATGTTGTCGCAGAAGAGAAGTGCCTTGAAGAATATGCTCACCTCGTTCGATTCAGATGTGAGTGTGGTAATTGTAAAAGCTTTCAGCTTTCACATTTTACAGCATTAAATACTCGTTAGCTCAATCATTCAATCATAGCTGCCACGCCCATGCCCATGCCCATGCCAAAGCCCATGTCCATGTCCATGTCCATGTCCATTTATGCCGTAGTCAGTGTATCAATGCCGTAAACCATCGTATGCCAATATCGTGCATCGCTATCTTAATCGTAATATCGTTATCGTTGTCTATATATCGTATATATCTATATATATGTATAATTATATATATATACATGTAGCAAGCGCTTATCAGCATATCAATAATATATCTAGTCGCATAATCGGGCCACGCCTCAAACCTCAATCAATGTTCAATGTCGGCCTGCTAAGAATAATCGTAAATCGTATATCGTATATCGTTATCGCATCAATACATATCGTATATACCGTATCGTATTGTAATTCGTAGGCTGCTGGCTCCACGGGCGCGCTATCCGTGGTCAGTGATCTGCTGCCAGCTGGCAGTCTGAGCGTCCGCATGCCATCCAGCTGCCGTTCCACAGTCTCAGACACCGAATACGAAAATGTAAGTACACAGCTCGATGACCCCGATCGATCGATTAATCGTTTAATCGATAAATATTAATCCACCAATAAGTCGATACGTTCAGCTTGTCTCAGGCCCCGCTCAAAAACCCACAAGGAGGCCAATTATCAGCTTGTCAACTTGTAGTTGGTTGTTTTTCTTTTGGCTCGAGATCTGCACCGATCACCAATATATATACATATATAGATATGAATTGCCTTGATTTAAGCTGCGATTTTAATATGCGCGCATTGTCGCTGTTCTTTCACAGACCACCACATCGAAGGATTCGAAAAAGAGCACCGGAAACTTGTGGTCCGGCAAATCGACGCTCAGCGCCGGGTTCCGCTATACGGGCGGGCATTTGATTAACACCTCATCATCACCATCGCCGGACAGTCCGCGTGTATATCTGTTTGAGGGCCTTTTGGGCAAGGATCGCCTTAATCTGTGGAATCAAATGCAGTTCTGGGAGGACGCCTTCCTGGATGCGGTCAGTCAGGAGCGTGATATGATCGGCATGGATCAGGTGAGCCGAGCTTTATCTAAGTGTTCGTGGGGGTATTTTTTTCTAACATTTCCACCCATTAAGGTGAAAAAAGGGGGAAACGGTTAAAGATTCTTGTCTTCTAGTAAGATATGAAACAGTTGTTGTTTTTCTTCCCACTCTGACGCAAACAATGATCAATGATCAATGTGAAAATGCAGTTTAATCGTTTCTCGTATATTTTTGTCAAATTCACCTCACAAGGTGGATTCGGCATATCAAGGTTGTATGAATGGAAGGAATGAAACTAATTTCTAAAGATCTCTCGCGGAAAACTTCAAATGAATTTGATTTTAAAATGCGTTTTTTTCTTTCCATTCATTTATCCATTCAGGGTCCCATTGAGATGATGGAGCGCTACAAGTCGCTGAGCGAATCGGAGCGTAAGCGTTTGGAACACGATGAAGATCGCCTGCTGAGCACCATGCTCTACAATCTGACGGCAATATTGGTGATGCTGAATGTGAGCAAGGATGAGATCCGACGCAAAATACGTCGTCTGCTGGGCAAGAGTCATATTGGGCTTGTCTACTCGCAGGAGGTGCACAATGTGGTTGATCAGATTAACAATCTGGTGAGTACTCCTTTCATTCCTATATGCCCCAAAGCTACCGAAGATGAGTAAAGTATAAGAGTTTTGCACAAATGTATGTAAGAAGCGGTAGGCAGCATCTTCGGCTTGATCAGCTTGTCGAATGACTCGAATGAGTCAAAAGCTGCAGATTTACAATACAACCAAATGCGCCAGAACATATCACATTTAGCCGATATCTCCTTTTATTTTGATCTTGAGACACAGTCTCGAGCATTTTAGAAGATAATTAGATCAAACTTGGTATTTAGGCTCTTGATTAGTTAACATAGGTTGAAAATATTTCACCTTTTGAAAGCCTACCTCCATTGCTTATAGAAGTTAAACAAAAGCAAATCTTCACCCTTGAGCTTTGGTTGTGTAAGTCATGTTAAGGCCCTGAAAAGTTCATGCTTTTGACTGCATACGACCAACTGTTTGCCCTCTTTATAGAATGGCAATGACATAGATCTGAAGCCCCTGGGCTCCCGGCTGCTGCATCGCCAGAGCTTTACCGTACACCAGGGCGTCGATGTGAATGGACCGTTGCGTTTTATGGAGGTGCGCGACGATGGCCTCGTGCTGCGCTCCGTGGACGGGACCATTGTGGAGCGCTGGTGGTACGAGCGTCTGGTCAACATGACCTATTCGCCAAAGACCAAGCTCCTCTGCCTCTGGCGACGCAATGGAGGCCAAACGCAGCTGCATAAATACTACACGCGCAAGGTGAGAATTGGCAGTCGATATACCTGTATATAGCGCATAATATTTGAGTTCTGTGTGCTTTCGGCAGTGCAAGGAGCTGTATAATTGCATTAAGGAGGCCATGGAGCGAGGCGGCACGCCCACAAATGTACCCGAATTGGGCGGTGAGTTTCCGGTGCAGGACATGAACACGGGCGAGGGTGGACTGCTGCAGGTCTGTCTAGAGGGTGTCGGTTTGTTGTTCTCCAACAGCAAGGTAAGTGTTGTCGTCGTCTTGCTCTCTTAATTACGCACACGGCACACTCATAGACACACGCACACACACGCACGCACACATACATACATACACACACACACATACATATACATATACATATACCTCGCCGCTCTCTAAAAATACTCGTTTTGTGTACAACTCTCTGCATCTATATAAAAAGCCATAAACATATAAGCATCAAGTCCACCCACCGGCCCACTAAATCTCCCGAATTCCCATCTCCCGAACCCAAACCCAAAAAGTCTAAAAAAGGGACACATATTAACATCTATTGAAAAGTCCAGACAAGAACTACCCGAATTCATTTCAAAATCTTCCACTCTCTCTCTCTAACTCTCTCTTTGTCTCGCTCTCGCTCTGTCTCTCTCTCTCTCTCTCTCCCCCTCCTTATGGAGCCAGAAAGTTCCCAGCTGTTCCACATAACTACAGACATTTACATACATATATGTATTAACCACTTATGTACAAGTTCGATATGCCCGGGCAATTGGTGTTGGTTTTTTTTTTACTGTTTCTTTTGATTTTATTGTTTCGGGGGCGTGTCACAGCCTCAGCGTCCACCATTTGCCGCAGGCCTCCCCCTTTCCCCATCCGCAAAGTCGCAAAGGTCCAAAACCCAAAAATGCTTCCCATGTGCGTCCATAACTTCTATATGTCATATATATATGTATGACATAAGGAAGTACAGTACATATTCAATATGAAGGATATACATACTAAAATACTTGTACTCAAATTTTGGGCCAATTAGTTTTGTTTTCATTTTCGTTTTCGTTTTTGTTTATCAACTACGTCTTTATACTTATTTTCGCATTGACTTTCGATTTCTTTTCCTTGGTTTGCTTTCGTCCCTCGGTTCATTCAAATTTCATTTTAGACAAACCCTTTACTTTACGTTTTCTACAAGGACCTTCTCAATATTTTGCATTATGATTTTTGAACTATCACAAATAGATATTAGTCTCTAAGCATAAGTTAGGCTGCCCTTTTGAAGAACTTCACAGCATAAATTAGCTTCACGCAGTCTTGGGCATAGTAGCTGGACGATCTGCTGGGTCAGTCAACTGTGTCGTAGCACCCCAACAGAGCCCCAAGGCGAATGAAAATTGATCTCAAGTAGCTTAGCATAAATCTCTGAGAATCTTAACTTGCCCGCCCTCCACTTTCCCGTTTCACATTTGATATATATTTCAATATTGTTTTAAGCAAATTTTGTTTGTTGTTTTTTTGTTTTTTTCTTGTTTTGTGTTTTGTTTGCGTTCATTCACGTACCCCTCTTACCCTTAGCCCTTACCCCAAACAATTATCATAATATATATATATATATAAGGAAAATGACCGACATATTCCACGTAACCTAACTTTTACATTTCGAAACTTTCGCTCGTTTCGGTTTTCTTTGCCTTCATTTCATATGTTTTATTTGTGAGAAAACGAGCGATACCGAATCTTTAATCCCATAATAAGAAAACCCACTCGAACGAAATAATTAAAGAAAATATATATGAAAAAAATAAAAGAAATCCATATATCATATATTCCATATATTGTGCTAGTGAATGTACTGAATGCTATATTCATTATACTCTCTACTTTATTTTTATTATCCTAACCAATTGAACACATTTTCTTACGTCAACTTATGATTACGCTTACGATTTTGATCTCATTGAGCTGCGCCATTTTGTTTTCACTTCTCTTTTGGTCTCTTCTTCTTTTCATTGTTTTCCTTTTATCGATTGATTTTAACAGTTCCTCTTGATATTATATCGCATTTGAGCTGTTCTCGAGCGATATCCGATAACTCTTCATCATTGCCATACAAATTTTTCTGCAAATTCTTTTCGCTACTTTTTTGTAATGTGTACAATTTTTGATTATGAAAAATAAATTTAAAAAAAAAAAAAAAACACAACAACTACTACAAACAATTAACCTACTTGATAGGGCTATATATATATATATCTTTAAAGTTAAGATACGATCAGGCCCCAAAGAGTGAGAACTCGTTGTTTGAATGAGGATGCGAGACATTAGTTTGATTAGTTTTTGGTTAACGCTTTTCAGTTTTTGCGCTGTGTGAAAACTAACGGTAGCTAATTGCCGTTATTTTGTAACTGTTTCTCACATAACGCTCTGTGTGAAAACTAACGGTAGTTGATTTCCGTTATTAACTGTGCGCTGCGCTCTTTCGTCTGCCGTTGCCGAAGAGAGCGAGAGAGCATGTCTGCGTGTGTCTGTGTGTGTGTGTGTGTGTGCGAGTGTGCGTGTGTGTGAGTGTGTCGGCAAGTCGTTTACCGTTAAGTGCTTTCTTTTCATTAATCTCTTTTGTCAATGTTAATCCAATTATTTTAGAATTTTTCTGTTGTTGTGTTCTCGCTACATTTGAAATCCTGGAATATGATCACATCTTGAAGTAGGCGTATTATCCCCCTCCCCCCTCTCCACCCCACTCAAAAAAAGTATCTAAAGCAAAGAAACGTATATATATATATTGAAAGAAAAAAGAATATTGAAAAAAATACCAGTTGTTTTTGTGCATATACCAAAAACTGGTCACTTTTGAGATGGTCCTTGTGTATATTTGCAGTTTATCGTTTGTCTCTAGAGCTACTTTATTTCCAATTCTCTTTTACTTTGCTCTTCATTTCGGTATTTTATTTGGTATGTTTGGTATTTTCATAACCGCCTCTGTCTACCTATCTCTCTCTCTCTCGCTCTCTTCTTTCACTTGTCTCTCTCTCTCTCTTTCTCTCTCTCTTCTTTCTTATCTCTATTGTTTGTTAGCTTTTTAACAGCTTCAATTTGTCAACTTGATTTCGTTTGCTTATCTTATTTTGGTATTTTCTATGCGTTTTTCTACTACTCAATTTGTTCATTTTTCTTATGTACGAGTAATAAACCACAACAACAACAACAGCAACAATAACAAATAACTAAGATTTAGCTGTCCTACCAAATGTCCCAAATTCCAAAATAATAATAATGATAAATACAATAAAAATAAAACTCTACACAACAACAACAACAACCACATTTCATATCGTTTTTCCTTAGTGCTACAAAAACCAAAAAAAAAACCCAAAAAATACCAAAAAAATACCCAAAAAATACCAAAATTCGCTAGATATGCTATTTCCAAAATTTTGCAAACAGTTACCAGAAAAAAAAAATACCAACAAAAATATAAATATATGAAAATCATCTAAAATTAAATTAAAATGCGTTTTGTCAACTTTCTTTTTATAATTTTCTTTGTTGTTTGTTTAATGTTTTTTGTCGTACGTGGAACGCTGCTCCGTTGCTCTCCCATTTTGTGGACTTTGATTCAAACACACACACGTTCCCTACGAATCGAATCGAATTACGAATTACGAATAATTCCAATGATTGGTCTGCCTCTCTTACATGCCAAAAATTAACAAAAAATAATACAAAAAATACCAAAAAAATACCAAAAAACTAATACTAAAAACATATACCAACTGAATATGTCGTTTACGATAAAGGATTTCGAGGTATTGCAATGAACAAATTTCTTGTTATATTTGAATTTAAATTTTATATAAGCAACTATTGTTCTTTAAGCCCTGCTCCCAAATTTACTTACCCAACAACATTTGCGTTTCTTTCCATTCAAATAACAATTTCATTTCTGTTCTTCTTCTGTTCCTTTTGTGTTTTCCAACACCTACTTCACAACTTTCGTTAGCAAACACTTGATTTTCTTTTGTAAACACCCACGCAAAAAAAAAAACCCTAACGAAAAAAAAAACAACAACAACAACAACAAATGGCATACAACAGTTTAAGAACCCTATACAAAAAAAAAAAAAACCAAAAAAACCCAAACAAAATTAAATCTAGTAGTAGATATATTTGATTCGAAATAATATATATATATAAAATTATGTATATTATTTGTAAGCTTTTACGTTTTGAAATTAATTTATAATCGAAATTGTTGGCTAGATGGTTGGTTTGTTTGTTACGTTTGAAACAGAGCCGTAAACTTCTACTACTTGTTGACGTTTCCCCACATCCTTTTTGCTTTCTGTTCGAATTGAACGATATATATATATATCGTTTTGTTCCATTTCCATTTGTTTCATTTCTCACAGTTTTCTCGTATTACGTTTCCGTTTCCGTTTCATTTTCATTTCGATTGCGTTTCAATTCCAAATACGAATACTGCATATACATAGCGGGCGTTTGGAACGTTTTGGAACTAATACATCAACTAGATATATATATATATATTTATATATTTTATTGTGTGTGTTGTTCTACAGTTTTTCAGTTCTACTCTCTCTCTCTATCTGTATCTTTATCTCTTTCTCTTTCTCTGTCTGTCTCTCTTACTCGCTCTCTCTACACACACGCACATGGTACACATACCCATACCACAACCAGTTTTCAGTTTCAATAACTGCTCGATAAATTGCTATCGATATCGATAACGATAACGATAACCATACTTATGCTGGTCAAACGCCCGGCGCATTCCATTTCCATTTCTTTTTTATGTTTCCTTGTCAGTCTGTTTGATATTGCCAATGCTCGGATTGCACGCAAGTCTGTGCATTTTATAATCTGGTTGCTTAACCCCTCACACACACACTTACACACAATCACACACACGCGCACACAAACACACACACAACAAACGTCTACGATTCCAGAATTGATATATATACCATATATGTTATATGATATATACATATCTATCTATCAGTCGAGTCTCTGCCTAGTTCTTAACGAACAAATCGATGAGCTCCCAAAGCTCTCTAGATAAGGAACATATGTTGAGGTCCAAGCGGAATCGGAACATACTCCTGATCTTGGCATGTCTATCTGCCTAGTTTCATTCAAACTAATCGTCCTCAGATCTATCTAGATGAAATGTCGCTTAGCTTCCTCCTTTTGTTGCGGGCAGAGCATATATCGAGGTCCATGCGGAATCGGAACATTTTACTATGATATTCTCGATCTGTCTTTGGCCTAGTAGGCATATCTGTCTGCCAATGCAAACTAATCGCTCTGATCTCACTTTATATAGATGAAAGTTCACATAGCTCTTTGTTTCTTTGGCGGACAGTACATATATTGAGGTCCAAGCGGAATTGGAACATTATAACCTCTTATCATATATCGATCGAAAATGAAGTTCTTGTATGAAAAACTAACTCTGCAACAACTGAAAATCAATGGACTCAACTATATCCAAATGTCTGCAAGGGTATTTAAACTTCGGCGTGCCGATGTTTTGCTGTTCTTTCCTCTGACTTCGTTTTGCTTATGATTTGGCACTGTTTGACGAGCACTTGCTCCTTGAATGATTCAATAAATACAATCACAACACATACCTTTACACCAACACACACACACACACACAGCTCTATCTGTCCTACTCAACAGATTCTGTTCACAATTTCCTATATATAACTTCCATAGTTTGTAGCTGTAGCCGTAGCCGTAGCTAAACGAATGCCCAAATTAGTTGGGCCTCGCATTAAGTAGGCACCGCTTGGAAACCGAAACTGGGCCCAAGCTTCCATTTAAGCCAAGTTTAGCTAGCAAAATGTTGGTTCGGCTTGCCGTACAACGATTGTTTGAAGCACTTAGATACTAACTAGACGGCATGTAGCTTCACGTTCTGCTAGAAACTTTCATTAGTTAGTTCGTGTTTTTGGTAAACCTCAACCTAAATCTCAAGACGCTCGACTTTCGTTGTTTTTATCTCTCGCTTGCTCTAGCTGCTCTTTGAACGTAAACAACTTAAGAGAAAACCCCACAAAAAAAAACTAAAATAAAGTTCGATAGTAGAAAAAATTCTAAATTGTTTTTTTATTTATAATTTGGCTTGTGTAGTTTTAGTTTAAAAAGCAAAATGTAGTTATACTTAATAAAAAACCATAAAAAAAATTCCGAAAACTACGAAACTTTCAAATTCGCATATTGAAGAAACCAAATAATTGTTTTCAACGACTTGAAAGTAAACTCGTTTGCGCTTAATTTAATATTAATTTTAAGCTCTTGCTAGTTGGAGTACTTCTTCTTCTTCTTACTCTTACTCTTACTCTTACTCTTTCTCTATCTCTGATTGTTAAAGTTTCGCTCTATCTGCCTCTGTCTTACACTTACTCTAACTGTGTTCCTTTCTCTGTCTTACATTCTCTCTTACTGTTTATCTTAAGCTTCTCTCTGTTTCCCTCCCTCTCTCTCTCTTTCTGTCTCTCTCTAACTGCATATTTCTGCCATGTTCCTTTATCATTCTTTAAGTATTACTCCAGCTCTCTTCATCTCTCTCTCTGTCTCTTTCTTTCCCTGACATGTGATATGATATGTTTCTTTCGCTCTATCTTAAAGTTACGATCTATCTGTCTCTCTCTCTCTCTCTCTCTCTCTCTCTCTCTCTCTCTTGTACTAACTCCCTCTGTGTTCCAATTTGTTTCTACTTCTATTTTTTAGTTGTTCTCTCTGTCTATCCGTCTTAGACTAACTCATGCTATGTTCCTTTTTTGTCTACATCTTACTTAAAGTCACGATCTATCCGTCTCCCTCTCTCTCTCTCCCTCTCTATGTCTCTCTTTATCTGTCTTACATTTATACCAATTATCTCTCTTGCTCTGTCTCTATAACTGTCTTAACGTTTCGCTCTATTACTTTCTCTCTCTCTCTCTCTCTCTGTCTCTCTTTCTTTTGTATTTGTTTCCAGCGTTCCTAACCCTAACTTATCCAATTATGTTCTACTCCTATGAACGTAGACTACAAATATTCAAATAAAATATACTTGTTGATGCCAGTGCCCTGTCGCTCTCATTCTGAACCGCCCGTTCCGTTCGAAATTAGCATAAGCATGCTCTTACTCTAATCCCATGCCTAAACCCAAAAGAAAATAAGAAAAGCTACACACATCGTACCATTTAAGACAATTTAAGACCAATCAAAAAGAATCCCAAAGTTTTCGTTTATTATCAGGCTGGGCGTATTTATTTCCACCCAATCGCCGATCGATCCACCCGTTCCCCTTGAGACTCTAAACCTCTCAACTAACCCACATAACAACTTTCGTCTTCATTTGATTTTGGTTTACTTCCTTCCAAACTTATATCCATGATCTTTTTTGGACCTCAACACACCTACACACACACACACATCACACACACACACACACTCGACACACACAGCCTTTGAGTTAAATGCATAGTGTTGTTTTTGAAAGTTTATTCCAATTGAATAGTTCTTCTACTTAACCCCGCCCCACCGCCCGTTAGAATCTCTATATATACCAATATATATGTACAAACTTAAATATATATATATATACATGTATATATATATAACCGATTCCGATATAACCGATTCCCAGCTAACTTACGACCATCTCACAAGTGCTAATTAGAACAACAAACTCGAACCCGAAAAAAAATATCACAAATAAAATAATAACAAATAAGCAAATACTTCTTTTCATATATACATATAATAACTGAACTATCAACTAAAAATATAAATGAAAAATAGTTGTTTTACCTGAGTTTGCTGCATACTTATTTCAAATTCAATTCCAATCGTTTCGTTTTCATTGAGTTCCATTTCGTTCCGGTGGAAACCAACGGTCAAGCTTATCATTTTCGTTCCTTTTTTACGTTTTGGTGTTTCGTTTGCCTTCCATTCGTTTTCCTTATAAGAAATATATAAACAATAAGAAAACAACTTCTTAACCTCAAAACTACTGGCCTTTTGGATGCAATCGATAATCGATGATCGAATTGAACCGTTATTAACCTGTTTGCCTGCTGCTGGCTGGCTGCTACGGCACTCGCAGCTAACTTTCGCTTTCCTTTGCTTTGCTTTTGCTTTGCTTTTGCTTTTGCTTTGCGTTGCTTGTGCATGTCGCCTGCCTCTGCTGCCACTGGTTCTGCTTCTGCTTCTGCCTGTTCATGCGCTTGCGTAGCATTTAGCTTTTGTTTGAGTTACTGTTACTGTTTCTGTTTCCGTTTCCGTTTCGTTGCGTTTCGTTGCGTTGAATGTTAGTTCCACCCACACACGATTACCCACAGACAAAGAAACACACGTACACAAAACAATAAATGAAATGAAACTGAGAAAAAACAAATATTTTCTTAATTTAATATTATTTGATATATGCATATTATCCGATACATGATTATTACGTACTATCCACAAATCTAGCTGTGTGACAAGAGAATTAAATCAATACAATTCTTTGTTTCTCTACCGATTTGTTCCCTTTTCATTTGCATTTCGTTTCGTTTCGTTCCACTTTTGCGTTTCATGCCGCACTCTTTGTGGCGGTCAAACCGAAAGTTAAAATATATAAAAAAAAAAGAAGAAAAGTAGAAGAGAAATCCCAAGCAATTATTCAGTTCGAGTCGAGCTAAACTTTTCATATTCTTGTATACAAATAATTTCAGTTCTTTGTGCGTTTGGATCACATACGCAAATGCTTTACACAGAAGGGCGGCATTTTCGTATTGGAGGAGTACAGTAAGTGCCCGATAACAGTGTTCCATAACCGTTTACGTATTCAATGCCCTGTTCCAATTTCCACTTGTTCCCCCCTTGCAGATCCGAAGACGCGCAATCTCATCCAGCGAAAATATCAGTCAAGCATGGTAAGTGCTCTTTGCGTCTAGCCCTAAAAGCCTCGCACTGCACCACATGCATTCGCACGGCATCATAATTATTATCAAAAGATTTTGGTTGATTTTCATTTCGAAAACTTTGCAAATTTCTTGTGTACAAAATTGAATTGAAACAGCACATTTCTTGGCACTTGAATCACATCATACGTATGCATATGTTTGTATATAATTATATATAAATATATACTTTCCCCTTCTTTTTTTTTCGTTTTTTTTTTCTTTTGTTTCTGTATATACAACCACAATAATATAATATAAATATATGAATATAACTATGTTTGATTTGCCTTACCTTTTTCTATTCGTTTCGTTTCGTTCTTTGCTGCCACTTTCGTTTCGTTACCTTGTCAACATTTCTATGTATACGACCAACAACAACAACAACAACTACAATGATAAATTAACAACAACAACAACAACATGCCTGCAACCACCTCCACCAACTAACACAATCACTTCACATCACACATCAATCAATCAATCATTGCATTCAACATTCAAAAAAACACGCTGAAAACCCCGTGAATGAAACGTGAAACTGAAACAAAAACTAATTTAAATGAAAATGTGACAAAAAAGGCCTCGGAAATTGTGCTGAGCTTTCATCGTGTGACGTCCGTGCGTTTCGCCTACGTATGTCATCTGAACGGCAAGGAGCAGGCGTCAGCAAAACCGGAGAGCACGGGCAGTGAAACGCTGGCAATGGAACACGACCTCGACGCGACAGCGGCAACAATTTCCAATGTTCCCACTGAAAATGTGCTTTAGAGAAAATTTAAATAGCAAAAAGAAATAAGAAGAGTAACAACTTTTTTGTAAATAAAATTTTCACACAAATTGTTTATTTTATTTTCTACTTTTTTTGATACCCCGTTCACAAACCGCAGATGAGCATATGCGTTTAGTGCACTGTTCGTCCGATGCGACATTCAACTTGGAGTACCAATATCTGCCACAATCCTAGAGCTAAAGCATGATCCCCTTTAAAGATTGATCTTGAGTTGGGGTTTAAGAAGGATTCCAATTCCCATTACGATCTCAGCTCTAAGCTCTAAGCAGGTTTATAATGCCTACGATCCCTGCCTTCATTATCCTGAATCCAAACAGTCTAGAGATTCCTGAGATACTTCATGATCTCCTGATCTTTTTGATGCCATAAAGTGTTTAATGTCATGAAAAGCTGTTGAATGCTTCAAGGAGCATCTTTTCAACTGTGAACAGAGTATTGTGCAGTCGGTTGCACCCGACTGCAATGTTCCTTCACTGTATGTGTGTGCGTGTGTGTGTGTGTGTGTTTGTGCTTCCAACAACAAGAACAACAACACTCACAAAAGCTAAAACAACATGTAAGAAAAATAAGTCGTTCACTTCATAAGCGCAATTTGTACAAATGTGATTTTTCAGTTGGTTTTCAGCATTAGTTGAAATTGTATATTTTTTGTTCCATTCCATTGTTCCAGTTGCATGTTATTTATGATTTTGGCTAGTTTGTGCGTTCGTTGCTCGATGTGATTAATTCACCACAAAATAACCCACCACACACGATCAAAACCACCCCCACCTCCACGAACACCACCAACTGTTAACCAACACACAGCCACACAGTTATTCAGCTATTGCCCAACACTAACGTACGTGTAATTGCCTTGGTGATTCCGTCATGCAGTCGGATCAGATATGCTACTCGGTGCTGTGCGTCTTCAGCTATGTGGCCGCCGGACAGGATCAGAAGAAGAATCCGGTGGTGATAACGCCACAAATCCAGGACATTCATGCGCAGCAGAAGCAGAAGCATCAGCAGAAAACCAGTGCAAGCAACGCGCCAACAGCAACAGTTGCTGCAACAGCTGCAGCAGCAACAACAACAACAACAACAACAACAGCAGCAACAACAACAACAACAGCAGCTGCGCCTGCAAGGCAAAGCGGTGGCAACAAGCCCGGCAATGTAACCATACGGCACACGGTGCCCATCCAGAAGCCCACCATAACCATGTCGACGGTGCAGCCGAATGCGAAGCTGCCGCAGCTCCCTCAGCTGCCGCCGCGCGTCCAATCGCAGCCATCGCAGGAGAGCAGCAGCTGCAGCTCATCGCCAACGGCCAAGCTGCGGCACGGACAGCCGCCCGGCCCGCCGCCGGCAATACCGCCGCGAACCGGCGCCATTGCGCGCGCCGGTTCGATGCAATCACCGCCGAGTCGACATTTCGTGCGCCAGGCATCGGCGAACTCAACGCCGCCCCAATACACGCCACAGCCGCCGCCCCCATTCGTCATACCCAAGCGTCTGGCGCGCGCCTCCACGCTGACAGCAGCCCCACATCACATGCAGCACGCGCAGCACTCGCAATCCCAGTCCCAATCCCAGCAGCAGCAGCAGCAGCGCGCCAGCTACGGCAGCGTCGCCGCTGCGCTGCAGTCATTGCCTGAGGGCAGCGTCGGGCACGTAGCCAGCGCTGGCTCCAATTCCAACTCAAGCTCCAGCATCAGCCCCATTTCCAGCACTGGCCACGTAGCGGGCGCATCGCCTCAGGCCCATCGCAAGCACTGACGAAGGAGTTCCTTCTTCAAGTTCAGTTCAGGCGCTGCTGCAGGTGGCGGTGGCGGCGGCGGCGGCGTGGGCGGGGGCGGCGGTGGCCCCAATGGCGAGGAGCCGCATCCGCAGCCGCACAGACGCGACGTCTGTCGCACTATTTGCATACCCTGGCTATGAGCGAAGCTCCAAGGATATCCTTGCAGCGTCTAATTAGTTTCCCTCTTTAGTCTAAACTAATTTCATGTTCCTATAAATCTAACAATCGTCCGGCATTATGGTAGGCCCATCATCTATTGGAGTCTAGCTTTATAATTCCGATTCCCATAGCACTTAAGATGCACACCAATCAATGTCTACAATTTCTCTGAATATCCTAGATATTCCGAATAATTTATAGTCTAAAGAAGCTTCCTAGACTCGACCTCAGCTCTCTAATACTAATGATTCGTTCGCTTCTTAGGGTTAACTCCGCATCTTCTGCATATTGCTAAATACTAGATATTGCTATTCAATTTTCTTCCAACATTTCGGATTTCCCCCTCAGTTGTTTGTGGGGATGTACTTGATGGTTATCTGTCTAGAATTTGTGTTCTTTACTCTTCCAGCTTTATGGCACATGCCTTAAACCGGCCTCAATTTTGAATGGAGACTGCTTTAAGCTTTCGTTACAATCACACTCGAAAAATACCTCTGAATATTCTAGATATATTGGGTAATTCCTTTACTAACTATCAGTTCCATGGGCTTATAGAAGGCAATTAGAGTTAACTCTAACAGATCTTTCAGATATGCTGCCAGGTTTTCGATAAGCCTCTCACCTAATCTCTTGTGTAAGGAAGTTTCCCAGAATTCTCTGCTCTTCCAAACTCTGAGCTTTTGGTAGAAAATTTCTCTGCGAACCTTCTTCTAGCTCTCTAGCATAGTCATAACTAGATTATATAGTTGCTTTTATCTGGCAAAGCTTCTCTATAGGAATAGAGATTACTTTAGGTTCTGTTTTCGTATTGCTTTTCGCGTTTCCCCTTAGCAGAATTCGTTTTCGATCGCAGATCAAAGATAAATTCCTAATGCTTTGTAAGAGACACGATCCGATCCGATTCGATCGCAACCCTCGCTTGTTCCTATGAAGGATTACGTCTGTCGATTCGCTAGACCCGAGTTATATATAATATACTATATGTATATATATGTGTACGATTATTCGAGCATACAACTGTTAACTATATATAAATACTTGTTACACTTACTGTGCTACGGCAAGGGTATTTGCTAGTCTAGTCTAAAAAGTATTGTTCTCTATATGCAAGAAAAAAAAAGAAAAGAAAATGTTCATATAACACATGCTATATACGATACGATATATATATATACATATATAACTACGATATTTTATGTTACCCAATGCTAGCCTAGACGCATCATATCATTAGTTCACACACACACGCGCGCGCACACACACACACACACACACGCATACATACATACATATAACACATATAACTAGAGGATAACGATATATAGGAGAGTAACAGGCGATGTATATAGATGGATTATATATCGAATATGGGCACAAAATTAAACAAGAACAAACGAAAAAAAACAACAACAACACAAAAAGGTAATTGAAGGCAATCTAGATAGGGAAATGTAACATACCAAATATGATAGATACCCAAAGGAAACCAATTTATTTCCAGGCTAATGTCAAGGAATTTAACTAGTTGTTAAACCAAAAAATTTGAAAAATTACCTAAAGAATATATATATGAAACATACAAGAGTTAAAAAGAACCAGATGCGACTCGCGCGGAATAAAATATATATATATATATATATAGATATATATATATATATATATATATATATATATATAGGTTTATAGCTTAAGGAATTGTCAGGGAACATAGCATAACAGCCAGCAGAGTTAACAGAGCTTTAACAGAGTTGAGCAGCAATATGTGGGTGTGTGCGTAACAGAGATTTAACAGAGTTCGGCATAGGTATATCTATATATATATATATCGATAACTTATCCATACCTACGACTTACAGTCTATATATGGGGTAGAGAATACCTGCCCCAAGCATATATACATACATATATATATATATATATTTTTGTTGTTGGCTTTGGATGTTAACAAGAGCACAATATTATGCTAACCGAAACGTACATATATGTATATACAAGAATATATATATGACGTCTTAACCTACAAATAATAATACATTTATCTATATTAAATTGTATTTTCCAAAGTTCAAAAACGTGTGCAAATAAACAATACCACAAATTTTGATGTTGATTTATTTCGGCTGTATTCTTATTTTGGGTCATCGCACGTTCAGATTAATAACAATATCATTATCTATGTTCGGGGTCGGGGTTTTTACTATATATGTATATGTATATGCATTGCCAGATAAGGCAGCAGCATTTGTTTTGTCCCAGTTTCAAAGTCTAAGGCCGGGCGCTCGCCTGATCGCGCCCACTTCCAACTGCGTCACGATGAGTTGCCAAATTGAATATTATTTAATAGGCTCGATTTCATGCTGAGCTTTACCCCCCTAAACAAACAACAAACAAACATAGAAACTTATCTACACTAATTTACAAGCTTAATGGGTCTATTTTGGACTCTATAGCCAGAAATCTCAGGAGACTTTAGTTTATGAGCTAATAAGCTAACAAAAGGCCAATCTGACAGAGAGGGAGTGAGAGAGAGAGAAAGAGAGAGAGAGAGAGAGAGAGAGACAGAGAGAGAGAGAGAGAGAGAGTGAGAGATTGAGAGAGAGATTGAGAGAGAGAGAGAGAGAGAGAGAGAGAGAGAGAGAGAGAGAGAGAGAGAGAGACAGAGAGAGAGAGCGAAAGAGAGAGAGAGAAAGATCTCTGATGCTAGAAGAGCTAGAGCTATATTGGGATGTCTCTTTTGAGAATTGGGTCTCTTAAGCATGAGTCGGGAAATATAAGAAACATATAAAAACCAAACTTGGTATGCAGACTTTCGTATGCCAATAGAATATATTATGCCAAGGTAGCGTCTATCTCACTTATAAGCAACTCCGCTCCACTGTTCACTCCTAACTCCTATCATTGATGGTTTCTTAGGCTTAACTCGAGAACTATGAGAGTTTAGAGAAGCAAAACTTCAAATGCAACTTCTTTGAATTGAAAGAAAAACCCTAACATTTGAGTTGGAGCAATGCGATTCGGCGCTGAAGGCATCAGAAGCATCGGACTATGAACACCGATGTGAATATAGATTGAATTACCGCTACATATAGATCCAAATTATATCTAAGATCCTGCACGCTCAATTGAGATTAAGTTTTATTTGATTTGCTTTTGAGCTAAAAATGTACAAGAATTATGCGTTAACAAAAAAAAAGAAGATATTTAAAGATTAAGATAGACATACATGAAATACATATAGAGCTATATATAAACGTTACTTGAGTATGAGCTAGATTAGAGGGTATTAGGGGCGTGGCCGTATGCGCACCTGAATCCCGTTGCCGCTCTTCATCACCAGCTCGGCGAGCGGCTGGGGCTGATGTTCGGCGACGGGCAGGAGCTGATAGTGCCGCAATAGCATGGCCAGCGAGCACTTGAGCTCCAGCATGGCGAACTTTTGACCTGCAGATAAGATGATTATTTTCGTGTGTAAGGCCTTGACGGGGGGCGTGTGTGCGTGGGCTTACCTATGCAATTGCGCGGCCCGGCGCTGAAGGCGGCGAAGGCAAACGGATGCAGCTGATGTTCGTTTAGATAGAAGCGATCGGGATCAAAGCGATCCGGCTCGGGAAAGCTGTCGGGATCGCGATGCAGCATATAGACCAGGCAGCTAATGGAGGCGCCCTTGGGCACCGTCACCTTGCCCACCTGCAGATCCTCGTGGACGTTGCGGGAAAAGAAGGGCACCGATGGATACAGACGCAGAGTCTCCTTGATGACCGCCTCCAGATACGGCATCGACTCCTTTTCCCTGCCCTCCAGCTCGAGCGCCTCCTCGTAGACGCGCTGCTGCACATCCGCGTGCTTCGACAGCAGACTGATGGCGAACGCAATTGCCGAGCTGGTCGTGTCGTGGCCCTCAAACATGAACGTGTCCACCTCCTCGCGTATGTCCACGTCGCTCAGCTCGACGCCGCCCTCCATTTGTGAGAGCAGCAGCATGTCCAGAAATGCCAAACGCCGCTTGCCACCAATATCGTTGTGCTCCTCCTCCTCCTTCTTTCCGTTCTGCTTGGCCAGCTCCTGCTCTTGCAGCAGCTTGCGGCGCATGTTGATCACCCGATACGTCTCCCCGTGCAGCACGCGCAACGCCGCATCTCGCTGGCGACCCGCCGCGGACAGATTGAAGAACAGATTGAATCTCTGCCAGAAGGAGAAGCTCTGACGGTGCAGTATGCGGCAAATGCTAAAGAAGGGCCATCGGATTAGCTTAGTTTGAGAATGTCATAAAGATCGGACTATGATAACCGAAGTTAATCAGGAATGCACTTTGCATAGTCGGCATAGGGTATCTGCTAGTCGAGCGCTTTTTACTTACGTCTGGACGGCGCGCACATACTCCGAATCGCTCTGCATCTGGGCGTGCTTCTTGATGCCCATCGCCGTCTCGCAGATGGCATCGAGGGCGAAGAGCGTGATGTAGGGATAGATATCGAAGGGCTCGCCGTTGGCGTGCTCGCGCAGCCGACTGACCAAAATGCGGCAATTCTCCTCCATCGGCTCCTTGAACTCGCTGAGTATGCGAAAATGGAAGCCCGGGGTGAGGAGCTTGCGGCGGCGATGCCACGACTCGCCGCCGTTCGTGAGCAGGCCCTTGCCCAGCCAGGGCTCCACCAGTTGATAGTTGCGCGACTTGTTCAGCAGCGTATTGTTGCCGAGCAGCTGCTTAATGTCCTCCGGCGTCGTGAAGAACACCATCAGATCCTTGCCGAACCAAATGCGAAAAACTGGCCCATGCCGTGCGCGCAGCTCCTTCAGCCAGTTGAGTATCTCTGCATTTCAGCATGGATTATATTTGTTTACTTCTCTTTTCTCTGCTTTAACTTACCGCCCTTCTTCACATTGGCTATAAGCTCGCCCACGCTGGGGCCGGGCAGCGTTCTGGAAAAGCGCTGCAGCTTCAAGAACTGGAGAATGTGTGGCAAGTAGCGCAAGAAAATCGCCCACAACGCAAAGGCAAACAACGCTAAGGTATTCATTTTGAGAAAAACAAGAAACAACCGCACGAGGTGTGCAGGTGTGTGCAGGTGTGAGCAGGTGTGCGCAGGTGTGTGTGTGTCCAACTTTCTGCGCAGCTCAGTATTTATTTTTTCTAGTTTTTTATGATGTTGTTGACTTCAACAATGCGTAGCGCAGCACCGTTCGCTTCTCGGCAACTAGCTGAACTAAACTCATTTTAGAAATCAACGACAACACGAAATAATCGCCAGCTGCGAGCCAACTACAGAAGATTACATACTCTAACTAACACAAATTGAGCAGCAATAAAAAGTATATATCGCATAGCACTATAGTTATACAAGTTGCAGAACGAAAGATTGTAGATACAAGATACAGATACGTTTACAGGGTAGCACCTGTTTGCTAGCCTGTAAGATACACGATACACACTTGGAAGGAGATCTCGGATGTTAGGCATAAAACAATAGATCCTTTTTTTAAGCATATAAAGTGAATGCAAGTTGCAAGCACAAATGATTTTAGATACAAGATACAGATACATTTACAGGGTAGACACATAAGATACAAGATTCAGATAAAAGATTTAGGTTTAGATTTATAAGATACGAGATAATAACAATAAGATACTTTTGGAAAGATATAAAATGCATAACACAGTTACAAGATACAAGACAAATACGGATGCAAGAGATGGACAAGAGTTGAGGTCTTAGGGATAGGATGATAAAAGAATATAAAATGCAACAAACAGTAAGAAGAAACAACATATTATCTAGAAAGAAAACTAAAAGATATACATGTAAAGATATTAGATACTAGATACATGTTTCTAGATTCAGTTAAAAGATGAAGTCTGCGATATAATATATTGGATTACAAGGTAAGATACTATGTGAAATATATGAACTACAAGGCACAGATACCAGATACATCCAAAGAAACAAGATGGAAGACTTTGTTTATACAAGATATACAAGTGCAAGATATATGAGATATATACAAGATAGAGCTTGTAAGATAGAAAGAGAAATTATTTGTATTCAATTTGAATAAGCTCTACAATTCGTAATCTCCATAGTTAACTGAAACTTCTAGTGCCTGACTAGATATGGGTGAAAATATCTTCCAATAGAACGAATATGGGAAGTAAACAATAAGCGAAAGAACAAAGAAAACGAATGAGACCGGATACAAAGAAACAAAACTCAAGATTAAAGATATGTGTGGCGAGGGAATCAGTCGAAGGAAATCATTCCCAACTAAAGTATTCAATCCTTCCCCAATATGAAATATATATGGAATACTTACTTCTATCAGATCAAGATATCAGATCGATAATATCATTTTGAGGTTAGTTGCTATCTGTGTATGCCAACCGAGAATCTGCATAGCTTATATAAGGCCTAGGTTGAATATCGATATTTATCGATTAATTGGCGATTAACTTTGACGTTCATCGAAGTTCTTTGATGGATCGCATATGCCCAACCGCGGGCAGTGCATATCGAATCTGTCGCGATCGATATTTATCGATAAATTGTCGATTAACTTTGACGTTCATCGAAGTTCTTTGATGGATTGCATATGCCCAACCGCGGGCAGTGCATATTCAACCTGTCGCGATCGATATTTATCGATAGATTATCGATTAACATTGACGTTCTTCGACATTCTTGATCGGGTAGGGGCTACGTGATGAGGGGGTAGGGTGTGGAATGATTGTTACGTATTGTAAAGCGTATTACGGGCGTCGTGAAAAATCGTATCAAAACAAGTTCCATAAAAGCGTCGCGCCTGACCTACATGGAAATTGCCCACGTCTGCGCTGGAGGCCAATGCGAAGATCGGCTCGGCTTTAAGCTGGTTCTATGCTTGGGGGCTCGAGAAACCAGAGACAATATACATATATGTAAATAATTAAGAATTCAAAAATATAGAAAGCATAAGGCACAAACAAAAATCAAAGCAACAAAAGTTTCTGTTTTCGTGCATTTATTAAAATAGTTTTGATATCATTAAATGATTTGATTGTCTCTAGGAATAATGAAAAGTTTTCTGGTTCAATTCGCCACGGCTCAAACTCAGTCGATTTTACCTAGAACTTCAGGTATTTCCTATCATTAATAAAAGATATTAATTAATAATATCTCATTAATAATAGAATCTAATTCAATGTAGAACTGCCTGATCTTTCGCCATTTATCTGGCGTTTAGGGCCACCCTAATAATGCCTGAGACTTGTTATGCAATCGACGAACTGCTTTCCTATTGTATGTACAATGCACATTCCAAAGTTCATTTTGTTTTGCGCTTCAACATTAATTCCTATATGGACTGGTAGTGTGTGTAGCCCGGCGTTGCACGGTTGCAGTTACTTTTTTGCTAACAAAGTCAAGAAAATCCCTTTTCCCCCATTTTCAACAGAGAAAAACTATATAACAAAACTTTATATACTATATACTCAGAGAGAAACTATATTTCTCTACATGTATATATATATATATATATATATTTCATTATATAGATCGAATGAAAAACCAAATAGTTTCACGCATTTTTCGCAACTGAAGGTGGATTTGGAGCAGAAACCTTTGCATTGCGAACTGGTTTCTATAGCTCTTAGCTGATTATATATCATTTCTACCAGTTGGAAGTTAATACACCTTTACTTTTTAGCATTTGCTTTGTTTTACAGGGTATATCTGCGTTGTTCAGCACTTTCGTGCAGCTTATTTTTTTATAACTATGATAAGACTTACACAAATCAGCTCGATTGTTAAAAAGTGCTTATAAAAATTCTCCATAAATGGAATTTTTGATGTAACAAAAAAAGTAGGGGACAGTGTGCGACTAGGCGATACCCTGTATACAACACATTACACACCATGTTATGGGAAATAATAGATGGTTTAGTCCGAGATCTGTGTAATTTTCATAAATACGGCATAGAATAATATGTACTTACACAGAGTGAGGCTCCATCATGGCCTCTGCATTTCTATACTGCATTTGCACAACAATCTTATATACCCTATATTACGTTTAACAATAAGCAAAAGATTATTTGCGTAAAAGCAATGGGAAACATCAAGAAAACTATATGTTGACCACAGCTAAAATTGGGGCACGCAATCAGTCAAGTTCAAACAGTTGTACGAGAGCACGATGATAAGAGTTAATATATTTATAGAATTACGTTTGCCAAGCCCCTCCACCCCGCAAACACCCTTATAGCTTACAGCTATACTCAGAGACAGATGGTTAAACTTAAACTAATCCAAATTCATTTGAAGCCTGGCATACTTTTAGGCTCTTTTCTTATGTCTATACATAGTGTCAAGTATTGTTTAAGTACATGTTATTGTAAAATTGTAGTTTGAAACATTCCTAATAATATTTTCAGAAATTTGTTAAGTTTAACTGCGACGGAAACTCGGTGACCACGCCCAGCTAGAAGTATAGGCATAGCTTGCTCCTGACAGGCTAAGTTCTTCTTATAGTTCCAATTAGTTGAAACTAGTTCAAATTCGTTGAAACTAGCTCAAGTTCGTTGAAACTAGTTCCAAGTCGTTGACAATAGTTAAAATAGTTCCAATTCATTGAAACTGATTCAAATTAGTAGAAGCTAGTTCAAATTCGCTGATACTAGTTCAAATTCGTTGAAACTAGCTCAAGTTCGTTGAAACTAGCTCTAATTCGTTGAAACTAGTTCAAATTAGTTGAAACTAGTTCAAGGTGGTTCTTAAATGCTTTAGTGTTGATTTAGAGAAGATTCAAACTGAGCTTCAACTGGTTCAAGACTGAATTTCATCTGCCAGATCAGGTTAACAATTGTGTTTAACGATCCAAAATAGATTCAAACTAATTCAAAACTGAGTTAAACTGGTTCAAAATTGCTGTTAAGTGGTTCAAAATTTGGATTTAACTGGTTCAAAATTGGTTTCAAACAGCTTTTGAACTGATTTCAACTAGTTCAAAACAGAGTTAACACTGGTTCCGAAGCGAGCTGGAACTGGTTCAAAGCTGTGTAAGAACTGGCTCAATTCTGAAAAAACTGGCCCATAATACGTTTAAGTAATTGAAAAACTAAGAAGATTCAAAAATTGGTTCAATGGAACGGCTCTCTAAAAAGAATCTCTCTTTGACAAGCATAACATATGCTTGGTACGAGTTTCTTTTAATGGTTACAATTGTATTAATTGTGGATTGTTGAAGGCCAGCTGAGAGTGGCTGAGTTTGTTCGAAAACGTTGCCATTGTTGGGTCAAGGTCGACACCTGATTTGGCGCTGTTCCACGTTGGGCAACACGTGCGTCTGGCGGGCTGTCAGCGCGCTGGCCAAAGGCGATATGCCCAGCTGTGTTGTTGATGGATTCGCGGATTGCCCCATGTCCAATGACGAATTGGACGACAAGCGACCAAGCAGACCAAATGCCCGAGCGTGGGTTACGCACTTGAACGTGTCGGCTCGAACGTGTCGCCTCTTTGAGGTGGTCTCCAGAGTCGCAAGCAATTCGAATGGACTGACAGCGTGTTGTGCACTAGACATGCGCTTATTAAACGAGTTTAGTCAGCTTTTATCAGCAATAATTGAAGTAATAAGACCAGTTGGTAAGTGACTAAAATATAGTCTATATAGTCTATATATAGTCTATCTATGAGTTATCTAGGGTATAACTTTAAGGTTAACCCATTTAGAGAGTATTCACATTCTGTCACACTTTGTGTCATGCAGAGCAACAGATGTTTCCCAGCACATAAGCTATATATATATCTGATCAGTCTCAAGAGCTGCAAATATGGTTCTTGTCTTATTAACTCTTTTGATTTGCGTACAATTATTGGTATTGAGTTTCCCAGCGAGCGACGCCGGGTAATTTCCTCTAGTATGTGCCTCTTTTAGACGCTTCATCCGCTTTTGACCGCTTGGGTGGGTCCTATTAACAGAGTATGCAAATTGGTCGCAGTTCAATGCCCAACGAACCCGCCGCAGACCCAACGACCTATGACCCATGAGGCCCACCCCCTGTCGATCGCGATGCCTTGGGCTGAGCGCATGAATTTGCTGAGTGCAGCTTTTAAGTAGCTTGCCATTAAGTTTATATCTGTATTTTAATTATAATTCACTTTTTAGCGCTTGCTTTGGCCTGTTTAGCTCCGAAAAATGTCACAGCAAGCGCTGAGGCAGCACTGACCCAAACCCCCTCCACCTCCCCCTCCCCACTACCCATAACTTGCAGAGTGTGAAATTGAAATAATTTCAATGTGAATGCATCAACAGCAACGCATTGCATTGGTTCGCATCAGATCTTGACCTTGGCATACCAAACACGCTGAACACGACCCACAAATGCAGCTGCTGCTGCTGTCCAGTGAAAGGGAGGGCCTATGCCAGGGGGGGTTTGGGAGGAGGTGGGGAAGGGGAATTGGGGAATTGGATCTGTCAATATGCTGACAATTTGCATTCGGGCGCTGACAATGGGCAGCTGACCCATCGAGATGAACGATCGATTGATTGACCCAACGAATGAATGCACTGCTCAACACCTACAAGAGAGTCGGGCGAATACCCTGTAATCACAGAAAAAGATTGAGAGAACAGGGCATATCAGCTTTGGCACATGTATCTAACAGGCCAAAGAAAGCATCTCTGAAGGCATATAACATATTTGTATATATATATATACATACACATGAATAAGTCTGTCTATCCATCTATCTATCTATCTATCTATCTATTTATCTATCTTTCAATCTATGTATATATATATGTATCTATCAGTTTATCTATCTGTATATCTGTCTATCTCTCTACCTATCTATCTATATATCCATATATCCATCTATCTATCTTTCTATCCATCTATCTATCTTTCTTTCTATCTATCTATCTATCTATCTATCTATCCATGGTCTGTTTTAGGTAAACAGGGTATCTTCTAGTCGTACAGCTTCCTCTGCAGCACTGTTGTTTAGCTTTGCAGCAAAGAAACCTGTTTCCCCAGGCCGTGGTGCTTTACTAATATCTCTGCATTACCTGCCTTATCTTCTTTAGCTTCTTTAATCGGCGACTCTTCAAGATTTTTGAGTACCTGCCATTAACATCGAGTTGCACTTGCTACCTGAACATATAGATAAAGTCTTAAGACTTGGCCATATTATGGGAGCTTATATGCCTTTACATATAATTGATTGAAGTTCCGCCCAAATTCAATTCAACTTCTCCGCTTTGTTATGATTTGTTGGAGTCTGGGATAGCTAGGTAATGGATATGCCCAAAATTATCTTTCCAATTAACTTAATTATAAACTGAAATGCAAATAAATTACGTGAAGAGCAAAATATTATCGAAGCATTTTAATCAACAAAGCAAAGTGCAATTTTTTAAAAAGCTGAACTTTTTTGTTGTCTTCAATACACATATGAGTACAGTGAAACTTCTATGTAAACGACAAAAAGAGAATGAAAATTGGGGCAACTTGACCGAAATTATCTCACTCAATCAAGCAGTCAGTAAATCAAGCAATCAGTCAAATTGTATGTATGCATAGACTGACTGAATGACTGACAGATTAATTGATTGACTTATTGATGATTTTATGAATGATTGATTGACTGATTCACTTACTGATTGATTGATTGAACGACTGAATAACTCACTGACTAATCAACTGGCTGATTGATTAACTAACGGACTGACTGATTGATTGATTAACCAGCGGACTGACTGATTGATTGATTAACTAACGGACTGAGTGATTGATTGATTAACTAGAGGACTGACTGATTGATTGATTAACTAGAGGACTGACTGATTGATTGATTGACTAGAGGACTGACTGATTGCTTGATTGATTGATTGGTTTATATATATAATAAGTTCAAATATAATATGTATATATATCTGATTGACTGATTGATTAACTGATGTTAGCTGACTTATAGCTGAAAATAACCAATTCCTGCAAGTATATATTTCCTTGCCTCGATTTGTACCTTGAGGTCATTCATTAAGAATTCGAACCTTCGACTTCTCGAAAATAATTTGCTCTACACACCCTTTTTTCTATTATTTTCAAGCATTGTCTTGTTTATTTCCTCTAGTTGAACTTGGCATTTTAATTTCATTCACTTTTGAAATAGTATTTCTGCTAGAGAGAGAGAGAGATTGCGAGGAGAGGGAAGGGGCTGTAATATTTGATCAGTGCGACAATCCAATTGACGACTCATCGCTCGCCAAATAAGTGGGGTAAATATTTGGAGACTCGAGCTTGTCGGACAACTACAGAGACACAAGTAAGTACACGAACGAGACGATGGACTTCCGTTGAGACTTGGGCAAATATCAGTTTAGTTGGATCAATAGATCCACGAGTGTGGATGAGTTCGCAGATTCGATGGAATAGGCGTTACCAGATGGGTCAAGCTTCGTTGCGGCTACTTTTATCTGCAACAGTGCTATTATTGTTAACTGCCGGCACTTAGTCTGAATCACATTCGTGTCCAAAGTTCGATAACGAAGACGCGCCTCACTGGAGCTTGTTTAGTTCCGGGCAAAGAGTTGGTCGCCAAAACTTTGATTATCGCAAATATTTGTAAGCTGAAGGACGCAGCTTTCAGATCTCGATTGGATTTTATGGCATTAAAAGATGGATTAAGCACGGCAGCATACAAAATGCTAACATGCTTACGTAGCAACAGACAGACGGACAGTCGGACCTGGCTATAACGTCTGTGCTTGATCAAGAATATATATACTTTACAGGCTCGGAGATGTCTTTTTCTGTGCCTTACACATTTCATGACACAATTATAATACCCTCTACAGGAGTATAGCAAAGAAAAGCTTTCATAGTCCCATTTTCAGCTGCGAACTAGAAAAATAATAGTCGCTGGTTCGATTGACTGTTTGCACCTGAATTAAGATGTGCTTTTCATATACTTTCGCTTATTTTAATGAAACAAATCAGAGGCTTGAAACTTGAATCAACAATCGATAACTTGGCCCGTTTTCAAGCAATCGATAACAATTGATATCGGATGTCTGTTTTGTGAGCAAATCTTTAAGATGTTAAAAGCTAGAGTCGCCAAATTTGAGATGTAGCTGCCAGAATTGATAGAATATAAGTAGATAAAGTATCTTTGATGCGAGCAGCATTTGGTATTGGTTAAGGGAGTTTTAGGGTATTCCCTAGTCGAGCAATAGTTAGATATAAGTAGATAAAGTATCTTTCATGCGAGCAGCATTTGGTATTGGGAAAGGTAGTTTTAGGGTATTCCCTAGTCGGGCACTCCAGACTTACTCGGACTACGCTTAACTTTGGGCACATGAATTTGAGTTCCGGCTTGGAACTGATTCTCTTCGATATCTTCTAGATAGTTATGAGTATTCCTAGGGATACGATTGCAGGCACTTTGTTCATTAAAAGTCATGCAAATGGGCAAATTGTTGCGGACTTTAATTAATTTGGCGACTAATAAAAAGCGCTAAAACAACTTTCAACGACATAAAAAACCAGCAAAAACACGCATTCTTAAGCCAATGATTATCATTTTGGCGCGCAGATAATGATTAATTAAGCAGCCGGCAGAAGTTGCTGACAATTTCAGACAGTTTTTTTTTGTTTGTTTGTTTTTGGCAATAGACGAGCCTTAAAAAGCTCAACGAACGGGCCCAAAGGTCACTTACCAAGACGCCACAAGCAGACATTCCGGACAGCCTCCAGCAGGCGAATGGCCAAAAACCAGAAACTCTGATGTAAGCAAAAGAAAACAAGCTAAATGGACAGCTATGCTTAGCCGACGTTCAAATACCCTGTAGACATTTGCACATACGCGAGAAGTATTGAGAAGCTCGGAAGTGTAGAGTTTGGCAAGCTCTTTTCTCTTATTCTGTTTCTTCTCATTCTTTTTTTTGCTTTCTGAATCTTATTCTCTTTCTCTTTATGCTTCATCTGCTGCTTCCTATAAAGCTATATGTTATAGTAGTTCCATGCTGATACGATCTCATAGATCTGTTTCTCTTAGAAGCAATTCATTTTCAACCGATGGCCGCTATATTATATTGTGTTCCGATCTGGTCAAGTTTTATATAGGTATTAAGTGGAGCAAAGGGATGAAGCTTTGCTAAGATTCAAGGCGTTGGCTTTAAAACTACCCAGAAATAATCAGATTTAGATATCCCCACTTCGGTTTTCTACTGATCGACTATATATAATAGATACACATAATCGGGGCTCGGAGTAAGTTTCGTTAGATACCCTCTACATCGTTAGATACCCTCTACATCGTTAGATACCCTCTCATATAAGCGTATCCAAACAGATTGCGTACAAATGCTTTAAAAGTTTTAATTCTTACCTAAACTTTCTTAGCTAACTCTGTTGTTTCTCGTGTGTTTCCTTTCAAATCTTCTGTATTTGTCGCAAGTATAGAAATATATTTATATCCCAAAGTTGCCAAGTCCATATCCTAAAGTTCTCGAGTGCGAAGAGTTTGAATCAAAAGAGAGTTCAACAGAGCTCGCAGAGCTGCCAGTTGAATATGCCCCACTCCAAGTGCTCTCTGGCTACAGGGTATGCCAGCAACTACTTAATATTTTTGGTATTTTAATATAAACATAAATTTTTGTTTAGTTATTTCTTCTTTTTCTTTTGGTTTTTGCGCTTTGCGAATTGTAAATATAAATCTTTGTATTATTTTATGAGGAGCTGCCTTGAACTTGAGCACGTTTAAGAGCTAGTTGCGTGGGCTGCGGAGGAGGAGAGGGGGGCGAGTGGATTTAGTTATGGTTAGTACAGCGCTTAAACGAGCGTATGTTAAAGCCAGCACACACACACACACGCAGGCACACACATGTGTGTAAGGGACATTAAGTATGCGCACATAAATCGCTTTTATGGCATTCAAATTGTTGTCAGCAATTGTTGATTGTTGTTTGTTGTTGTTGTTGTTGTTGTTTTTGTTGTTGTTGTTTGTTCTTGTTGTTAAGATTCCACATTTGCTTATAGTAGATTTATAAGATCTGCTTACTGCTTGGCCAGATTGTCTTCCCGCTGGCCTTTTCATTTTCGCTGCAGCAGTTGTTTCCTTGTTCTCCGAGTGTCTTCAATTACGGCCAAGCACAGCAACAACAGCAACAACAATCACAACAACAACAACAACAACAACAACAAGAATACCCCTTACATTAAGAAAAAGCGACAAAACTTTGTGTTAATTGAACAGGTTCTGGAGCTACTTCCAAAGTCAGCATAGGCCAATCTTCAGTCAGCTACAGAAACGTGGTTAATAGAGTCTGCTCGACCGTGAGTTACCCTAAAGATGTTCAAGCCAAAACTCAAATGTCTCTATTCACTGCCCCGTATACCCTGTACGCTCACTTGCGCTTGCTTCTATCGAATAAAGTACGTGAACTCTCATGACCTATCAAAGTCACATCTGAACGGGGCACAAAGGTAAGTCACAGTGCGAGCAGGTTTAAGAAAATCTGATGCGCTAAGATAGTAATTGGGACTTGGGACAAATAGATGGGTATCTGTTAGTCGGGCGTTTGCTGCGTTAGTTACAGAATATTGACTATGTTTTGAATTTATACAGTTATGAAAGTTGAGCTCATCAAAGAGAGAGAGAGAGTGAGCAGGAGAGAAGGGCAGAGCGAGACACAGAGAGTGAGAGAGAGAGAGAGAGAGAGATAGAGAGAGACAGAGAGGGAGATGGAATAGCACAGGGCGTGGGCCACATCTGTTCAGCTCTTTGCCCAAAGATTTTTTATCTCTCCAAGCCTCACCCTACAATCCCTTCTCCATCCCCTGATCCTACCACGGCTTTGGATCAATGTACCCAAATGCTGTCCCAGCTTTTATGGTCTTCTGGCTAACTGAAATGTTGAGCGCGCCTTTGGACTTAATTGCTCGTTAAATTCAAGTGTTTTAAACAAAGCAGAGGCAATGAAATGTCCGTAATTAAATTACGACTAAATACCCTAGCAGAAAAATGAATTAAGTGTGAAGATTCATAATAAATTAATGTTAGACTTAAAGCCGAAAGCTTCTATGTAAGAACTAGCTTTAAGGTTTAAGCCGACTTTATTTGATCGAGAAGTTGGGCTTTAAAAGTGTCCAGCTATAAATGAAAATAAGTAAGAGATTCTAGTAGGGAGTTACCGACTAGAGGATACCCTGAACCCTCTTCTACTGCGAGCGCAAATCTCATTCGATTTTCACGAGGTTTGCCTCTAAGCTTAAGAGATAACTTGTGAATCTGGACTCGAACCCGTACCCGGCTGGCGTTACATATTTGTGTACTTGACGTGGTCATGGAAGCTTGAGACAATCAGAAAATTAAAATTCTGGATAAATTTTAGGTTTTTGTTTTTGTTTGTAAACTTATTTTTAAGTTAATTGCGCAGCGCAATTTAAATTTGAAGTGCGGCATTAGCCGCGAATTAACGTATTATCGCTGCGGCTTGTTAATTGAACAAAGAGCCCAAATTAAGACAATGCCCAATCATGACGTCACTTGGCTCTGCTTGGCTTCGGAGCAGACCTTCGAAGAGCAGCTGCCACTTGGGCCAATAGCCAAAAAGGCAAACCCTATCCCCCCCCTCCCCCTCACAGCCCCGTTGAACAAAGCCAAATGCGAGACATGGGCAATCGACAACAATAACAATTGAGGCACTGCTTAAAATTCCAGCTACGAATCGTTGCAGTCGCAACTGCCACTGCGACTGTTATAAATGGGTTAACAATTGCCAAGGTCGCTGCAAGACATATCGAAAAATACAAAATGTACGTATCAAATATATCAATGCATAAATTGCCGGGCGCAACTTTCGTTTCAAAAGCCAAGTGATCGACCAGTTGATACCCTGCTAGCTGCCTACAATGCATACTTAACTATAGCATAACATTCTATCTTAACTTCGGCGCTTAAAGTCCGATCGGTCTTTCAGATCTTGAACATCTGACACGTATACGGACCAAAGCGCAAGTCTTTAACTTGTCAAAGGGCGTGGCATATCAAAAGTAAAACATTTTTATAGTCCACAAAGCTTACCAGAAGCTACCTTCCAAGTTTACTGCAGAAGAAGAAGAAGCGCTTACTGCGCAGAAATATCGAAAATTTCAACTCTCTAGCTCTTGTAGCTGCTTACTTTTGCCTACCACATGCAAACAATATGCCCTTTCGTGCGTATTTTCAATAGGTATACAAAAAGGCATAAAGCAAAACAAAAGACTTAAGCGAGCAACTTGGCTGGGCGGACGGGCGGCCGACTGGCCCATCATTATTGGGCACATGGGTGGGCAAGCCCCATCTGTGCTACACCCCACAACACAGCTACCCCCCTGCCCCCAGCGCACGGCCCATCGTCCGTCCCAGTCAGTGTTGGGCAGCGTCTGGTTTCCCACGGCGTCAAGTCTTTAGGCTCGTGTCGCGACTTGGCTCGACTTGCAGCTCGTCCACATTCGGACAAAGACGAGTTTCGAAAGTTCTGTTCAGCTCTCGGCTTGCAGTTCGAATGCATTTCAGACGTTTTATTGGTTTTGCAATGCGATGTCGAAAGGCCGCCAACAAGTTGTGTTTTTTTTTTGTTCAGACACTGTAAAACTTAATTTTCCGTTCATAGTTTGTAGCTTTTCATTTGCATTTGAGCTAATCTCAGGTATTAAAACGCACCTAAAACTCAACTGCGTAAGCTATGCAAATTCTTTTGCATATCATTGATATTTTATGTAGTTTTCCCATTCAATTGAGTTTTATTTCGTGTTGATTTATGAATTCAAACTTGAAAACATCTTAAGAAACTTCTTAAAGCTGAAAACTCTGACTTTGTTCGCTCTCAAAAACCTTCTAGAGATTGAGATTCGGACAACTTTTTCCATATATTCTATATTATTGTTGAGAGTCTTATATAGATTGCGGGTTAGGCTTACCTAAGTTAGGTTAGGTTGAGTTATTCTAGGTTAGGTTGACCAAAGTGAGGTTAAGTTAGCTTAGCAAAGGATATGTTAAATGGAACAAGATTGGTTTAGATCAGAGGGGATTAGTTTGGATTGGGTTAGCTGGGAATCAGTTTGATTAGCTTAAGTTGGGCCTTATAAGAAACGTCTATTATATGTAAGCTTAGAATAGGGAAAATTCTGTTGGAGTGTGTTGAATGGGCCTAAGTGAAGCTTGGTTTCGCGGCTCTCTCGTGGAACTCGCCAAAAATGAATCATTTCAGGTGAGAGAAGGTACCATATGTAACTCATTTGAACCTATTATCAGATTATGCGCAGATCTTAATTGTTTTAACTTTTAGCAGAGATAACAAAGCAGATACATTTGCTTCTTCTTCTTGCCTTTATCTCTTACAGCTTAAGATTCAATTGCAAAAGAGAACGCAAGCGCTGACATTTTGATATTTATTGCCCAACAGTTCAATAGATCAGATATATGTATGTGGTGGATCACGTTTTGTTTTGTTTTTGTTTTCAGATTCGAGATTTTGTCAAGCCGCGTTGTTTGGTTTTGAATGTGGTTCATAGAAATACATTTTATGGCTCGTTTTCGTACAATGTGGGCCCAAATAGACCAAAACAAATTTGCGTTAAACTGTTTGGTCTTCATGCCATAATCGCCCCTCAATACCCTTTCCCCCCCTCATATTGAATGCATTTGGATTTGGATTTGCATTCGCTGGTTTTGTTGTTGTGACTGTTTGTGGCTGTTAAAAAGGGCTCAGCATTTGCATTTCCAGTTAACTGGGCCCCGAAAATCTTTTGACCAAAAGCCGCGGCGTGACCTGCCTCAAAATTGGTTTCGTTTTGCCAGACGCTACGTGCGTTTAGTTTGTTTGTTTGCTGTTTGTATACCCTGTAATCTTTGTAAATGTGGCCGTCTCAGCGCAGAAGAGAAGATATCTTTGACTCTGCTCAGCAAAGGCAGACGAATCTGCCTTATCTCGAGAACGTTCAGTACTAGAGCTGGCAAATTTGGGATGCGTATTCTCGTGTGCTCTAGTCTGATAAAAAAAATACCAATAAATAAGCCGCCTCACCTCTGAGTTTGTCGGGACAATGGCACTATAAACAGAGTAAAATTTAAGAATTTGCTGCAGATACTTCTTATTATTATAACAATTGCCAGACGATTTCATTCTTAGAGCAGTTCTGGCCTTATATCATATTTAAACCAAAAATTATTATACATTTAAAGAACTTTAAGGCAAATTACAGGGCAGCTGCTGTCGAGCTTTCTGGCTGCTTGTTGTGCAAATAAGAATTCATCATGTTTGGCCATAGAGCGCGTACTTTAAGTGCGTGTTGAGCTAAAGGTTTTGAGGCGCTCTTTTCTTTGGCTTGGTCAATTGCACAAGCAAAACAAAATCAGTCCTGAAAACTGCAAATTCGCACGAAATGCCAATAAGCCAGCCAGCCAGCCAGCCAGCCAGCAGCAAGAGCAACAACAACAACACTTCAATTGGCAACGCGAGCTTGCCCAATAACCAAAAAACATAAACAACAAGAAAGAACAGCGCTAGGCGGCACGCCGAAGATCCAATACACTTGCTGGCATCCAGCAGATATGACCTGCATCTACTCTCAGCTGAGTCGGATGAGGTTAGCTGGGCTTACTTGACCTTGGATCTGGGCGGGAGGTCGTTAAGTACTGTTAATTTCCCTACATTTTCCTCTATTTTGTGTCTATTTCAATTGCTTTTTATTGCCGTTTGCCGTAGAATACTTAATTAAACATGGGTTTGAACCAGCAACTATTCTTTTGCTGGTTCGACGATACGGCAAGGGAGCCACGCAGACTCGCAAAGCACAGCGCGACAGTTTGCGTTACAAATTGGGTGAGAAAATCACAAGACCCTTGCTGCAAGTGCAACGAAAACGTATATAGGCAGCCAGGGGCAGCTGGGGAAGTAAACTGAGAGGGGGTCGTGGTGGGGTGTTGGGGCATCTAGCGTCTGGCGTCTGGCGCTGGAGCAACAAGTGCCCGCAACTAAATCAAGTCGCTGCAGTTGCAGTTGCTGTTGCATTCACTGTTGGCTGTTGGCTGTTGCCGCTTGCTGCTTGCCACTTGAAAAGTGTGTGTGTGTGTGTGTGCAACATGCAACTAGCCAATCCCCCCACCCCCCCACCAGTCAGCGCCTAATCAGTCGCTGGTTCCGCGGAACCAAAAACTCGTTCAGCTGTGTGCCGCCGCGCCGCCAGTTGCCACATTCTTTCTTGGCCAGCGTGCGGCCCAATTCGTTGCCAGAAAGAGAATGCTTGTCTTGGCTTGGCTTGTCTTGGCGCTTGCTGGTTCCGTTTGCAATTTCGTTTGTCGCAAGAAGCAACAACAACAAGAGCAACAACAAGAGCCGGCTTTGGTATTGTTGTTATTTTATTTTATGGCCAACCGAGCTGCAAATTGTTGCTGCCCGGCGCTTGGGTAATTTGATATTGGCAACCAGAGGCTCACTTTCGATGCATTTGCGTCAGTTTATTTTGCTTCTTTTTTTTTTTAATTAAATTAAATTTAAAATTTTCTTACATTAGGTTTATTTTTCTAGCTTGAACCTCATGATCTATGTCGCTTGATCGATAAATATTCTTTGCCTAAGAAGGATAAGATATCGCCTAGTAAGGATCAGATGTCGGTCTTGAAACAAGTAACTATTAGCTTATTTCATAGATAATCGAATATATTTCATTAATTTATATATTTTTCTTCTACCCTGTATCCCAAATGTATAAATCGATATTTATGTTTAGGTATATATCGATACTTATCGATTCCAGCCAATAAAGTAAATTGTTGTCATACATTTGTTGTTGCGCTGTTTACAGGGTATCTGCTAGTCGAGCCCTCCATGCTCAACTCTCACTTGTTGTGCTTTAATAAGTTGTGCGGCTGAAGTGCGCTTTGCACAAGTGACGAGTCACTTGGCACCTGCCAAATGCCACCTGCCAGCTGCCACTTCTGCTGCTGCTTCTTCTTCGTCTTCTTCTTCTTCTTCTTAATGGCAGTTGGTCGCTCTTCAGCTGGAAACCTTTGCCCGTTGCCCAAGCCTAATTAAGCAGCTTAGCCGCAACATCATTTGCGACGAGATCCCGCAAAAAAAAGCTCATTGAACGATTCTCTCGGATCTTTTAGTTGCCATTAATACCCTATCAATGGGGTATATCGCTTTTGGCAGTCGATATGTACATTTCATGCGTTATGCTGGGCACAATTCTAGCCCAAAAAGTCCTTCAATCTAAATGGTACAGTGCTCGCTGGAATTTCTATTCGATGGTTTGCTTCTCAGAGGATAGCAAGCTTTTGCTGTATTTGAACCGGCAACCTCTCGCCTGACAGTTCAACGCTCTGCCCAAAAAGCACAAATGACTAGACGAACCACGCGATACACACAGCATGTTAGGGTATTTGATCTTCGGACACATTGTAGCTAACAGTTCCTTCTAGCTTAGCTGCTTGGCCTCAGCGATTGGAACTTTGGTTGTCTTTTTGCGTCTGGTCAAAAACAAAAACAAGTTGCTGTTGGCCAATAACTTGGCTATAATTAT
Organism: Drosophila kanekoi; assembly: GCA_037075305.1. Taxonomy (NCBI): domain Eukaryota; kingdom Metazoa; phylum Arthropoda; class Insecta; order Diptera; family Drosophilidae; genus Drosophila; species Drosophila kanekoi. The sequence goes on from JBAMCE010000484.1 coordinate 269,264, forward strand.
TTGTAGACTTTTTGCCAGTCGATCGGCGAGCCAAGCGTTAGGCCAGTTGCAAAATCGCTTATCATCGCATACAGGCCCGATATCTGACAACTTGGTCAACTGGCGGTTCAGCTGAACCGAGCCAAGCTCAACTCAAGTCTTCGAACTCAACTGAACTAATTCGGCAATCACTTAGCCAGTCGCTGCCCACTTTTATTTGGCTTAAATGGGGCTTATGTAAGTCTTGCCTCTGGTCAGGCAGCCAGATTTTATGCTCTAATCATACAAATAAGGCTATCTCAATAAAGAATTATAATTTTCTGAAATTACATGGAAATGTTTTTTTCAATCGAAACTGAATCGAATAGCAGGCGCCTTACGGACGTTCCCAACTTCTTAGAGAAGTCAAACAATATCAAAACAGTTCAAAACCTGTTCGCTGTCTTGATGAAAACATATCACGGTTAGCTTTTGGAAAGCTTCTTTGGTTCAAGCTTCGATTCTTGGCAAATGATTGAACTGGAAGAATGGACTCGAATCGGTTCAGCTGAAACCCGATTCGCAGCCTTGCTGAGAACCCTTCACGATTAGCATTAGGGCTTGTTTGGTCTTAGATTCGATTGAAGGCAATAAATACTGCTCGAACCGGTTCAGTCAGAAACCGGTTTATAGTCTAAATAAAATGTATGTGTTCTCAGATGATCAATGCAGATAAAGCTAACTATATGCTGGCTGCGCATTTGCATTAACTCTAAAGCGAGTACAAATTCCCAGCCATCTATACAATGTGGAATATGAATATGCGAAAGATGCTTCGATCGGGCTCAACTATTTGGCTGAGGGTAGAAAAACTCCCATGATTGTGTCGTACAAATATGCTTAATTGATAGTTCTATTGCTTTGGGGCGCATAATCTTCGCTGGATCTGTGGGAACTGAGCGAGATCGAAGCCCACTTAAATGACCAATCAAGGGTGTGTAAGGGGGAGGCTGCAACTAGCTTTAGCTAAAACAAATAGATTTTGCAGCGCAAACGATTCGCATGCACATCACGAAACACAATGCAATCGACAATTCTTGACGAGATGTGCAGCAGGCAGCAGGCAGCCGCTAAAAATTCGGTTTGCATTAGGTTTTGAAATGTTTTTCGGTCTGCGGCTAAAACAGACCAACACGAGCACGGCACATATGTGTGCGCGAGAGACACACACACATACACACACCTGTTGTGGCTGCGACAGCGACGGCGACGGCGACTGCGGCCGAGCCGCCGCCGAAACCGTCGAAACCGTCGAAACCGCCGTCTGAACGGTCTTCGTACGCTTCGCGGCACTTGGACAATCAGTTGACGTTGAATGTTACGTCTTGACGGTCGCTAAATTAGTCGCTGGGCTCTGCCAATACACACACACGCACGCACACACACACACACAAGCTGCGCCCGCGCGCTGCTCAGCAATAAAAATAAACTGAATAATCAAAGAATTCTACACAGAAATTCTTTCCAAATTGGCGAAAATCTTCTAAACATTTTTTTTTCGGCTCATTTTTTTATTGTTTTTTTTTTTGTCTCGTGTGCTACCAAGTTGCGCATACGCCGTGTGTGTTAAGTTTCTGGTGTTGTTATGTGCCAATTGTCGGCGTGCAGCTAATTGCAACAGAAAGGAACCCATTTGAAGCGCGTTTCTCAGTGCCCCGCTTCCTGCTGTGTCATGTGGTGCCCGCTGCCGTTGCTGGCGCTGCTGTGCTGCGGCCTGAGCGGCCGCTGCTGGGCGCTAGATGGCGCTGCGGCCGCTGTGACGAATCCCACGTGCAGCCTGAAGGACAATTGCAATCTGGGCGAGAATCTGCTGTCGGTGAACGCCGACAGCGATCCGGTTGAGTCGCACATCGCCTCCATATTCGAGGATAAGGTCAACTATAGCTTAAAGCTGTTCGCGGACGATGCCAATGCGGCAACGACGACAACAACAACGACAACAAGCAGCAGCACCTCGACCACGGTGCTGGATGTGCTACACGATGCACTCGCTGCCGCCAATCTCAGCGAACTGCACCACGCCACCACCACAACGAGCCGCAGCACCGCCAACTACACGCTGCGCCAATTGAGCGACAGGCGCGAGGATGACGACCAGGTCGAGGATGACGAGCGCGGTAAGTCTCCCATTCGCTATGCTCTGTTCAAGCCATAGCAGACTAGGCTAACTCGGCAACTATGAGAAATTGGCAAATCAAATGTGTGGACTTGATTTAACTAAACGATGATAAATACTTTGATTCAGTAAATTGGAAGCAGGCAAAAATATTTAGAATTTCTCCAACCATATTGCATTCATATTTGCCTGATGGAACTCGGGAACTTTAAGAGGTAGACTTGGCAAATTTGGTATGAGCTTCTAATCAAGCCATACGAAGCTAACTAGAAAAAGCCAATATGATTTACAGTTCAGGATCTTTGTAGCTAGACTTAGCAAGTTTGGTATGTTAGTTAGCCTAGCTATCCTTTTTCACATTATCAAATACCCTGTTCTACGCCCGCACAAATGTAAGTTTCGATAGTAAACAAACTCTTATGCACATTTCTACAGTAAAACAGACTAAAGGAGCTATACAAGCTGCACTTCGTATACGACTGCTCAGATACCCTAAGCTGAGAAATATGCGAAGAAATTCAATTATGAAAAGCAATTATAAAAGTTCATGTACGAAAGCAATTCCATACAGTCGAGCCAATCCAGTCGGTCGAGCCTGACAGTCTGAGGGATCTCGGTAACTGCCTGAGCTAGACTTTGCAGATTTGATATGTGGGCTCTTTAGTGCCCTACAACTCTTCATCAAGTTACAGGGTATCTCTAGTTACAGGGTATCTCTAGTTACAGGGTATCTCTAGTTACAGGATATCTCTAGTTACAGTGTATCTCTAGTTACAGGGTATTTCTAGTTCCGCTCTTATCATACTTTCTGCCCTAGAGCCCTACAGCTCATCATCTAGTAACAGGGTATCTATAGTTACAGGGTATCTATAGTTACAGTGTATCTCTAGTTACAGGGTATCTCTGGTTCCGCACTTTCTGCTTGTTGCTTATTATTTTTGATTTTATAATATCCAAAAATGTATTTGGCATAGTTACAAATCATTTCAATTGGGACTTTCTCACGCCACCCGCGCTCCACACTTCGTTTTTGTTTACTTTTTTTTCTTCTTTGTTATTTCTTTTGCTGTCCCCTTTTATGCCAGTTCAATTGTTATTGTCATTTATAGCTGTTAATGTTATTACACACTCTTCGAGTGGACAATACTCCGCCTCCGTCCCTGCCCCCTTCGCAACACTTCAAGCTTCAAGCTGTCCCTTTGCGTACTTTTGCACAACGCGAAATGTTGCATAAAAGTTGCGCGTGCGTTAAATAAAATCAATTGCCCCCTCCCCTTCGCCCCGCCCCTCTTCACTTGTCTATGATAATACGTACCACGTAGCACGCCATCAACCTTAATGGCCACAAAGACCTCCATGGGCAGCTCTACGTGATCAAATCGAACCCTTGAACAAGAACCGCCCACAGCCCAATTACAAAGCATTCAAAATCCGGAAAGCATCAAGTGTATACGACTTGCAGTTACCCTCTGAGAAAACAAAAACAAACCAAATGCATTTCTGCAAAATCACCAACATGGTCAAGGTTATTTCTCGAGAATTCTGTAATCCAATTTCAAGTCGGACTGCGCCAAACTTGTCGCACATATTTTACGAGCTTTTCATTTTCATGCAGCTCCGATACCCAATGTGATATCTGATTCTTGGCTCTGGGTTTTGAAGTCTCTCAGTTACAGTTAGTTGAGGAAATGTATATGATTATTATTTATTAATTTATTGTATTATCTGTTAAATTGTTCTTTCAATTAGCTAAGTGCGTAGAAGATATGCACATCTTGAACTGAACCATAATGCCTGACATTTTGTTTTTTATATATCTATATCTCTCTGGCTCTCACATAAAGAATAAAGTTTTCGATCTTACAGTCTCTGATGCATATGAGTCTGCATACCAAATTTCATAGTTCCAGCTAATGTAGTCTCTGAGTTACAGATAGTTGGGCATATGATACAAATTTATTGATTCTTTCAATTAGCTAAGTGCTTAGAAGACGCGCATACCTTGGTCCAAGCCCTTGTTCTTCACATTTCTTTAACATAGATATCTCTATCTATATGCCTATCATCCAAAAAGTAAGGCTCAATATCTTGCAGTCTTTTAGTTATTTATATGTTATGTACATAAGAGTCTGCATACCAAATTTTATAGCTCTAGCTATTGTTTCCTTTGAGTTACAGTTGGAAGCAAAACTAAGTATTTTGGCATTTGGCAGCCCACACACATTTTTGTTCAGTTCCATTCAAGATATATATTATTCTTTATGATAAAGGGCATAAATCTGAAGAGATTCGACTGTTAACTACTTGTACGTAGGCTGAGACAATTGTTGGCGAGCACTTCCGGCTCGATGCGTCACGCCGATCGTCTCATTAACATGTCCAAGAGTCTGTCTACACATTCCGAGCTGCCGTCCCCAGCCCCGCCCCCGCGCCTCCTCTCAGCTCCAACTCTCTGTACTCTACCCAATTTAAATTGTTGTCCACTTATTCTTGCTAAAAGGTTCGGCCTTGTTGTTAAGTCTTGGTCAAATATTTGCGCTGTGATTGCGGGCGGGCCAAACGCAGTCGAAAAAAGCCCCGTGCACTGGGCTAGAACAGATTCTGTACATATAGATTCACATATATTTATATATTTTTTATAGGCCTAACCCGAACCCGAACCCAAGCCCAGAGACCGTTGCAATGTGCCAACTTGCACAGAGCTTGTGATTTTCGTGTGTTGACAAATGATCTAAGTCCAATAAATGCGTGTGCTTCCCTCAAATACAGCTAAATACAAAATAATCTTGATCTGTTTAGCGTTAATCAACACTAGACTTTAGGTTCAAGCGTAAGATTAAGTGTTGGCAGATGATGTTAGCCCTCTAGGCACACGTTTTGCTTAGAAGGACAAGATATATTTATATACTAAGCGTTTACCAACACTAGACTATGAATGGGTGCTGGCAGTTAACCTAAGCCCACTTGCTCCAAAGGGAAACTAACTGTTAAACACCAAGCGCGTTTCCTTCTCGTAGGTACTTTACTTATTGCTCAACACTGTTGACATGTTTAGCGTTAATCAACACTAGATATTAAGTTCAGACGTGCATGGCTGGTGAATTTTAACGCGAATTTCAACAGGAATCTATCTGCGTCTCTTAAGGACCAAACTTTTTACTAAACACTTTCGGCCTTTTTGGCATTAATCAATACTAGATTTAAGATTTCAGCGTACGTTGTGCAGCACTCGTGCAGCCTCGCAAAAACGCAACGTGACTTTGGGTTTTTGACAAAAAACTCGTTGCTGGCCAATAGACCAAGCAGCCAAGAGTACTCTGGCTCACACTTTAATTGTTGTTTATGATTATGAGAATGACGATGACGATGTCGACGATGATGCTGATGATGGCAATGATGATTTGGCGCTAAAAAGGTTACTCAACGATAGGAGCTTGTCAACTGAAGCGTTTATTAACTGAATCAATCAGCATTTAGATAGACCAAATAGAGAATTCTGATTATCAAATTGAAATTAACAAGACGGTAGCAAATCTTCGCAATAACAGTTGCACTTAAAAATGGATCAGATTAAGCTGAAGTCGCTCAACTAGTGGATACCCTGTAAACAAGGGCAATAAGGAGTTTATCAGCCAATAACTTGTTTGCTCTTTTGAAAACCTGGAAAAACTTTAAGAATTTGAAATCTTTTCTATATGTTTACATATTACGTGCTACTATAACACCTTGTTACAGCCTCACTTACAGGGTATTCCAAGCGCTTAAGCTAACTGCAAATTTTATCAGCAAACATGTTAAAGATACATGCTTGAGAGTACAAGATATTTCAGATGATGCCACGCTAATTGGCAGCAAGAATAACAATCACAAAACAAGAACTGAAAAAAGAAAAAGCAAAAAAACACAATCGATAACTTGAAGATCGATTAAAACTGCGCTGTCATGATCAGTTGGCTTAAATGACAAAAAAAAAAGAAGAAAAGAACAAGATAATCCGTAAGAATGAAGAGCACACAAAAAAGAACTTTCAATTCTTGTGTCCCACAGAAAGAAAGAGCTTCAAAGAGAGAAAAGGTGAGGGAAAGAGAAGGTAACATAAGAGCTAAACAAGAAAGTGCACAACGGAGATTTAATACTCTTTCACTTAGTATAAACATTTTTTTGAGAATAACTTTATCTATATCCAACTCTATCGACTCGGCTGTTGGTGCTGATCAGGAATCTATATACTTTACATATTTAGTAATATTCTCTTTCATATTGAATTAATCGATTGTGAATATTCGATTCATTTAACTCTTCCTCAGACTGTTGCTCAAATAGAGTTTGACTCTAGAATATATCTCGTTTATTATTTATGTGCAGCTCGATTATTGATCGCTTTCTTGTACTTCGTCCAAACTAACTCTACATCGCGTGCTTTGCTCAAGTTTTTCGCGTCTTGAATTGATTATTTATCGATTAAAGTTTGCGGACTTAGATTTCATTTTAAATCGATTACTAATCGATCAACGTTTCTCAGCAGCTGGCAGCTTTTTACTTCCTGCACGTTATCGGTCGTCAAGTTCCTTATCTCTTGATCTTTTAATTGTCTATAGCAAAGAAGAAGAAGCAGCTGTTATATTTCCCGAACGTTTCAATCGCATTTACCATGCCGGGCACATCATTTAGTTGGCCCTAACTGAAGATTTACGAGTACCGCCAGCCCGTGGAATTTCCAATTCTTCTTTGTCTACGGGCATAGGGTATGATGTTGAGCATTAACATATGAGAGGGAATGCGAGAATTTGCATTTTTCTACACCCTGTTAGCCAAGTAAAATAGGGTATATTGGTTTTGGGTGTAGTCTCCGAAAAGACTGAAAACTTGATATAAATATAATCGCGTTGGAGAAAGAGTTCATATATTTTCCATATATATTAGGAACATTTAAATTCTTGTATATATCTCCCTATTTTCATGGCCTGAAATCGGACTACGAAGGCCGAAGTTCAAGAGCATGGCATTTCTCTCAGTGGGAAGAAGCATAAGTTCACGTGTGCTACAATAAGTCTAGGGTATCTCTTTGTCGGTCACAGCCCGCCAGAGCACTTCGGCTTGTTTCGGCTGCTCTTACGCTGCGAACAGGGTACTGCGCAGTCGTTAACACCCGATTATAAGCCTTCAACTGGCTATCCATATGGCGGTGGCTATTTTGGATTCTAATGTGGATTATCGCATCTTTAGACGTATATAGAATATGACGACAGGGCAGACGCACGCACACACACACACACACACACACACACACGGACAAGAGACACACACACACACACACACACACACACACAGCCACAAACACACACGCATTACGCAGTCGTCGCTTGTCGCCGCGCTTGTCTGACGCATTTTGTCAGTTTGGGGACTGCCCAGCCCCCCAGCCCCCTCCCTTTCTCGCTCTATTCGCGGGCGCTTGCCACGCCCCGCGGCATCGATGCTCCCCAAGACGGATGCAGGCAATGAAGCGTAACTAGCTGACAGATATGTCGGAGCGACGTCGTCAGACGCAACGCACGCGGAATGCCAAATGAGAGCTTGACAAACTGAAGATTTGTTCAGCTTGAGCATAAAAAAACCCAGAAGAAGAAGAAACAGAATTAGCAGAAGACAGCAGGCGACAGCCCAACAATGATAATGATAATGTTAATAAGAACAAAGCAACAACAACAACAACAACAACAACAACAACAACAACTCGCAAATTGCGTGCTGCATGCTGATTGTGGCACGAGCACAAAACCAAGCCAAGCCGAGCTAAGCCAAGCTAAGCCAAGCCGAGCTGAACTGGAATTTGAATTTGAATTGAAATGGGAATCGGACTTGAAATTGAAATTAGAATTGGGCTCGGGTCTAGGTTTGGGCTTGGCACGCACGCAATGCCATTGTAAATACAATAAATAAATAAATAAATAAATAATTTAAATAAATAATATAAATAAATAAATTAAAGGCAGCGGCATCAACACTTTTTTTGTGGCGCCTCATTATCAACCATTTCTATGCACTCAGCTTCTGTTTGGCTTGCAGCGGTTTTTCTTTGGTTTTTGGCCGCGTTGCCAACTGCGGTTCACAGTTCCACTTCCTGTTTGCGGGCACGCGCCCATTTCAGAAAAGGTGGCAACATTAATTTCGATAAGTGCTCGTTATGCGATAAATTGCCTAGCCCCAAAACTGCGGTACCCTATGCTTTTTGGTCAAAGGATTCCATAAAGCTTGTCCACAAGCCAGACAAAGTTGTTGATGTCGGTTGCAAAACAACTTTTCCATATTTGACTTTCGAATAGTTTCGGCATATAATGTAAATTCAAACAAAATACATATTAAATATTTGTCCTAATTTGTTGTCTTTCTCTCAACTTTGAACAAAATATTTCAGTCTATTATATTTACATAATTTCTTTGCTCTAAAACTGCAAACTATTTTCAAATGGAAAAAGAAAAGGCAAGGCAAATGAATAAAACAGAATCTTTTTCTTAAGATAGTTCCATTTAGCTCTACTTTGCCCTGTTTATTGTGTGGCTCAGCTATACATATGCATATAGGGCTATGTCCCCATTTTATAAGTCATCGATGCTACGAGTTTTGATGCCCAACTTACTTTTGAGCGATTCAGCCGAGCGAAAGGTCTGTCTAGTGTTGAAATAAAGATATAGACAAATAGGAAAAGACTGCGGACTCAGCACAATCAATAGATATTGGATATATATATCCAATGCAGATGAACTAGGCAAAGAGTCAGAGGAGGCAACTAAAATCCTTCGCACATGTTTGCTCTATAAGCTTTTATAGTCAATAGTTATAATTATTATTAATTATCAATTTAAAAACTATCATTAATCAATGTTATCAATTGTTAGCTATTGTTAATTTGCCATCTCTAGCAGCGCAGTCCCTTGGCGTCCTAAGCGAATGGGCAACGCCAATGTCGCTTGCAGTTTTGGGCGCCAGGGGGCGCCTGCTTGAGTTCGGCTTGCATTTCATTTGATGTAAATTGTAATTGGTGTGAAATTTGTTTTTGTTTTGCAGTTTATTTGTACAATATTGGCAAACGGTTTCTGGCCATCTCGCAGCCTTTCGATGCGGCACGCAATCCGGATGCCTCGCCGCTGTGCCGCGCGCAGATGCGACGCTATTTGAAGGCGTTGAACAATTTCGATTTGTGGGCCTTGAAAAGTGAGTATCCGAGTGAGTGTGTGTTAGTGTGTGTGCCAGTGCTGCCAAAGCTCGAATCAGAATCAGAATTCGAGTCATTGCCAACCGGGCAAGAGGCAGGCGAGAACCGCAGACGCGACGACATGAATTGAAAGAGTGCAAAGTCAAATGAATTAAATAATCAAGTTCTGAAATTGCAAACACACTCGCACACACACACATGTGTCGTGCGGCTAAAGTGAAGGTCAAGCGTCGAACTTTACCCACATTTTGCGCGACTCAAGCAGCGACAGCCGCCCCAATGCCAAACGCAACAACTGAATTTAAGCCAACTGCAGCAAATTGCAGCAGCACCAGCAACAGAAGCAACAGCAGCACCAATGAAAACTATGCGAACTTGGCATCAAACTGCGGCCAGCTGGCTGCGAGCTCAGCATCAGAACTAGAGTTGGGCGCGTGACACGAAACAAGCACGACTCACTAAGAACTCTAAAGAATCGCATGGCTGTCTCAACAAAAAGTATACATAAAAGAAATATATATGTATGTATATATGTATATAAAAAACCGCATACTTTTGAAAAAATGTAAATGTTATAGTTGAGCGTGCACGACTGGCAGATACCCTGCAGCCAGCTGTGATCATTTATTGCGGCACGCGCCCATCTCTAATCAGAACGAGTTGTGCGATGAAATCACAGTCAAGGTCGCGGCGCTTGTCGTCAATGCACTTGTGTGTTTCTATTTTGGTGTAGCATGCAACGCTCGATAACCAACCAATACGCTATTTCTTTCAGTGCACGATGCCAGCGGCAAACTGAACTCGGGCATTCTCAATGGCAACATCAACCAGCCGGGTGACTTTGATCAATGCATGGGCATTCAGCAGGCGTCTGATGACGTCACAAATGGCAACAATAACGATGACACGCAGGCGAATTCGCCGCTGCGCGGCCAATACTGTCTAGCCTACGCACAGCCAGTGCTCCCACATAAATCGAAACGTTTGCAGACCTTCTTCAAGCTGCTGCAATCGCACGGGCCCTTCAAGAGCGAATTCAATGACGTAAGTAGAGCGAGTGTGAGAGTGCGAGAGAGCGTGAGTTAGAGAGAGGAGGCTCAAAGCTCGATTCATTCTTTGTAGCCAGCGTAACAGCTGACAGCCTAGGCTTTAAGGTTTTTATATTATAATTTATATTTTATGCCTTTTATGTGCAGCGTTCAAGTTCTCAAGTTCGTTGGCCAAGTGCTCGCACTTTATGCACTCGAAATGGCGCGCTTTGCACGTGACTGCGATTGCAAATGGATTAAAAGCCATAAAAGGCGTCCATGTGTGTATATGTGTATGTGTGTGCATTTGCTTAGGCGCGGCGACATTTATAGAAAATGCCTTACGAAAGTTAGTTCAGCTTTCGCTCGCACAATTCGCCGCGTTGCTGGCAGCGTTAGATAGAGAAAGAGAGCGCGCGAGTGCGAGCGAAATGCGGCAACAAACAGCTTCAGTTGTAGTTTTTGCGGCGAGTTCGACATTGAACTTGACGAGAAATGCGAGCAAAGCGAAGCATTCGATTTGATTTCGCCACAAGCAAAAAGAAGAGCAGCAAAAAACAAAGTGGCATAAAAAATAAAAACTGTTTGGCATAATATGCTAATCATTGGGCTAGCCAAACGATTGAGGTTCAGTGAACCCAATAAAGCGGTTTCTTTTTTAATTTAATTCTACTTCTTCGATTTTTACGATCACAACAAATCGATGGAATTCGTTTGAGCAGAATTTAATACTTCGCCATGTTTTCTGAGCAAGAGACTTAAGCAACAAACTTGCGTATTTGACACAACTCTAGCCCCTCTCCTCCCCCCTTTCACTCTCTTTCAGCCGGGTCATCGTGTGCCGCGCTACTCCCTGATCAATTGGGGCATCTGCGTACCGTCGGGATGCACGTACCGCGACGTCGAGTACAGCGTGGCAGAGTATCTGCGCAATCAGACGGCCGCGACGGGGATCAGCTTCAATGTGCGCGTCGAGCCTCAGATGTGCCAGGTGCGGGATCCACAGCCCTGGGATCGGAACACCACCTGGGCGGTGCGTTTCTTTGTGCTGGTCGTCTGCCTGGCGGTGCTCTCCACGGTCTACGATCGCAGCACCAAGACGCAGCCGAAGCAGAGTAAGTGCAGCCCAGCTGCCAATCCTTAAGAGCGATATCCATCAGAATCCATCCCCTACAGATGACTGGTGCACCGCCTTCTCGCTGGACAAGAATCTGCGCTGGCTGTTCAGCACGCGCAGCTCGCCGGGCGACATCGAGGCTGTGCATGGCATCCGATTCCTGAATGCGATTATGCTCATCTTCTCCCACAAGTCGATGGCCATGTTCTTCAATCCGTACAACAATCGAACGGCCATGTCGGAGAGTCTGGGCCAACCGTGGACGGTCATCGGACGCGCCGCCTCCCTCTACACGGATCCGTTTCTCCTGTTCAGCGGCATGTTGACCTCCTACTCGCTGTTCGGGCGCCTCATGAAGCACCAGCCCATACGACTCAAGAATGAGTATATCAGTCGTCTAATGCGGTAAGTCGGCCAGACTCTTGATTTAATAACATATACACCTGTTTGAGTCTGCTACAGGGTATCTTAAAGTCGACTACTTTTACTAGTTTCCCTTAAGCTAATTTTCGGTGTTAAAATATATTTCCCATTGTATACTACAGCTACTTAAACAAAATTCCAGGGTATTATCTCGCCGACTTCTCTCACAAGCTTACAGACTGAATTCCTTGACTTTTTCTATAAATTTGTCAGAAGTATTTTCTGAGAACCAACTGAAAATTACACGGTATCTGCTAGTCGAGTACTCTAACAGCTTGACACGAACAAACTTGCTTGGTTATCTAAAATCCTGAAATCTTTAACTTTTCTCTTAAACTTTTGAGATTTGTCAGTCATGTAATTGAGAATCAATTGAAAATAATAGGGTATCTGCTAGTCACATACACATATTGAAAATTGTTTTAAAATTCTATTTCCTAATCGCTCCCCCTCTTCCCATTTCGTAGCATTGTCCCGCCCCTGGCCGCCCTGATACTCTTCTGCACGTACGTGCTACCCCTCTGGGGCTCCGGTCCACAGTGGAACCTGGTCGTGGGCCACCATGCGGACATCTGCAAGCAGCATTGGTGGCGCAACCTGTTGTTCATACACAACTATTTTGGATTCAGCGAGATGTGCCTGACGCACACCCATCATCTGGGCATCGATACGGAACTGTTCGCTGTGGCGCCCCTCTTCATTCTGATCCTCTGGCGTTGGCCTCGTCGCGGCCTCCTCGCCCTGCTCTTGCTCTGCACGGTCGGCACTGCGGCGCGATACTACACGACCATTGTGAACCAGCTCTCCAACTACATATACTTTGGCACCAAGTGAGTAGATGCACACTCTTCCTGTACCCTTCCTGTAACTCTCTCCTCTCTCTCTCTCAGCATACAGCGGCTGTTTCGCACCGCGGACTACATGTACTCGTTCCCGCCGCACCGCTCCACGGTGTACATCATGGGCATCCTGCTGGGCTATGCGCTGCGCAAGTACCAGGGCGCCCAGCTGAGTCCGCTGCAGCTGCGCCTCGGCTGGCTGGCGGCGACGGTCTGTGTGCTGGCCTCGCTGCTGGGCCCGGCGCCGATGGGGCACATCGACTACGTCTACAACTCGACCCATGCGGCGATCTATGCCGCATTTGCGCCGATCGCCTGGTGCCTGTTCTTCTCCTGGATTGTCTTCGTCTCCCACAATGGCTACAAGAGTGCGTAAATTGGATGCAGTTGCTCCGTTTGCATTCCGACTAATCGTTTCTGCTGCTGCTGTCTTTCTTTCCAGATAAACTGACCAGGCTGTTCAGCTGGCGCGGCTTCCAGGTCTCCACGAAGCTCTCGTATGCCATTTACCTTACGCAGTTCCCCGTCTTCTTCTACAACGTCGGACGAAGGCGCCACATACACCACTATTACAACTTTGTCTCGATAATTGTGAGTATTTCATCGTCGTATATATATTCCTGATCCTGGTCTAGTTGATGTAGACACATCATCCGCTTCTCGACAAGTCCCTCGGATTATATTTACTTTATGCTGTTAACTTTTGCTTTCTCTATTAATCTGAAACTTGTCTGGTTCTTCTTCCATGTGCAGCTCGATACCAACGAATTTATCTCGATCTTCTTGGCCTCCGTCGCGCTGACGGTGCTCTTCGATGCGCCCTTCCAGAACCTCAAGAAGCTGCTAATCAAGCGGCCCGCCATCCAGTCGAAGGCGCCAGCGACGACGCCCAGCACAATGCCAACGGGCACTGCCCTGCGGGAACCGGAACCGGAGCGGCAACGAAAACTGGAACCGGAACCTAAACTGGTTCCCCTTCAGCCGCATCCGCACGCCGATTAGCCTGCAGCTTTCTTTGTATTTGTATTTTGTAAATTTGTCTTAGCATTTAGTGGCAATGTATTTAATTCGCCTACGCCGACACCCGGATACCCTACCCTGCCCTGCCCCCGTCCGCGTCTCGCTCTCATTTCCACTGCCTAACCCGCACCCACACCCCGCCTTCCCACCCCCTAGTCTTAGAGAAACGCTTTATACATTGTAAATTGTACTTTTAGTCAGATTCCGAGTTGAGAAAAATATGTTTTATCTTATTTGATAATTTTCTTCTTTTTTTTTGATAGTCATTAATTAACCAACCTTTGCTTATTGTTGTTATTGTAGGGCATTATCTTTATCATCATCCTGCTTTGCTATGAAGATTGTCATCATAATACTACATATACGATATCTAATCTTAAGCCAGGTCGATTGCGCTTTATTTTATATTATTTTTATGATTTTTTTTTATTTTTGATTTGTTTGTCGTAATTTAATAAAATCGTGGAGCACGTAAATATGCTGTACCTCTATAACGTTTACCTTCTCTTTTCTGTAAAGTCGACTTTTGGGCGGAAACCTGAAAAAGCTGTTTACATGCTGCGCATTAACCGGCCTTGCCCGGCTCGAGTGCATTCAACTAAAATAACTGCTTGAAATGCACTTTAATGGCACTTTTTGTTTACAGTTTGATTTGATTGTGGGTTTAAAATGTATTAAGAAAACACTTTCGTTAAGAAGATTCTCAGCATCTTCAACTTTTGCGTAATATGTTGTCTTGTCAAGTGCAGAAAACCTTTGTGCCCCCACAAAACATAAAAAGTACTTAAGAGCGAAAGCCCAACCAATTTTGGCGACTTTTTGGCCGTTTGCCATTTGATGGCCTCCAAATTTCATATAGATCGGACTTCAAGCACCGAAGAACACATTTGCCATGGTGTGAAGCGTATATAGAAGGTTGCATGATTGTCAAGGGCGCTCGGCGCTGGGTTCAGCATATCTCCCAAACGTAAGCAGTAGATAATAGTATTAAGGTTTAATACCCTTGCAGACATTTCCCTTTTGCAGATATGTGAGAATCGTGATGCTCGTACATACTGAGTTTGATTAACATATCGTTAAAAAGCATCCACTTTACGACTTACTTATAGTCGTCTGATCTTGAAAAGTATTTACATTTATGCAGGGAGCGAAAAGAATGCCGATTCTGGCTTAGATCAAGATCAAAGCAAAGAACCTGTCCATATTAATATGGACCGATCTTCCCTATGAAAGCTTTATAACATAGTTATCCGAACTTAATATGATCTTGCATATATACGAGGAGCATAGTTAAACTTAAAAAAGCCTCAGATTCTGTGTAAGATATGTTGATAAACAAATAAGTTCCTATACGAGTACCCACTTTTCGAGCAATCTTCTCTATGGCAGCTATATGATATAGTGGTTCGATCCGGCCGGTTTCGACATATGTACTTCCTGCGATTGAAAGAGGGACCTATGCGAAGTTTCAAGAGAATGGGTTTAAAACTGAGAGAGTAGTTCGTATAGAAACAGACGGACGGGACAATCGGGCCTGGCTATAACGACTTGGATGTTGAAGCTGATCTAGAATATATATACTTAACGGGGTTGGGCGGTTTTATGACAAAATTATAATAGCCTCTACGAAGGCAGTAAGAGGGGGAATAGCTTCAAATTTTAAATCTCTCGCTTTTATAGTCTTCGAGATAGAAGCGTTTATGGATTGGAAAATGGCTGGAACAACTCGATTATTGCTGCTGATCATGTGTTATAAACCATTCAAATTATATAGTTACAGAGATAATAGAATATATGCATGTATCTATGTAATATTTACCTATTTAGAGGCAAGCACTTACCAAGCATGTATCAGAGAATGCCTAAATCATTACAAAATTTCCTGCTGGGTCGTGAGCTATTGCTCGGCTCCTCAAGCAAAAAACGGATTCAGCGTTCAAATAGTTATCCTTCCTGCCAAAACTCGATTAACTGTTATCCTAGTGAAAACTGCCTAAGCTCGACACGCACTGCTAATTAACTTCTTTTCATTATCCTTGTAGTTTAAAGGTGAAAGAAAGATTTTTCTGCTTTTTTCCTCTATTCTGCTTGCTGGTGACCGCACACTTTTACAGTTAAACTAATTGTGAACGTGCCTTCCAGTTCAAGCCTCAAAGCATTAAGCTAAGAAGGTAGCGCAAGCAATGCTTAACCTCTGTCCATAGACAACATGCTTCTCCTTGGACCTGCTGCTATTCCAGTGCAGTGGTAATTAAAAAAAAAAGAAGGTTGCACCAATGTTGGCCTTGCGCTGCAGCCACTCTACGTCACAACAACAAAATGTTCAGTTGGCATTCACCTGGAACGCCAGCCTTGTGCAATTGCGTTTCACAATAAAAAAAAAGGAACATAAGGAACAAAATTATCAAGTAAAATAGCACACATTTAAGTTCTTTGTTGTTGTTGTTGCGACGCCTGGCACATTTTTCACAGAACCACCGATAAAAAAATATAAGCACAATTTTCACTTAATGAAAAAAAAAAACGTTAATTTATTAACTCCAACCAAGTGTTGAAGCATTCATTTTTTTTTGTTGTTGCTGCTGCTGCTGTTGTATGTTTAATTTGTGGTAACTGCTGCTGCTGCACCGGAAGGAGCCGAGAGTCTATTTGCCGGACTGAGCCTTCTTGGGCTTAGCCTGGGTTCCCTCGCGGAAGCCGTTGCGGAAACGGCGACGCACCACCTTCAGGTGGCTCATGCGGCCGGTGCCGGTGGTCTTCCTCCTCTTGGCCTTGACGGACCAGTTGTCTATACGAAAAGCATCCAAGATTAGTAAAGCATATATGTGATAGAGTGGAGGGGGAGGGGCGTCTACTCACATGAACGCAACTTGGCAGCGGGATAGCCGCACTGGGCGCAAGTGGACTTCTGGATGTGGTAGGAGGAGCGTCCACAACGACGGCACAGAGTGTGTGTCTTGTTGTGGCGTTTACCAAAGCTCGAGGTACCCTTCGTCTGTAATCGAAAACCGTATTAGTATTGTGCACAATAAGCCATCATAAATTCGCCAATTTGTTTATGTTATTTCTGCTGCGGCCGCAGTGCATATTCCGCACAGGGCTATGGACAATTTCAACATATTCACACTTGGCAGCACACATGCCAAAATTACAATATATTTTCATTAAAAAATATGCGCGGATGTTTGAAGAAATTGGCGATTTTATTTTGGCTTGAACGTGGATAAATTTTCTTGACGCACCATCTTGTATGGCGAACGCTCGTAGAAGAAAGAGCGAAAGAGAGGCCCAGCGCACAAATGTCAGTTTGACAGCAGCTGTCACAAATATGGCGTGCTGGTAGGGTTGCACACGCAACAGCGCCCTCTGTTGGCGCCCAAATGGTGAGTATCGATAGTGTGCGCGCACCCAACTTCACGTGTGTGCAACCGATTACAAGCGATAGATGGCGCAGCAAAGCGCGCGCAATTCAAATTTGAATTAAAAACCAATTGACTTGCATTTTAGTTAAAATATTCATTGTTTTATTTATGAAATAAATTATTATTATTTACATTGGAAATAATGCACGAAATACAAATAATATTGCATACAAAAAAAAAATATATTATAGAATCGTTCGCTTTATCCAATAAAAATTGTACACACTCAAAGCAAACGCGCGAAATATATGCAAAAAGGTTAACTATATATATAGAGAGAAAATTGTGGTGTGTGTGTATGTGTGTGTGGTGTGCAGCGAGAAATGGAACTACGTGCAGAGATAAATGTTAATTGCCGAATAAATTTTCTAAAGACTTTTTCGAGTACTTCTTTTTTTGCCGTCAATGGCACGCGTACTACAATATTATTTACTTGATTCGATTTTGTGCTCATGGGCTATATTGGGCAGACATATATATGTATATTAAGATATATATATATGGGTGTGTGTGTGTACTGGGCACTAACGTTACGTAACTAAGTAAAATTGCGACTATGCGCAAGTCGATTTGGCCTAAGGCCTCGCCTCAGGCTAAACCAAGTTGCACATAATTCCTGCTGTGGGTTAAGGCTGATCGGTTGATATTGGTATTATTTACGGTGCTCTTCCTCTTCCTCTTCTTTGTTCTTTTACTTTCTTTCTTCAACTAAATGCTAAGCTATATAAACCACGCCACGCCTCGCCTCGCCTCGCGCCTTACACATATTTCGCTTTTATTAACTAATTCATAATAAGATTTCAACTAAAAACTTTGCAGCAAGCTTATACGAAAGGGGGGGGGGAGGAACGGGGGTTAAGTCAATTGAAAACTAGTCACGATTTTATATATATATATGTATATATATATAGGTATGTGTGTGTATATATATAGCATATATGCTTTTGTAGCTGTTGACTTTTACAAAAGTTTTCAGAATTTCTTAAGCTCTAATATGCCTGCTCTTCTTCTTCAGCTGTCATTTCTGCTTCTTCTTAATTTTTCTTCTTCGTTTTCTTCTTTCTCTTATTTTTTTTGCTATAAACAGAAAGTGTGCACCTACAACTAGGTTGCAGCTCGAAATTCAACAAAAAAAAAAAAATGAAGCTCAAGTTGAAAAACAAAAAAAAGTACATTTAAAATTAAAATTAAAATGAATTTTGTTGTGTTTTTTGTTTGTTTTTTTTTCGTTGTGCGCCTTGCAGCTGCTTCGTTCGCCTTCCTATTGCTCCTCCACGCTGATGGTGATGATCATGGTTGGTCAATAGTGTCCGCCGGGGCCGACGCCTCCGCCTCCGCCGCCGCCGCTGTGCCTGTGATGTTCGCGCCGCCCGGCTGACTGGTCCCGATCGCGATAATCGCCGTTGCGGGAGCTGCTCTTGTGATGATGATGATGATGCCGCTTCTTCTCGCCCTTGAGGCACACATCCGACACGACCATCTCCGAGTTGTCGCGCATGCCATAATTATCCCGGCCGCATCTGTGAATGGATGTGAATTAGATTACATTAGATTTAGCATTTGACATGCACTTTAACATGCACGTCCCCTATGCATGTACTTTATGCACGTCCCGTATGCATGTAGTGTAACATTCACTTTTGCAGTTTAACGTGGATTTTAACATGTGCATGCACTTTAACATGTACTTTTACATATACATGCAGTTAAAAATTCATTTTAACATGCTCCTTAACATGTACTTTTACATGCAGTTCAACATGCACATTAATTTGTTCTTTAACACGGAGTTTAACATGCACTTTAACATTTAACTTCTTGTGGTCATGCTCAAGCAAAAAATGCCTGTTTCAATTTGCCAGCCACTTTATCTGCGTGGCAAATACAAACAGCAGAGTTTCCAGTGTTGACACTTTAAAAATGAGCAACATGCATGCAGTTGGACTCGAATTCATTTTCTCATGTTCATTTTCAACCGAAACTGGATGTTAATCTGTTTGGCAAGTCTAAGCTGAAATGTTGCCACTTAGCTTCTAAATTAAGTGGCAGCATCTGGTTCAATTTGAATTTATCTTCTCTGTTTAATATTGAAGCAGACGCTGTCTGTTAAAGTTTGTCAGTCAATTGGTCCGCTTGGCAAATATAATCAATAGTGTTGCCACCTTGTAAATAAATTAAGTGGCAGCACTTCATCATATTTAACTGCTGCTTGTCACACATTTTCAACAAGCAGCAACATTTTTTCCAATGAACATGCGAACACACTTAGCCATTTATCCGCTTGTTAACTTTATCCTCTTGGCAACTTTTAGATTTCGTTAACTTACCGGTCCAGATTCTCGCGGGAGCGTTGCATATTGTCGCGCAAATTGTCGCGAGAACGGGTCATGCTGGGCGGATCGAGCGTCTCCTTGCGGCGCAGTGCATTGTGCGAGCTGTTCTTGGAGGCGGACTCGTGCAGGTTCTCCCAAGCCTGGCGATAATATCTGTAAAAGAGAGCGAGAGAGGAAATGCTTCAGCTGTGAACTGTCAGAAAAGCTTGGCACAGAGACGAACCTGTTGAGGCCATTGCGAGAGCCGGAGGTGGAGCTGTCAAAGCTGGCGACCGTGTTGCAGTCGGGCGAGGCGCGATGCCGATAATGCTGCGTGGTGCGGTTTCTAAGAGAGAGCAAGAGAGAGAGAGAGAGAAAGCAAAGAGAGATAATTTTTTGATTAGTTAACTTTCTGTGTTTCAGAGAGAGTGAGAGAGGAAGGGCGTGCGCTACAAGGTCCACAACTGGTCGGTGTTAGTTACAAGAGAAAGAGAGAGCACAAAGAGAGAAAGGGGAGAGAGAAAGAGAAATAGAGAGAGAGAGAGAGGGTAATAGAGAGTGCGGGAGATTAGATGCACATTATATACAGCGATTACAATACAAATGAGTTGAGAGATGGAACACAAAAGAGCGACAGAAGAGCAAAACGTGCAGTGTATGAAAGAGAGGGATAGATAGATAGATAGAGCGAGAGAGAAAGAGAGAAAATGTATGCAAAGAGCTTGTGTGTGTACGTATGTATGTGTATCTGTGTGTGTTCGTGTGCGTGTCTGTGTGTGTGTGTGTGGCCCGACAACAGCGTTTGATTGATTGAATAACTGATCGATTGACTGATTGATTGAAGAAATGTAACAGCAAAAACAGGCAGCCCCCACAGCATTCGAGCGAACCGTTACATCCACGTTCCTGAATTGAAATTGCAGTCTGTTTTGTTTGATTGACTGATTGATTGATTGTGTGTCTTGGCTTGTTGATTGAGCGTGTGTTGTTGTTGTATTGTGTTGTTGTTGTTGTTGTTATATGAGGTATATGTGTTGTTGTTGTTGTTGTTGTTTTGGCTGCTTACATTTGTGTTTATGGCCGTTGTGCGGTTTGATTGAAGGCACACAGTTTCGTTTTGATTGATCTGATTGATCTGATTGATTTGTTTGGTTTGCTTTAATTGTTCGATGCTCGAGTTGTTTGATTGTAGCTCATCTTTGGCACACGTTCACATTACGTTCGCAGGTAGTCTTCGGTATTTGGTTACACATTTCAAATCGTTTCGTTTCGCTTCGTTTCGTTTCATTCCTTATTTCATTCCCTTTCCGTTTTGGTCACTCTTTGGCTTGTTGTCTCTCTCTCTCTCTCTCTTGCTCTCTTTGCCGTTTACATGTGGCTGCTGCTAAAGAGTCCCGCTCGCGCTCGATAGCCACGCCCATAAGTGCTCAGCTCGCGCCGCCCCAGCTTCTGATCGTCGAAGGGCAACGCCAGGACGCTGTACCACAGCGAGGGCGCCGGCTCGCAGTGCGTGCTCGAGCTGATGCTGCCGTACCCGTCGCCAAAGAGCCGCATGTGGTAGCCACCGAGCAGGCCACCGCCGTTGGAGCAGCTGCCCCCAGCCTTGCCGCTGCAGCGCGTCAGCTGCGCTGTCGAGGCGTAGCTGGTGGCGCTTGTGGCCGTTGCCGTTGCATAGCTGGGCAGTCGGTTTTGCGGCGCCCCGCTGCCCCGTGCCTCCTGCTGCGGCCTTTGTTGCTGCTGCTGCTGCTGCTGCTGGCGTCGCTGCTGCTGCTGCTGCTGCTGCTTCCACTGGAGGTGTTGGTGGTGGTGCTGGTGATGCGGCCGCGGATGCTGGTGGTGATGGTTGTGATGATTGTAATTGGTAAAATGTTTAGCAAGGTGCCGCCGTTTGCTGTTCGGGGTGCTGACGAATGATTTGCCGAGGGGTGAGAAGAGAACGAAAACGAAAACGAAAAAAGAGAGTTGTACAACAAGAAAGAGAAAGCGTTTCGATGTAACGATGTATGTGTGTGCGTGTGTTGCTGAGTGTATGTGTGTGTGAGTGTGTGTGTGTGAGTGTGTGTGTGAGTGTATGTTGGTGTCTGTGTGCGAGTGTGTGCAAGGCAGAGAGAGAGACAGCGAGAGAGAGAGAGAGCAAGAGAGAGAGCGAGAGAGACTCTGCTCTACTTTTGAGTATGTACAATTATGGGTGAATATACAAATGAGAGCGAGCTGAGCAGCTGGGTAAGAGAGTGAGAAAGAGAGAGTAAGAGCGAGAGAGAGAGAGAGTGAGAGAGTGAGAGAGAACAACAACAAACAACAACGACAACAACAAAAAAACAATTGGCATGTGAGGAACAACATGGGAGAGAGGAAGCGAGCAACAAATACAGGGTATACAGGGTATTCAGCATGGAAAGGGTATATAGTATATAGTATGTGTCAAAATTTTGGTGTAATTGCGGGCATTAAATACGTAAAACTATGTTAAGCACCTAAAAGTAAAGCCAACGTATTACTTTCCAGTTTTTACTTTTACTCAGATTCAATCGATAAGTTTCTTCCCATTGAAATCGTTTTTTGATTGAAAGTTTCAACTTTTATCTTGATTTTCATCTTTTAGTTGATCTTTAGCTTTAGATTTAACTTTAATTATTTTCAATTTTATTTTATTTTGGTTCAATTTCAAATTTCAGCTTTCAGTTTCAATTTTTGCTAGGAAATAAATATGTAAGCTTTCAATTGCCTTTCAATGCTATCTTCAATTGAATTCAATTTGATTTCAACTCTTAATGAGAGTTGCCCTTTTTCAACTTAATTTTCTACATTAATTCTAGATCAGATTTCAGATTCAGAATTCAGTAAGAATTTTAATTTATTATATATTAGCATTCAATTTCAATCAATATTCAAATGCAGCTTTCAATTTCCACTTTCAATTTCCACTTTCAATTTCAACTTTCAATTTCAACTATCAACTGCAGCTCTTAAGTCCCATTTCAATATCAGTCGCAACTTCTTATAAAGACGAAACTTCAAGATTAATTTAAGTTTCAATCGAAGTTTGTAAGCTCGACTTTAAGTTTAGCTTTTTCTCCTTTCAACTGTAGGTTTCAATAATGATTTCAATTTCTTGTAAAAATTGAATTTGCATTTCAATCTGAGCGCATAATCTATATACAAAATCAACTTTTAACTTCAAAAACAAATTTAAGTTCTAATGAAATCTAAATTGAGCTTTCAATTTAGGCTTCAATGTCTGCTTTCAATATCAATCAACCTGAACTTCTTATAGAAAATTGCCCTTTAAATTGCATTTTGGTTTCAATCTGCTTTCAATTTATGCTTTTAATTCTAGCTTTCAACTTTTGATTCTTCTTTTTTCACCTTTCAACTGTAGTTTTCAATATCGATTTCAATTTACAAAATTTGTATATTAGTTGCAATCTGAGCTTATAACTTCGACTTTTCATTTCGACTTTCAATTTCGATGTTCAATTTCAACTTTCAATTGAACAGACTGTTCAATCAGTTTGTATTTTATGTATCATTTCAAATAGGCACTCACCTTCTGACGAGGATGACAATTGTGGTGATGACAGCGGCCAGGAAGACGAAGCCACCAAAAGCACCAAGAGCCACAATGGCGCCCAGATTGAGTTTGGCCTCTTTGGTCTCCTTGCGGTCGGGATTGTCGACGGCGAACGGAACGTTGACATTGGGCGATTGATTCTGGCGTATGTTGACGCTGTCCGCAATCTCATTGTCCTGCGGATGCGAATTGAGTATGATCTGCTGTGTATTCCGCGTGGTCGTCTCCAGCGTGGGACGCGTGCGCGGCGGAGTCGGCGCATAGGTGGACACAGGCGCAGGCGCATGCTGCGTGGTGCTGGTCGCCGGCGTGCTGCTCGGCTTCTTGGGGATGAGCACGGGCCGGACGGTGCGTCGGGGCGGGAACTCCTCGCGCACAGTACCCGGCACGGGCACATTGATATTGTCCTCCTCGGAGTCGGCTACGAATTGGATTGCGGTTAAGGATCTCCCTCCAATATGCTCTGCTTCGGCTTTACTCACCCTCGCCGTTGATCTCCACGTGCGGCGTGCTGTGACTGGGATGCGGATAGCTGGCTGCGGTGCTGGGCGTGGCGCTGCTGCTGCTGCTGGGGGAGGAGGAGGAGGGGCGATAGGCGGGTGTGCGGCTTGTGCTGGCCGTAATCTTGGGCCTATACGAGGGCGGCGCCGGCGTCGCAGCCGTGGAAGGTGGCAGCGGTGGCGCGGCGGGCGTGGCCAGCGTGGAAGGCTCCAGCTTGATGCAGCGCGGCAAGGCGCTGCTCCACTGTCCAGTTGCCAGGCAGCTGAGCACACGCGGCCCCTCCATACGGTAGCCGGGCGGGCAGCTGATCTCCGCCTTCGAGCCGTAATAGGTGCCATTCGGCGCACTGATTATCGTATTGTAATAGTTGCCCGGCAGCGTATCGCACTCGACAACTGTTGAAATGCAAGGATTAGTCGGTTGCAAGAATTTCACAAACAAGGATTCTGTCGGCACTTACTCTCGCAGCGCGGCGGCGGTCCGTTCCAGCGCTCGTCAAAGTCGCAGGTGAGCAGAGCCCGTCCGATCATCTCGTAGCCCTCGTCGCAGGCGTATTTCACCAGGCTGAGGTAGCCGACGGTGCCGTTGAGCAGCCCGTAGGAGCCGTGCGCTATGCTGGCGGGCAGGCCGCATTCAATGTCTGAAAGGGAGGCAAAAGTCATTAAAACGGGACTTGACTGAATCAATCGTTCTTTTGGAAAAGAATTGATTGAAGTGAACGATTGAGATGGATATTTGACATGAATGTTTCGAGTGAATGTGAATCAAACAGTGGAAACGAACGATTGCAACTAACGATTGAAGAAACGATAGAGGATGTTTGACAGGAATGATTGATTGACACGACCGACAGGCAATTGAAGGGAATATTTGAAACGATTGAAACGAGAATCTGAAACTTAGTTCAATCGAACTTATCCAGAACGATTAGATACAGATCCAACACTCAGAACCAAGCTTGACAATCAACTAGGCTTACGTAAGTGTACTCGTATAAGTACTTATTCATGTAGTCTTCACATGATATACGACTCATACATCTGCCCGGATAATCGGAGTACACTGTTTGGTACTTACATTTGCAGACGGGTGGAAACTCATTGTAGAAGCCGGTCTCGAGGCAGGTGCGTGTTGCGGGTCCCACAAGCAAGTGATTCGCATCGCAGCTGTATTTAATCTGAGCGCCAACCTCGTAACCATTGAGCGCAATCATTGTCGAGTTCGGCGGCTGTTCGGGACGGCCGCAGGTCTTTGGCTGGTGCTGGCAAATGAAGTTGAGCAGCGTATTGCAGTTGGTGTCGCTCCAGAGCCAGCCCTTGGAGCCGTCGAAGCGGGCGCAGTCCTCATCGCCGCCGGGATGATTCCAGAACGAGACGGTCAGCTCATCGCCATTGACCCACTTCCAGCTGCTGCGATCACTGCCGTCGCGCACAGCGCCCATCCAGTACTGGGAGCTGACATCGCTGCGATGGCGACGCCACAGCTCCCAGCTGATGAAGCCCTGCAGTGCCGGATTGCTCTCGCTGATCAGGGTGCCGCCGCGGGAACGGCAAAATGACAACGCGTCCAGGAAATTCAACGGCTGGCGATTGTAGAAAATGTAGCATTTGCCATTGTAGGAGGCCAACGCGCCCGGCGGCTGATCCCGGAATGTGGGACAGCGTTCGATGGGCAGCGCCTGATCCGTATAGACGAATGCCTCGCATATGGACAACGGATTCGGTGCATTGTTCTCCAGATGTACGCTTACGAAGGCGCCCGGCATCGGCGGATTGCACGGCAGGAAGAGCGGCTGTCCGGCCTCTAGCAGGCCCGTAAATCGATTGCATATTGGATTTGTGCCCAAATCCGGACGATTGTTGCCAACGCGCACCACAATCGTCGCCGGTTTGTTGCCTGCAAATCAATAAGAAGAAGAAACAATGAGTTGCGGCAAATGTGGCAAATGTGGCATGCAGCATGCGGCATGTGGCACGGGCATGCGGCATGTGCAGCGGGTCAGCGAAGTTCAGTGCGCAGTGAAAGTAATCATAAATATTCGGCTTCCATTCGTGCCCCAGCACATGCCTCCGCCCCTGCCTCCTCCCCCGCCCCCACCTTCGCCTCTGCCTGCCTGGCCCTGCGACTGAGCCGCCGCTTGAAAATCACATAACATTTTTATTTTATTTTCTTCTGCTTGTGGCAGCCACAACTTGTTGCAACCAAGTGAAAGCATTTGGGAAAAAAACACACACTCACACACACACATTGGCTGACTTGTCGCCCCTCGCTGTCTGTCTGTCTGCCCGTCCCCCGCTGACAGTTGTTTGTCTTAGCCGCCGCTTTTGGGGGCACCCTTTGCCTGCTGCCAACCTGCGAACCCGTCCGGCGAGTTCGTGCCGCTTGCCCCAAACTGAGCCCCTGCAAAACCAATCTTTGCATCTAACTGAAATCTGGCATCGAACTGGGCTCAAACCTGCTTTTTTTAACAGGAGCGTATTTTAATTTGTGCTCGAAATGTGTTATGCATAGTAGCAGCTAGAGAGAAGCATATATATTCTCGATCAGCATCAACTGACGAGTCGTTATTGCCAGGTCCGCCTGTTGCCGGGCGACCTTGTCTCTCAGTTTTGTATAGGTTCAGCTTCCTGTTGCAGGCTTAGATCGGACCTGATCGCAGCCTATATCAGCCTATAACACATAGTTGTCATGGGAACAATCGATTCCCTGATTTCTGACCAAGCTATCTTAACCAAGCGCCTCACTAATAAGCTGAACTATGCTGCTTGAAAATTAGGCAAATCCTATCAAGATCTCGCGGCTATATTATAAAGGTCTATAGGAAGAATCGTACGCAAAATGAGTTCTTCTATAGCAAAATATTCTGTTTCCCGAGAATATTTTTATCAAACTAAGCATTTACGAGCTTCACTTTTCGCACGTATCTGCAAAAGCCGAAGGCACAATGTCTAATAGGGTATTAAATCTTCCGAGAAGAGTATGTGTTCGTCGCTAAAAACAAATACAAGAAAGCTTCACTTCACTTAGCTATTGAAAATATACTTCCACTTGTACTTATTTTAAGTAAGCTTATGTATGTATGTATAATTAAAGCTACAGTCTAAAAGCTCTCCCAGCTAATTGCTGCTTATAAGGCTTTCAGTAAATATAAAAGCTTTAAAAGCAACTAAAAGCTTTCAGTTAATACTTAAAGCTCAACTTGTACAGCTCGCTTTTGTTTTGTAAGCACCTGAAAGCTCTTTCTAAAGCTTGTCAAAATCGAACTTATTAACTTATTTCTAAACTAAAGCTTTTACTTAAAGATCGAAATTGATTAAACGTTATCTAATTCTTAACAATCAAGAGCTTTCTGTAAAGCTTGCTCGAAGGTTAAAGATCATCAAATTGTTTTTTGTTCCTTACATCCAACTTGGCAGATATTTATTTAAATACTTAACTCAAATAGTAAAATGCCTGCAGCTTAAAGCTCCCTTAAAGCTCAAGGCTTCACCCACTTCAAGGAACTTGACTTTTGTGAGCTCATTTTGATTGTGGAACTTACCGCAACAGGATTTACCAAAGTCCAGACGCACCAGCTGCACCATGTAGGGCTCCAGCAGATTGACGTACCACCAGGGCGAGCGTTCGGACTTCGTTAGGGAGCACGTCTCCGGCGTAAAGAAGGCCGAGGTGGACCCGTCGATGGCCTTCTGCGGTGCGCCGGCCCCATCCGTCGAAATTTGCATCGGCGCCTTGCCAGCGGCCACATTTAGCACTGTAAAGATGAGAAATATTTCCAGAGTTTTAGATTCGAGGAGATTCGCATACATAAGAGTGTGTTGTCTTCAGGCTTTTGTCTTATTGTTTTTGGCGTGTTTTTCTTTTTCGAATTTCCCAGGCCAAGACAAGGTCTGCCCAACTGGCCAGGGCTAACACAGTGCGCCGCATAAGTCTCTGCCTGGCCCTGACACGCTTTCTGGGCTACAAAACGAACAAATTTAAACAACAAATCTAACTGAAACAACAAAGTTCTGTCTGCCTGCAAATTTGTCAAGTCAAAGTCGCCAACTCGTCTGACCTCCACTGGCCAATTAGTCGTGGCGGGGGGCGTGAGGCGGTAGGAGGGAGGCGGGACTGTTAGAATATAGCGAGTGTTACAAGGCCCAAGCAAATTGTGGGCAACTGCGGACATATCTCACAGTACACAACTGGGGAGTGCCTGTTTTGCAGATACCCTGCAGCTGCCCTGTCAATACTCAGTAGATACTCTGTAGATACCCAGCTGATACTATGTAGATACCCTGTAGACATTTTGTAGATATCCAGTAGATACTCTCTACATACCCAGTAGATACTATGTAGATACCCAGTAGATACCCTGTAGACACCCTGCAGATACCTAGTAGATACACTGTAGATACCCTGTAGATGGCCAGTAGATACCCTGTAAAAGCAGGTCGCTACGTTTTATGCAAACACTGGCAGTGCTTCTTCTTCCTTTAGTTCCAGACTCTGTTTGAGATATGCAGCCTAGGATAACTTCGGTGCTTACAGTCCGATCTTCATGATATTTTCAGGGATTTAATAGGGCTTTCCCAAATGTGTGCATACCAAAGGCGAGGTATCCACTAGAAGCTAGAGACTAAGTTTGGTCTAACCAGCTCCAATACCTTTCCACTTATGCTTGAACAAACTCGTCTCGAAATGAATATTTGTTGTTATTATGAAGTTTTCGTAGATATCGAGGAAATATTCTAAGCTCATGCTGGAAGAATATATACCTAAAAAGTCAAGTCTCTTCAAGTCTCTTCATCTCGTCAGATCTCTTCCGGCATCGATTCGTTCACAAAGAGTAACAGATAGACGGCCTTGGCTAGATCGACGTTGATCGTTATCCTGTTATCAAAAATGTCTCTGTTTTGGTCTCATTTCGAGCACCTTTTCTGTGTTGCACACTTTTCTTTCAAACATTTTTTTTTTTGCCCAAGTTGAATGGGTACAGGGCATAACATATATATTTAAGCAAAAGTGAAATTTTGGTACATTTTTTGTTTCTTTCAACTTTTTCTTTCAACTGTTTTTGTTGTTGTTGTAATTGTTGTTGCTTGGGCTTAATTACATTGCTACGCACTTGTGTGTGTGTGTGTGTGTGTGTGTGGCAGCATAGAGATTCATTAATCAGATGCATCTGTCGGATAAAAGGCACTCGTGCTCACTCAGCTTTAAAGCTAGGCAGGCAGCGGCTCATGACGCGCTCTCAGATCGCGGATCGCAGATCGCAGATCGTAAAAATCTTCCTCTTCTTCGACTTCTTCTTCTTCGACTTCTTCTTCTTTTCTTTTGGCTTCAACTGACTTTCTACAGAGCAGAGGCACTGCTTCCATGCTTATCTGGCTGGCAGGTGCCTCCACTTGGCTCCACTTCCAGCTCCATTTCGGCTTCAAGTTCAAGTTTCAGGTTTCAAGTTTAATTGGATACTCAGCTTTGGACAGCTTTGTGACAAATGCATTTGCATTGGCGATTTAATTTCAATTCAATTTCAATTTCAATTTCATTACAATTTTAGACAATTCAGTTGCAGTCTGTTGTTTCCTTTCCATTCTCTTAGCACTTGATCAATTTCATTTCAATTTCAATTGTGCTTTTCAATCAATTTCAATTGAATTTCATTTCAATTCAAATTCAATTAGATTGAATTTGTATTTGATTCTATTTAAATTAGATTTCAGCTGACTTAAATTCAATTCGAATTAAGTTTCTGTTCCAGTTCAATTTGATTTTAAACTCATTATCAATCAACTCATTTCAATCTTCATCGTGGAAATCGCTTTTCAATTGATTCAACTTAAGTTATTCATCTTCAATTTTCATTGCTTTCCATTTGTTTTCATTTCACGCTTCGTTCTAACTCTCCAATTGCTTGCTGCGATTCGATCTTAGCCTTTCAATTTCGCTCTCGTCTCCTCCCAGTTTCAGTTTCAACTTTAACCTCACTTTTAAATGCTTTCGCTCTGTGACAAATGCCTTTGAACTGCCCCAGTTTTGTTTCTGTTTCAATTAACAATTTTCGAACTTCAATTTTCAATTTCCATTTGATTTGAGCTCTCAACTCTTCACCGCCTGCTGCGTCATCGTCTCCCAATCATCGGCACATTCAATTTTGCGCTACGCTCTTTCAATTCTCCATTGTTCAATTAATCAATGAAATTGACGATTCGTACCGCCGGCTGTTCGTTGCCGTCATCATTCAGTTCGGGCAATTTGTCTGCAGGGCGCAATTTGCCACTCGAAAATCAGTGACAGCCGTAAATCAACCAAAAAAAAACACACACAAAAACAGTTAACGCTTCTCGTACTACCATATTCCCGTAATTCCGATCCAAACCAAGACACAAATGGAAGTTGAAGAAGGAGATGTCGATTCATAGCTGTGAAAACCCGGGCTTTAGGTGTATTTACTGGTCAGGTATCAATTGTTCTTCGCAGTTTAACAGAAAGAGCTTCCAGAGCTCGCAACTGAGAAGGTAGTTCGAGCTTGGCATGCAGGCAGGCATCTTGAATGGTATCTATTACAAAACAGTTGTAGCTCGATTCGAAACTGGTTTGACTAATGGCCAAAATGTGCCCCGAAACAGTTATGCAAACTAATCCGTGAAAAGAAAAGAGAATGAAACTAGTTTCCAGCCGCGTGGGCGTAGGAAAGAACTATTACTCAGAGCTCGTTCTACACAGAGACCAGAAGTGCGGCAGATGCGCTGCCCAAGTAGCTTTATGAAAAGGGTCAAGGCTGTGTTCGCCCAATCAGTTGGTAGCTAGTTCAATTTTCAGGCAATGCCCAATTGAAGCTCTCTTTCCATTTGAGGTCAACTGCAATTTGAAATGTGAATCAATTTCAATTAAAGCTGATTTCAATTGAATACTTTTCAATTCTATTTCAATTTCAGCTACATTTAAATTTGTCTATTTCAATTCAATGTTTCTTTTCAATTTCAACTTCAATTCAATTAAAATCTTGTTTCCATTTCAAATTTCCTTTTTGTAGTTAAATTTTGTTTACTTTTAATTCAGTTTAATTTCAATTTATTTTAGGTTCAATTCAGTTTAAAGTTCATTCAATATTCAATTCAATCATCATTACCTCGATTCAATTTCAATTTTATCAATTTCAATCAGATTTCATTGTTAAAGCAATATTTTCTTTCGATTTTACTTTAGATTCAATTAAATTAAAAGTCAATTTTAACTAAAACTCAGTTTTAATTCAATCGGAGCACACTTTCAAATCAATTTCAATTTCAATGCAATTCCAAATCATTTTCCAATTCAACTTTGTTTTGTTTTAGTTTCCATAAGAGTGTTAATTTAATTTGAGCTTAACTAAAATTTGGTTTCTCTGCAAATAAAATCCACTTTTTATTTCACTTTTGACATGTTTTCTGTTTAGCTTCAATTTCAATGCGATTTGCGTGAACCGCTTCTGTCAATCAATTTTCAGGTTGTTTGCTTAACGGGCGGAAGTTGTTGTCAAGTTAACTCCACTTGGTAAATCACTTAGAACATTACTTTTTTATAGATCTTAAATGTTGTTCGTGTTGTTTGAGACGAGCTACAAGAGAAAAAAAAAAACACAAACACGAACACGAAACGAACCACCAAAAATGTGGGTCAATTCGTTGCGTTCAATTCTCGACTCGCATTTTTTTTTTTGTGGACGCGTTTTTGATGTACTTTTTGTCTGTGTGTTCCGCCTTTCATCGAGAAGACACACACTCGCACACACACACACTCGCACACACACACACACACACTCGCACGCCAAATTGTGCGTCGTGTTAATCATGTTTCACTTGGCAGCTCCACACGACAACTTTGCATTTGGAATTGGTTTTCGGATCTGGGATTCGGGTTTGAAATTGGAATTCCGATGGCGCGTGTATCATTGAGAACGTTCGATTCGTTGTCGTGTTGTTGTTGTTGTTGTTGTTGTTGTTGTTCGTGGTGAAAGTTGTGCGCGTATATGAAGAGCACATGCCTTCGTTTTCAGCAGCTACCTAGTTGAAGGTGCTAATTGACTCTACAAAGTGCTCAACTGGCCAATTGGATGCGGCAAGTTTGTGGCTTAAGTCTTTTGTTTACTGCAGACACTTTTCAATACCCTGTGCCCATTTGGCGTGGTTAAGGAAAAGATTGGAATAAGAAGTGGACGACCATCAAATCTCCTATATAAATACCCTACAATGTTTATATGTACGAGCTTATGGTTGACATATTGTTTACAGGGTATTTGCTGTTGATCAAGAACGAGAATGTACTCTATGCTGAGGGTAGAACAAACGATATCGTTTGGATTATATTCAAAACAGGGTATCTGCTAGTCGTTCACACCTGTTGCAATAGCTTGTGAGTAATTGTATAATGTTAATGTGGAATGTGCACTATGCATAAGGAAGGACGTATGTGCTGGTGCGCATATTAGTTGCGACTACAGGGTATTTGCTAGCCGCTCACTTATATTATATTATATGCGTTACGTAGCTCGGATGTGCTGCATAGAGTAGCAGCCAGCAGATACGTGTATTTCTTTTCTGGCAGAGTCTTACAATAGGGTATCTACTAGTCGTACCCTTTTACTATCAAACCCGGGCTAGCCATAAAAATTGAAAGACCTTAAGCAATAATGGGCCAACATGGGATCCGGGCAAATTTGTTTGCAGGGTAACTGCCAGTCGAGCAGTCACTACTTGGGATTACTTACCACAGAAGGGTATACCCTCTGGCACCCACTGGCCCTTGTCGCAGACACGTCGCGCGGGTCCCAGCAGCTCAAAGCCGCGCTCGCAGCTGTAGGAGGCGACGGTGCCCTGCGTCAGGTTCGCGCTGGAGAAGACGACGCTGCTGTGCGCCGGCGAGCCCGGAAAACTGCAGTCCCCATCTGTAAGAGAGAGAGCGAGAGAGAAAGAGAGAGAGAGAGAGAGAGATTAGTTAAGTTTGTAAATATTTCGGGTGAAATTTGTTTAAAAATCAATATGCATTTATGCATGGGAAATTCTAGCCGCCTATTAAAAATTCATCAATAATCAGCGAAGCGAATTGGCCTCTGGCCAGACGGTTTAATTTATATTCAACAACTGAGCGAGTTCTTAATTGGGATGATATGATGAACCCTAGCATCCAAGTTATAAGCTAGAGTACTATCGATTCACGCTGGAAGAGTTGCCCCTTGTATGCAGCTGAATAACGAGGTTCGAATGCCCGATTTCCAGTCTCAAATTCCTGGCCAGGCTGTGCTGAAACTCTTTAGCTATGGGACTTTATCTTATTCCCAGACATATTCACGACAAAAGAGAGACAATAGATTTATGCATCACAGTCTATTCCGCAAGTTCTGAATATCCACCTGCTCGAGTGGAAATGGTTTTCCATGCGTGGGGCACAGTTCTTAAAGCAAATCGGATGGAAAATGGGTGAATCGATGTGAGTTGATAAAAGTCAAGAAATACAGAAAACAGCCTCAGGGCTCAGCTCAGCTAAAGCTAAAGCGACATTTTCAAAATTCCCAATGAAGTAACATTTCGATGGAGATTGGGAAATACATTGGAGCACCTTTCGAGCCGGAAATTATGATTGCAGTTGCTCAAAAGAAAAATGCGCGTTTCAATTCGAATCCTACGGGCTACTCTCTGGCGGACAAGTCATAATATGCGGCAATGTCGACATTTGTCGGCCAACAACCTGTCAAATTCCCAAGTCAACTGGCCAACTAGCTGGCCAATGGCTTTGGTCTGGGCAATTAAGCAAGTTCCGTTCCAGTTTGCATTTGCACGCTGGACACCGAGTTGTTGGCTCGGTTGTTGGCGTTGGCAAAACGCCTCAAAAATGCCAAGCATTCGGCATTGCAAAATGTTCTCAGCCTCTGTTTTTGTTGCTGTTGTTGTTGCCTGCCTGCAATTGCTGTCAATGCAAAGCGTGAGAAAAAGTCCACAACAACAACAACAGCAGCAGCAGCAGCGACAACTATTGCTGTCAAGCATGGGATAACAAATGCTTCCAATTGTGCGATACTCTGTTCTGGCTGGGACAAAGCTCAAGAACTTGATATATTTGAGGAAGTGTGTAAGAAAGTCGGATCAAAGTCAGGACCTATAAGCGAGGCTACTTAACAAATTTGTCTAGCTCTAGTCTAGCTCTTACATGTCCAAAAAACCACGCTGATGCATCGATATTTATCGATTTTAAGCAACATATTGGCACTCAATATTTATCGATAACAAGCAATATATTGACATGTATCGTTACCTAACTATTTGTCATCTCCAGATCATATCTTCCATAAGTATTTACGAGACAAGCTTACAAGAATCTGGATGTGGAATCGATACTTATCGATTTTATGCATATGGCGGCAGGTATCGAAAGAAACATAAACTTCTGCTTCTACAATATACAATGTTTGCATATGACTTGTTTCCAAGCAGGTGTGAATTACGTATGAATAAGTTGCCCGACTTTTGTCTTTGTTTTACTTGCAAAAAGTGAAACTTTTTCTGTAAAATTGAGCTGTTTCTGGTGCTTTCTGTTAAAGGCTAAATCGAGCAATTATCACAAACAGTTTTCTGTATATAGTGGCTACTTCTGGCTAAAATTCACGAGTACGATTGTTGCAGGTTTGAAGGAAAAAAAACCTTAGTTACTTGCGCCGCACCTCGCTGCAACCTTAAGGTAACTGAATAACTTTAAATCTGTGAGATCAGCGAACAACGTATCGTATACAAAATCAAATGTCTGGCAATTGTTGCTGCTGTTGCTGTTGTTGTTGCCTTTCAGTGATTATATTTTCAATTTAGCTAGTTCCCAGGCGCATTTGCATGTCATGCAATGGCGATGGCGACGGGGAAGGCGACGGCAAACTGCGGCGTCTGTTCATCATTCGGATGTGAATTGCTGCTGACCGCTGGCCATAGATCATGATGTTGCTGCTGTAGCTGCTGTTGCTCCATATGTGAGTCAGTTTGATGTTGCTGCTGCCGCCTGTTGCTGTCGTGTCGGCAGCAAATTCCAAGCTAAACATAATCATTCCCCACAAACAGACTCTGAGCTTGAGTTCTGAGCTGTTGCTGCTGCTGCTGCTGCTGTTGCTGTTGCTGTAGTTGTTGCTGCTGTCGTTGTTATGTATGTCATTTCATGCTGCACACAGCTGGCAGATCATTAGGCAGCGCTTGCTTTATAGACTGTGCACAGTCTTGGGCATTCAGTCATGCCATAAATGCTCGAATAACTGCAGCATCATTTGACCAATGCAACTTTCCAAGCAACTCCAAGACTCCAGAGCCTGCAGCTGCAACAACAGCAACAATTGCTGGCGTGCTGTGGCCAGTTGCAAGTGGCAGACAGCCGCTGCTTATACAATCAATGTCGAGCAATTTCATCATAACGGTTACCCGTTGCCTGCCCCATCTTGCTGCCTGTTGCTCTTGCTGCTGCCTGTTGCTCTTGCCTACAAATTGCTGCGGCCGGCACTAATCAAATTAGTGCAGCCAAATTTAAATTCATCACACAAAATGAAAATAAATAAAGCAGAAAATCAAGCAGGAAAGAAAGAAAATGTATATAAAACGGAGACAATTGCGATTGCCGGAGCCAGAAATTAAGAAATCAAGTTCATGAAAATTTTCAATTTCAGTTTCAGTGCGGGCCGCGGGAGGGAGAGAGATGGGCGAAGAGCTGAGGTGAGACGAGGTGCACGCGGCGGTAACTCCCACGCTGTGCGCTGAGACGAGCCGAAAAAGAAATTGAACCTGGAACTGGAACTGGAAGAGAGCCAAGGAAAAGGTTGAGCCAAGGCGTCAGCCAACCATGGAAATTGTGTGCGGGTCGCCTAGCTGACTATATACACATATCTACCTCTCTATATATATTATATCTATATAAGCTATATAGGGTATAAGCATATGATTTTGTTGTTGTTGTTGCTGTTGTTGTTGTTGTTGTTGTTGTTGCTGTTGTTACCTGCCGCAACGTGCAACGTTTTGTTTGTCAGCTTTTTTTTTGTTGTTGTTTGCTTTTCGTTTCTGTTTTTTTTTTGCCTTTGCTTTGCTTTCATTTGGCTTTCTACGTGCGCCAACCTAGTGAAAGTGATAGCCCGCATATAAAGTTATAACTATATGTATACACACACACACACACACACACACGCAGACACACACATGCGGCCAGTGACAACCAGAGCAATTTGTTCAAAAGACGCAGCAACATTTTTGAAGCTTGGCATATTCATTGTGTGCACGGCATTAAAAATCATCGAATATAATTTATAATAAACATAATAATGTTAATAATTGTAATGAGCCATAAAATAACAGTAATAATTTGCAGTCAGCTGTTGCTTTTGTTGCTGTTGTTGCTGCAACAAATTGCCCATCAACGCCTGTTGCTGTTGTTCAGAAATCGAATTGTTTACACAAAGACTGGGCAAAGACCAGGCCACAGCAGGAGTATGTGTGAGGGGTAGGGTGCGGTTCAAGAAGGGGGGAGGGGTGGTTATCGTAAACAACTTACAGATAAAAAGCATTCATCGAGCTAAGAAAACACACACACACACACACACACACACAAAAGCGAAAGCTTCGCACAGCCGCGCGCCGTCCAGCCGGGTCAGCAAGGCCACCAACAATGCGCCGAGCTGCTGTGGCGCGGGGGCACGTGCAGCAGGGGGCGTGAAGGGGGAGGGGAGGTAGGGCAAGGGTGTGCTGGCATTCAGCTTGTATTGTTGTTGAGTTGTGCTCTTTTCGCGAGCGCAGGTGAAATGTTAATTGCATGTGAATTGAATGGGCGCTGATCAGTCAATTAGTGTGGAACTAGTTCAATGAACTGTGCGAGCGCACGTTAGGTAGCCAAAACTGGTTCAATGACTCAAACGTCGTTGGGCGCCTAGTGAACTGCAGCAAGATGAACTAAGTCGGTTCAAAAGAATAAGTTCACAGGAAAGTCAAGCAGCAAAGCTGACAATTGATAAAGAGTAAAGCGAATTGTTCAAATGAACTAGTACAGAACCGAAAGAATTGAAAAAAAATGAACAATTGCTAGTATTAGCTCCAAGCTAACTAGTTCCAAAGCTAAAGAAATAGTTCCGAACCAGAAAATGAACCCGGAAGCGAAATTGTAAAGCGACATGAACTGGCGAGTCCAAGAACTGTTCACTACCGGAGCTGCAAAAGGGACTAGTTCCGAAATACAAAGCTCAGCTTAAGAACTAGTTGCAAGATGTTAAGCAAAGCTTGAAGCCAATGTGAATAGTTAATGTAGCTAAGGGAACTTAGTGCTGCACAGAAATGAACCAATTGAACTAGTTCCGGAATAAAAAGTTAAACAAAATCGCAAACAAAGCTTGAAGCCAATGAGAATAGTTATTGTAGCTGAAGGAATGCATGCACAGAAATGAACCGAATGAGCCGAAGAACTAGTTCAGCTGAGCTGCAAGCTCTAGCCTGGGAGGCAAATGCTGCCAAATGGACTAGAGTCTAATAAGTAGCTGCTTGGCTTGAGCAATTGCCCAACCTTCCCCTCGCGACCCTCCCCTCTGCTCGCAGTGCCCCTCAGCTGGCACGCTAATTGCCGGTTGCACGACGCTTTCTACTTGCAACCAAAATTGTGAGACGCAACTTGAGGCAAGAGTCGGAAAACAATTCGCATTCCACGGCGACAACAATTTGCGTATGCCGCTTAATATCATTTTAAATGCACGACAGGTGCAACAACAACAACAACAATACAAACAATAAGAGAAATGCAGCCTAATTGCCTCTAGAGGGGGAGGGGGAGGGTGGGGAAAGGTCTCCTCTTGCTGGCAGCCGCCCCTCAATTAGCTATTTTTTCTCTCTGGTCTTCAGTTTGCGTGAGAATTTGTCAGCTCGTTTTGGGCGCAGCATTTGACCCCGCCCAACTTCAGTCAACTCTTCGTCTAATTAGGTATGCCCTATGGCAGGGTAGGCGGGGGCAGGGTTAGGAAGGAGCGCGGGGCGGGTCGGGTTGGGCAGCAGCTGTGCGAGTTGCAGTAGGTCGCGTCATGCGCTGATTGCTCAACGCCCACGCTTCGGTTGCTGCTGCACAAGAAGAAGAAGCAGAGGAAGAAGAAGTTTCAGTTCCGCTGCTGCTGCTTCTTTTGCTTCTTCTTCTTATGCTTTGGCTGCTGGTTCAATTACGAAATTGAAAAGTGCAAGTGCGGCAAGAAGGAAAGCAAACATTTGCCTTGGCTGATGACCCAGTTGAGATAGTTCAGCAGCAACATACAACAACAGCAACATACAACAACAACAGCAACAACAACAACAAGAACAGCAACAACAACAACAGCAGCAGCGAGTGAAAAGCGCAGCGTGTCCAAAAGATGCGCCCATTACAAAGGTTTTCCCTTTTTATTTTCGGGCTGCCCAAAGTCTGCGGTGCTTAGCCAGCAGCAACGGGCAGCAACAGGGGGCAGGGGCAGCAGCAGCGGGGGCAACAGGTCTTTACTTGTTCGCCGCAATGATTCATGGGCCAACTAATTTTTAGATATCGTGCTGAGCGGGCGCATTGCCGCCACATAAAAGCGAAGCAAGACAAATGTGAGCATGCGCGAATAGCAGATACCCTGTAGACAGATGTCAACACAGATTCTCTACACAAATTCAGCTTGAGCCGTGAAAGAGGAGAGAGGAGCATATTAGTTGTGTGTCAATGTTTGCAACGGGGTGAAGGTAACAGCTGCGAGTCCATAAGCTTATATATTCTTGATAACCCAGACGAGCTGAGTCGATCAAGCATCAAGAAAGGAAAATAAAACACAAATCGGACTATATATACCGAAGCTAAGCAAATATGTAAGGATAAGTAAAAGGAGTAAAGTATCTGTAACGTCAGCTTGTTCTCATCTCACAGTCAGGCATGGCCGACCTGATACCCCTTGTCCCTATTTCTGTTTCTTTCATTTTCATAAAAAGCTAATGAAAATGATTAAGTAATGTCTCAAGATAAGCCTCTGCTATAACAATGTTTAGTTTGTAAAGTATTATTTATGGAAAAGATTATGTGTGTGAAGTTCGAATTATTTGGGAACAAATTACTTACGAGTGGAATATGAATGGCTGCTGTTTTGCATACCCTTTGTTTTAGAGCTGTTTCTTATGGCTACAGGGTGTGTGCATATATAAAAAACAATTTTGTAAAGCTAAGCCTAAGCTACACACTTTGTCTCCCCTGCAGCCACTGTCCCTGCCCCTGCTGCTGCCTCTGCTGCTGCCTCTGCCCCTGCCACTGCCACTGCCCCTGCTTCTGCTGATGCCTCTGCCCCTGCCTCTGCTGCTGTTGTTTGTCAAATCAGAAACGGTTTAAACCGTTAGCCTATCAGCGCTCATAATGATCATAATGATGAGGCAGCTGATGTTGTTGTTGTTGCTGTTGCTGCTGTTGCTGTTGCTGCTGTTGCTGTTGCTGCTGTTGCTGTTGTTGCCGTTTGAGGCTGATTGGTTTTGGATTTACATAAATTGGCGCGTTGCTTCACTTGGCCGGTTTTTGAGAATTTCATTTAAGCCGCTTCTTGAAGCAGACGCTGCCTGACCCAGTTAGAAGTTGTTGCAGTTGTTGTTGCTGCTGCTGTTGTTGCTGTTGTTGCTGCCGCTGCTGCATTTGGCCTGGCTGGCTAAAAATTAGCGGCAGCTTGTTAAAAGGCATTTCGCAAGCGGGTTTTTGGTTTTGTGTGCAATTCAGCAGCAGTTGCAAGTTCGTTGCCTAAGTCTTTTGATTTGTACTTCCGCTCAAGTTCAGAATTGAGACATCAATAAAGGCAGAGCGGGGGAGAGAGAGACGTTAGTGGGAGGGGGTCTGTTTGTAGCATGTCTGCGAGTCGTTGTCCGGCTAAAAGCTGTTAAGCGCATTAAATAAACATTCGCTGACTTGTCTTGACCGGCTGCGTCTTCTCTAGTCTGTTGTCTGCTGGCTGATGTCTACTCGCAGGCATTTATGTAACGGTACGCACAGCAGCAACATAGGCGGCCAGACGAAGTCAACAACAATAAATATTTCAAGCTTAAACAGTTATATAAAACGCTGCTCCACACACACACACACACACACACAGAGAGAGGGACTAAGAACTAGCTAACAACAGCTAGCAATAGACAATGACAGCATCGGAGGCACAGCAGCAACATCTTTCACCTGCGCCAACTGTTGACAAGGTCTCGCTCGAAAGTGGAGCCAGCTAGAGAGAGAGAGAAAGAGAAAGAGCGCGAGAGAGAGAAAGGGGTGGTCTTAGAGCAGAGCTAGCTTATAACAGGTTCGATACGATTTTGCGGCACTTTTGCCGCCAAAGGAAACGCTTGATTGCCGCTAAAGCAAAGCAAAGCAAGGCCAAGCAACGGCAACGGCAACAGCAACAGCAACAGCTATCGACAGCAGCGACATTGACCAAAGCGATGCTGCTGCTAGCTGCTGCTGTTACTGTGGTTCTGCCTGCAGCCGTTTGCCAGTTGACCGCATTCCAAGTCAAGCCAACAAATCAATGTGCAAGCGTAGAAAGAAAGGTGTTGGCAGCAGCAGCAGCAACTGTTGCTGTTGTCGTCGTCCTTCTCTGCCTGTGTGGACACAAACTGGGTCAAGACGAGCCCAATTGTGAGTGTGTGTGCTCATGTGTGTGTGTTGTGATAGCAGCAGCTGCGAAAACACCTGCAAGTGCAGCGCACGACAGCAACATGCGCGGCGGCACGGCAGCAATAGCTAAGCGCTGCGCATGTGCAGCTTGCTTCACGGGTCGCGCGCTGCGTGTGTGTGTGTCTATGTGTGCTTGTGTGTGTGCTTGTGTGTGTGTGTGTTGAGAAGCGTTCTCATTGCAATTGTTAGTTGTGTGTGTGTGTGTGTGTCTTGTTGTTGCTGTTGCTGCTGCTGCTCGCTAGCAGTTTATCATTACGTGTTGCTGTTGTTGCTGCGATTTTTGCATTTATTTTTGGTTTGTGCCTAATTTGTTGCACACGCTCAAAAGATTTTTATTGTTGTCGTTGTTGTTGTTGCTGCCGCTGCCTGGCATCTTTTTTTGGTTAACTCTTGATTTTTTTTATACGTTTTATTTTGATGGCATTTTTGTGGTTTT
Organism: Drosophila kanekoi; assembly: GCA_037075305.1. NCBI lineage: Eukaryota > Metazoa > Arthropoda > Insecta > Diptera > Drosophilidae > Drosophila > Drosophila kanekoi. The sequence goes on from JBAMCE010000484.1 coordinate 309,943, forward strand.
GCGGCGATTTGCTGAATACTTTGTTTGGCAGCCGCCACACAAAAAACTGTGGTCACATTTTTGATGCGGTTGCGATTGTTGTTGTTGTTCGTTGTTGTAGCAGCACGAGAACAACAACAACAGCAGCAATAAATAAAGACTCTTTTGGGCTAGAACCCTCTTATGTTAATAATTTGCATAGAAGCCAAGCAGCAGGCATTAAAAATGACAACAACAACAGCAACAACAACAACAACAACAGCAGCAACAACAAAAGCAACAACAACAGCAACAACAGCAACATATAAGAAACATAACATGCTGTTGTTGTTGTTGCAGCTGCTTTTAGCCTTTCTCCTGAACAAAGTTCAGAAATAAACAATTTTTGTCAACGCGTTATCGCGTGCTATGCAAATGAATAGTGACAGCAACAGCAACAACAGCAACAGCAACAAGCAGCTCTTGGAGTGAAAATTAGAAGCAGTTTAGCAGTCGTTGGGCAGCGTCTTTTATTATTATGAAAATTTCACTTTAGTCGCTGCTGTTGCTGTTCTTGTTGTGGTTGTTGTTGTTCTCGTGCTGCTTGTTGTTGCTGGCGTGCCTTGATTATAAAATAAATGTGGCTGCTGCTGCTGCTGTTGCTGGTGCCTCAGTTTTGTGGCTCTGTGGCTGTTGTTGTTGCTGGCATTCCAATTGCTCGCTTTTTACCGCTAGACAGTTGCCAGCGGCAGCAGCCACACCAGCAACATTATGAAATCAGACGCTGCAGCTGGACAGACAACGAACGAGCGAGCAGCGAGCACAACGTGCAACATAAACGCCTAATAACAACGGCAGCAACAATTGCTCTTGTGTGGCAAGTGTTGCTGCTGCTGCTGTTGCTGCGTTTATTGATTGGCCATCGCGGCGCATTTTATGCGCAGCGTCATCTACACTTCCGATTGCTGCGGATAAGCTAGCTAGCTAGCCAAACGGCCATTGAACTTCTGCCAGTCAGATGATGATGATGCCGACGATGATGATGATGCTGATGATGCTGTTGATGATTATGATGATGATGATGTTGTTGTTGTTGTTGCCGATGATGACGGCGCCAGCTTGGTTGCGGCACAAGAGCAATTGCTCAGCATTTGCCATGCATTAGCTGCATCAGCAATGTCCAGAGTCCAAGTGCAAGTACATGTTAGCAATTAGCTGGGGCCCACAGATCTTGGCCGTAAATCCATACATACATATATATATATATACATTCATATGTATATATGCATACATATTTCTTGCTGGCATAAAGCAAAGTTCCAGGCATGCAGGCGCTAATCTATGGCAATTGTTATTGTTATTGCAAATGCTCGCCTTGCAGCAGCAACAGCAGCAACATTTGCTGCACCGTGGTTCGGAGTGAGTTGGTAGCAGCTGCACCGTGGTTCAATGTCAGTTGGCTTAGGCTTGATCAAGTTATGGCCATGCCAATATGTGCAAAATGTGTGTTTGTGTTTTGTGTGTGTGTGTGTGTGTGTGTGTGTGTCTGGCAAGCATGGGCTTGGCTTTCACCCACATCAAGTGCGGCCCAACATTCTTCAGCCTCGAGTGTGTGGCTGTGTGTGTGTGTGCCTGTGTGTGGGCGCTTGCCAGCGCATTGTTTTGCCATTTTTTCTTCTTCTTTTTCTGCTACCTGCTGTCGTGAAAGTTGCGTTAACCAAAGATCTAAGCTATGCACAGCTAAACTCTAGACAGCAAAAAGCTGATTGCAAATGGATTTTGGATTCATAAATTGCTCGGCTTGAAAATTTTGAATGTTGAGAAAAGCGAGTTTTATAATTATTATCTCATAATTTTTTTCAAGAAATTATTGAAGAAGACATCTATAATCCCATTAGTTAAATATTCCTCATAGGGCATGTCTGTCTTTCTGCCCCTTTTTCTGTTCCCAAGCAAACCTTACGCTCCATCTTTAATCTAGTCTTTGGTCTTGTTTTAGTAAACATTCCCTATAAAAATGAATCTATGTACTTGATGTTGTATGGGCTGAAAGGGACTTTAAGTAGCTCTAGCTAGATTAAGCTACTCAGCTTATCTTAAGTATGTCCCTATAGTATCATAAAGCTTCCAGCACATGAGTTTTTGTTTGAAAACTTTTAACAGATTGAATGAAAGCCCGATAGATCTGTCTGTTGGCTGTTTGGTAGGGTATTTGGTCGTCGACTTGGCAAACTAATCTCTTCTTTTTTGATTTCTATTGTATAATCTTATAATATCAGATCTGTCGCTTTATTGTAATAACAACTTCTTGTGGTAATCAAATCGAATAATATTTAATCTTTTGCATAATCTAACAATACCTTAGTATTTCGGTCTTCTTCATGACAACATCTTCTAAGGATAATGATCTTCCTCTGATCTTCTCCACAATCTAAAAATTGATCTGATCAAACTTCTCTGTGGTGAAAACTACTTATAACAATTACATTTAATGTCTGTTCCTTCGATCTACTTCACAATAGTTGAAATAACTGATCTTCTGATCTATTTCTTTATGAAATTCTTATGATAGTAGTACAAATCGAATATTTCATCTTTGTAGTCTAATAATCTATCTTCTTCATAACGATATTTGATATTCCCGATCATGAGAAGATCGGATTCTAGTAATATCTGATGAAACGATAAAAACCATTTTCCATCGATTAATATCTCATCTTCTTAAACTCTTCAAATTCGTAATTGTAACCGATCTTTCGATCTTCTTCACGATAATAAGACTTAAGATCTTATCTTATTATTCGATCTTCTTCTTGAACTTCTTAAGATAATGCAACAACAATGACAAAATCTTAACATTGATTTATTTATGTTTTCATTATTATTCTTATTATTATTATTATTATCGTAATCATCGTTTTCATTGTTTTCAGTGCTATCTATATTATTATTGTCATTAGTATGATTAAAAGTCTATTATTATTATTATCATTATTGTTTTCATTATTATTTTATCATTATTCATATCATTATCATAATCATTATTACTATTATCGAGATTCGTATTATTATTAAGTTCTTATTTTATCAGCCCGTTTAGGCAATTTTTGTCCAAATCGATATATATCGATACATGTTTGGCCAGCGCAAAGAGCGCGTTTGGCAGTCGAATTAAAGGCATTCATTCGCTGGCAACATTGCAACAGCTTTTTGTTTTGTTAGTGGGCCAGTGACGAAACGCACACACGAAGCGTTTAAAGTTATTAACAAAAGGCAATTATTTATAACAATTTCGATGGCGTTCGCCTTGTGGCATTGATAGCTGCAAAACGAGTCATGAATCAGGTGCCACTCAGCCAGTCAGCCAGTCAGCCAATTGTTGCCAGCTCTGTTCAAAATGGCAACAACAAGTGGCAAGCAGCAGCTGGGGCTGGGGCAGGGGCTGGGGCAGGGGCAGGGGCAGCAGCAACGCGTCGCACATTCATTACAATTAATTAAATTAAAAAGCGCATAAATTCTGTCGTCCAGACATTAGCTACACCTTTTTGCCTTTCAGCTTTCATGCTGTCAGCACTGGTTATTGCTGTTGTTGTTGTTGTTGTTGTTGCTGTTGTTGCTGTTGTTGTTGTTGTCATTTAAATGCGCTACTAATAGCAAACAATTTCATTTATTTATTAGACGCTTAGTTTCACTTTCCGCGCATTTCACTGCGACACACATTACAATTTCTTTGCAACGCCAAACGAATGACTTAGGCAACGAACGCGAAAGTTATATGAAATTTCCATGTGCGTGTGCGTGCGTGTATGAGTGTCTCTCTTGGTGTGTGTGTGTGTGTGTTTACAATAAATATTCAACTGCAGTTGATATTTCATATATAATGAGCATTCCATACAAATGAGCTGCACCCAGCAAAAATAAAACCTAAGACTCCGATGATTGCCATCAGAAATGCATATGGCATATATATATGCATATATATGCATATGTGTATGCATGTATAGATAGCTTTATGGCAGCCAAAGTGTGTGCATTGGATCATCTTTTATTGTTGGTTGATGTAAGTCTATTCGGCTTCTAAACAACAGTATTCAGGCATCTATACTATGCCAGCTAGGAATGTTTAGATCTTACACGCGTTATTTAACTAAGAAAGTTGCCTCATCAAGCTGAATCAAAAACTCTAGCTTTAAGACAAAATTCTGATCATATTGCATAAACTAATATTCTTTAAGATTGAAATAATAGCTGTAATAGATGAACTTCAATTGATAACAAATAAAAATCGAATATCTGATCTTCCGATATTCTTTGTACTCTAAGCTTCGAAGAAAACTTCGCGTGATAACAAAATCTGATGATCAGATCTTTTGATCTACTTTCAAGTATAATAATACCTGATCTCTCGAGATCTCTCTGATCATGAGATCTTCCTCATGGACTTTCCATGATAATAAATTCTACTTATATGATCTTACGATCCTCCTCGTAATCGAATCAAATCTGATATTTCCGATCACTTTCCGGTCTTCCCCATAGTCTAGCAATATTCGATCTTCATGAGTAAAACGATTCCTTTTCAAATCTTTACTCATCAAGATCAAATATTAATCCATCTGTAATGTCTTCACACAGAGCGTTTGCTGCAATCTTTGCTTGCCCAATGAAACATTACTCCATAAGATTGATCGTAGCTGATCTTTGAACCACATAAACAATGACACCTTTTGTGTAAGTGCTCGAGTTTTCATTTGTTACCGCATTTCTCTGCACGTCTTTTGTTTATAGCTCGTGTTCACCCCGAGCATTGCAGACTGATCGTGAGTCTTCTGATCTTGCAGCTGTGCGATCAATGGAAGTTTTTCCACAAGTGCCACAATTTTCATTATTTTGAGCTTTGCTTTTCATGCGCTTAATTGATCCTTAATTGACGAGGCCCAATTTATGAGAAAGGCTTATTCTGATATGATCTGAACATTGATCTCCGCGCTGATCACCATTTTCTGGATCTACTGCGCACAGCTTGCGCGTAATTAATGTAAAAGGAAAATCTGATCTTTGAATCTTTGAATAAACACATGAATTTCTCTGGCAACTGCTCGAAATTTTGCTGTCTGAAGCATTTTCTTTCCTTATTCTTGTTAACTTTTTTTTGTGAAAATATTTGTGTGCATTTTATTTAGGCTATGTGCCGCGAACTTGTTTCTCTAATCCACCAGCCAAACCTGCTGCCAACTCGTGTCTTAATCTCTGAGCCTGCCTGAATCTGTGCACACTCATCTCGCCTCCTTCGCGCTGGCTCTTGCTCTCCTATAATTTCTATCAAACTCCGACGCCAACGCGAACTGTCAGCCAAATAAGTGACTTTTTAGTCGGCAAGGCCGTTTTGCAGCTTGCGCAAGTCGCTCAGTGGCTCATTTCCATTTCCATTCCACACACCGAGAGACTGGCCCACTCCCTCGATACGTGCCAAGGCGGCATCACTTGGTGAAGATTGCACCTTAAATTTATTCGAAGAGCGACAACAACTTTAACTCGAATTGCGTAAAGTTGTGAGGCCAAACATACGAGAGTGTTGAGTGCGCATTCCGTCTGCTTTGTGGCACAAGTGCGCGACAATTGCGCAAACTGTGTGACATTTGCCCTCGACAATTGTCACATCTGGTCTCATTATCAATGAAAACACAAATCAAATTCATTAAGCGCCGCTTATCGCTGTGATTATCGCAACTGCCGGAGCAAACCATTAAAAAGTTGTGCAAAGACACAGCTGAGGGTAATTTCTGTACTCGTGTAACTCGGAAACGAGTCGAGTTAGAGATATGAAAATTGGTCTGTTAACAGATATTGCTGAAATTGCCATCTTGTCTATTAATATGATAAACGTTCCCATGGAACTCGGGATCTGTTAAGGTAAGAGCTCGGAAATTTGGTATGCGAATACCCTATTATGATTTATAGTTAAAATCAAGGTTAGAGCTTTGAAATTTGGTTCTCTGTGAAGAAATGTAGTCAACATTTCCATTATCTTATCAGTACCTATGCCTACCTATACCTATAGTATACCCGACTTAATGTTCCCATCTAACTCAGGATCTGTCAAGGTTAGAGCTCTGAAGTTTGGTATGTAAAAGCATTTGTGATATAGGCATGCTTATGCCTCGTCATACTCGAGGTAAAATTTTGACAATTCTCGCTTTTCATCGAAGGGGGATACTCTCATAATGAGAAATGTTTGTGCCTATTGAACTCGGGCTCTATGAAACTTATAGCTAAGCAATTTTGTGCATGCCCCGTTGACAGATAAATTGAAATGTTATCAAATCTATATGCATGCAGAATCTTGAGCACTTGCAAAGTGAACTAAAATGCATTTTAAGCAATTTCACACTATTCTGCATATTTGAACATTGCATAACGCGCGAGTTATGCAAGCGACTAGTTCGCAATGGATGTTGGGGAAAAGGATACGTCAACACTTGGCTTGGAGCTTGGCCCACTCGTCGCTCGGTTGCGGTGTCACAAACGAGAGACTCGAGTGCGGTTGTCGGTTGTCTGGCTGAAGTGCGTGATACACGCCTACGGCAGCCGCCTTTTTGGCTTCCTCGACTGTGGACTTCCTTGTTTTAGCCAGTTTTGTTTATCGGCGATTATGTAAGGGCGGGCGGGCAGCCACCGCCTCGAAAGCCAAAGAAAAGAGAGAGAGAAAAAAAACTGATGTTTGCACGCATGCGCGCACAGTGTGCCACGCCTTAAACAAATGCCGCATGCCTTGCAACATTTGTGTGTGGTTGCACAAATGAGCCGTGCCATCGACATGGGCATCATAATAGCAGCAGCAGCAGCAGCAGCAGCAGCAGCAGCAGCAGCAACAGCAGCAGCAACTGCAGCCGTGAGTTATGTATCTTTGTGTCTGTTGGATGTGCGCCTGATTCGCAATTTCGCAGTGCAATTAAAACCGCGCAGCTTCCGCAGTGCAATGAGCCATTTGATGATCATCAACGTGACGCAAAGATCATGCCACAGCCCTGGTCATTATCGTGTATATAGATATTATATATGTGCGCGTCATCATCGTCTAAGCTGGGACGTAATGTCCTCCCTGCCACCCTGTTGCCAGCCTGTTTGCATTTCTCTTCTCTTTGCACTTTTACTTTTCTTATTGTCAACAAATGTGAAATATAAAAAAAAAAAAAATCATATACACTAAAAACTTTCCCAAACGAAGAGAAATAACGCTTTCTGTTGTTGTTGCTGTGAAATTTTTCTTCCAGCTGCTCGTAAATTTTATTTAAAATTTCTTGTACAATTTCTTGTTGCGATTATTATGATTAACGCTCTTGGGCACATTTTTCGGCTGGTTTTTTTCTGTTTTTCGTTTTGTTGATTTGTAATTTAAATTAATTTCCTACAAAGCAATTCCCACAGCTTTAATTTATTGCTTCTCGGACTCTAACGGCTTATTTTCTTTTGGTGATAAAAGCGCATTTGCTTTGTGGACACTTTTCCAAGATTGATGCGTTTGATTCCTTCGCAAGCTGCGTACATTTTCCTTTTATGCTCGACACGAATTCTGCTTTATTCATGGATGCTTTTCGGGCTACGAAACAATACAGTTTGTTAACAGTAAAAAGTCGAGCCTATTAAAGCCCCATTTTTAAGCTAGTCTTTGTTCTCAAGTTCAAGGCGTTGTCGTTATTGTTGTTCTGTCCCTGCCCCCGCCCTCGCCCCTTTCCCTTCCATCTGCAGCCAGCACCTGTCTTGGCTGTAACCCAATCTGTTGCCACGTGCAGCAGCTCGGTTTGGTAATTGGAGACAAGAACGGCACAACAGGTTGCGCCTGGTCGCTGCCACGTGCAGCTAGCAAGTTTGTTGCTCAAGTCTTTTGTTTTCTTTTTCTCTTTTTTTTTTTTGTGTGACACATTTGGCGCTCACCCGAGCTGCTGTTGCTGTTGCTGCTGCTTGCTGACCCAAACAAACATCCGTTTCCTGCGGTCAACACGGACGGACACGCCCACTAGCTGAACAAACCCATATCAAAGTGTGCACAGTGCACGCTCGCTAAGGCGAACAAAATTGCAGGCTATGCAAATAACTTCAATTTGCAGCTTAGCTGATTTGCCTTGTCTTATGTAAATGGGTTTTATTTCTATTATTTCTTTCGCCAGTTCACTATAATAAGTGCGAACTGTACAGTATAGACTGCATAGAAACACACAATTATGTTATGTATATTTGTTATAAGCTTTACACATGCAACATTTGACTTGTATTTTCACTCAGGAGAGGTTGATTTTTCACATTTTCACAAATTTCTATAAAATAATAATTGTGATTCCCTTTTCCGCGAAATTTCCACACTTGTGGGTGGTTCCACTCAGGCAAGGTGAATTTGGCAAAAAGTGTGAAATACTTTCACAAATACCCAATAATAAAATAAGTTTGTTTCCCTTTTCCCCCAGAAGCCTCGTCTAAGTGTGTATTAATAACGTGACATAAGTTAAGTACAGTGAAAACTGATGCACTAACATTAGTCTTATCGAATTGATCTACCATTTAAATCGAATAGCTAAGTCGTGAACAGGCTCAGACCTAGATCCTAAGACGGTTCCCCAAGCAACTTGCTCGATAAAGGCCTCAGAATGGGGAATGGGGATTACTTTTTGTAATAAGTAAGATTGTCAAGCCATGCCGCAGACTCCTAAGGCCTGGGCTGTGCCTTGATCGGCAATCAGTCAATCAATCAGTCATTCAATCAATTAGTTAATTGGGCAGTCAGTCAGGACAAACCTATATATACCTATACCTCAATACTGGGTATATAACTCTGAAGAGTTCTGTCAAGCTACTTGCAGCTAGCTTATACGATCGATGCCAGTTGACGCTAGCGTGTGTCCACTGTACTTGCAATATGCATATGAGCACGGCTACGTTTCATTTGTCGCGCGTATCCCACGAAACAGTTAACGAGCACAAAAGCTGACCGATATAAAGCGAACAGCAACAACAACAAGTTGACCAATTGCCGGCACTTGACTAGAAGCTGGACCCTGCCGTGGCTCTTGTTGTTGTTGTTGTTGTCGCTTTATGAACGTGGGAAAAAAAGTGCACAGGCCGCGCGTCGCTTTTGTTTCAAAGAGAACCGGAAATCAAAAGCCAGCGACAAAAGTGTATGCAAAAAATGCGCCCCGAAAAAAAAATACCAAAAACAAAATGGAACAAAAAAAACTGAAAAATGAAAAATAAATAACAAGCCAAAAGGCAGGCAGCAAGAGAAAATTTGTTTGCCTTCTGCTTCTCAGCATTTCGTCTTTCGCTTGACACACTCACCTATATTCTGCGCCTGCGCCTGCGCCTGCGTCTGCGTCTGCGCTAACGCCAGCAGCACCAGCAGCAGCGGCAGCAGCAGCAGCGACTGCGTGCGTTGCATTTTGTCGCTCACTTGTTGATCTTCTGCTGCTGTTTCTTGTTCTTCGCCTTTGTTTTTTTATTCTTGTTTGTTTTACTTTTTGGAAACTTTTCTCCTTTAGGTTGTTGTTTTGTTTTTTCTTAGAATTTGCAATTTGTTTTCACACTATTTTTGCTTTGCTCTTTGCCTTTGTTTACACGTTTCTTGTTTTCTTTTAATGCGCAAAAGTTATGAATGTTTCTCGACAGCAGAATTATAAGAAAAGACAACAAATTAGGCAACAAATTGTGCAGAAATCTTTTGCGATGCACGTTGCGGGCAGCTGGGCAACAGGTGCGCCTGGAAAGTGTGTCAGCCGAGCCGAACTTGTTTATCCTTTGCACACAACAAAAAAAATTTGACAAAAACAAAAAAAAAACAACAAGCAAAAAAATAAATGCGCACAATTTCTCGAGCACCAGGCGCGTACCGTTAGGTCGCGTCAGACCGTTAGACGTGAAAAGTCGCGTTCGAAATCGTTAGGTAAAAAAATAAATTGTAAGACGCGTCGCGATGCGCACAGTTCCGTTCGCTTGGCGTTCAGCACGGCAACTGAATTCGTGGCCGTTCGCCAAGTCGAGCTTAAAGCGACGTCGCCTCGCCTCGCCTCGACGCTCTCTCTCACACACACACACAGTCTGAACGACACGAAGACGTACGCGCAGCCGAAGCAATACGAAGACGTTTCTTTCACTTTTCACGTTTGGCATGCGCACAGGCGCTCTCTCTCGCTTTTTCGCTCTCTCGCTATTTCTCTCTGTTTAATGTTGTTCTTGCTTTTGCAGCTGTGGTCAAAAACCAACCGTCGTCTCGTGCAGCTCGAAAGCAACTGAAAGTTCGCGTCGCCGCGTTGTGCGTCTTGTAAGCTGTCAGCGTCGCAGCACTGCGTGCGTGCTGGCTGCTGCTTGCTGCGCTGCCTGCCGCACTGCCTGCTGCGCAGTCACTTGCTGCGCTTTTGGCAAGTGGGCAAAGCTCGCGCAGCCGAAGCTTAGGGCTTTTGATGCGTTTGGTCTATCGATCAATGGCAAATTGTTGGCCAAGAAAGTTGCCACTCGCCGTCGCGCTGTGGATGCCACAAAACGGTAATAACAACTAATACAGGTTATGCAACTGTGGCAACTGCGGCAACTGCGGCAACTGCTGGCCAAGTGCGCTGGCCGCTGCACCAAATTGCAGCCGCAGCACAAATAATTCTTTGTGGCAAGTTGTGGACTCGCAACTTACCGCATGCTGCCCGCGAACGATGCCGTTGCACAAGCATTTGCATGCCACAGCAACAACAACTGCAACAGCTCTAAGTATGCCAAATGGTCAGCAAATTGGAGCAGCCATCGATGCCAACATTTGGAGCAGTTGCTGCCACCACAAAAAACCGGCCAACGCACAATTTGTGTGTGGCACATTTGGGCCAAAATGCAAGACCCGAAATGGCTCCCCTCCCCAAAAGAATATGCTAACAAACCGGCGGTGACATCTGCGATTCGCATGCCCCATATTGGGTATGCCTGGCTGCCCGCGGAGAGGCCCCCAAATGCCGCCAGCCTGGAATTTGGAATTTGGCTGTTCTTGTTGCCTTTTAAGGCTAAAATGCGGCAATGCGAGCCGTTTAGAACTCTAAACAGGCTGATTATTATACAAAAAACTAGCCAAGAACTTGGTTAGCCAGAACGTGATATAATTATAGGGAATCAAAATAAGAATTTAATATATGGAAGTTCCAATTTCAGAAGAAAGTGGAGGAAACATTTTAGAAAAGTTTCTAAATGAAATTCTTGTAGCATCTTGTTGGTTGTAGCAACTATCTTGAGGATGAACCGAGCACTACCTTTACTTAAATTTGTATGTTAGAGCTCTAGAACTTGAGAACTTGCTAAAATATTTGGTCCGATATGGGCTTATCTCAGCTTAGGCCTTATGAAGGATCTCCTTGATCAGTTACAAAAGCCTAGTCGTTATAGCCAGGCCCAGGTTTGTACGTATTATTTAACCAAAATTGTTCAAATACTTTCTTATTGATCTTTTCTTATATAAATGAACTTTACAATGAACTTTACAAGTCAGTTTACAAGTCATTATCCATCCATTATATTCCATGTAATGAGGATTATCGCACTCCAGGTGCTCCTTTTTATTCTGAAATTTACTCGCAGTTCCACTGCCAAGCTCTGGGAGCACTTGCAATGAGCTTTACAAGTCAGCCCAATATAGCTTATAACACTTCCTTTGCTGAGCTCCGAGTCGTTCCACATGAAGAACGGCTGTCGTTTGATTGAGCCATTGTGCAAGGTAGTTTGGTTTATGGGCTGAGCGTTGGTTCTGTACTGGATCTGTTCTAGCGAGAGGAATGATCATCATAATTGGCCAGGCGAATGATCATTTGGTTACAGCCATTTGAGTCAAGTAAATGAGTTTGTTGCTGTGCTGTGCTCGGATGTGCTTTACTTGGTACGCTTTTGGAGCATTGGCTTGGCGAACTGTCATCACATTTTTGCGTGTTGTTTGTGCTTTTAACCCAGTTTTAAATGCTGCTGCAGCGGCAAAAACAATGACAACGTTGCCGCAAGTGATGACAGCGGCAACAACAAGCACGCTGATTGCAACATTTTGTTTAGCCAGCAGCCACTCATCAGGTTGTCAACTGCCAATAGAACTGGGCGCAGCAGCTGCTCCATTTCCATTTAAGTGTTCAAATTTGACAAAAAAAAAATCCATGACGTGGTTCGTTTTTAACCTTATTCTTGCGTGGCGCCACCTGTCGTACGTAATGCCTGAATCAGCAAAATCAGGCTAAGCTGCCTGAGTGCGCTGTCAGGCACTTATCTAATCATATTGTAGGTAGAAAAATGAAGCAAGGGAGTCAAATTCTTATTTCATTCATTCCTAACCTCAACTTCTGCGTGGCGCCACCTGCCGTCTGCCCTATGTAAGCTTATGTTGAGCTCTTTGAATGCCTTGCAACTAGTTGCCAAATCATATTGCTTCCTCTAACACAAGGAACATTTGTTTTGGCTACTGGTTCTTTCCAATCATTCTTAACCTCACTTACACGATGCATATCACAATTAACGTTAGACAATTCTCTTTGAGGTTATGTGCTTCGCTACAAAAGACTCTTTGTGGCTTGCAGTTAACTGTTTGTAGAGTTCTGTTTTTATGCACATTGCCTTAGACAGAAGAATAAGCTTTGATTCGCTTGCAGGCTTATTGTGTGCGTGGCGCCACCTGTTGTAAGCGCTGCTCAACTCGTTGAGGTTAGGTTAAGCACTCTGAATACCCAGTTAACAGTTAACTAATCAAATTGTGCCTATGACTGCAGAAACATTTAATTAGACAATGAGGAAACGGCTTTTGGCACGGGCTGAACCGGCCAGGCAGCAGCTCCGGCTGTTGATGGGGCCTACCTGGTAGCTGTTGGCGGCTGCTGTTGCCACCGCCCAATTGTTACGCTTGGCAGCGGCGGCGGCGGCATCGGTGGTCAATGTGGTCAGTGGCTGGATGCAGCGGCTCAGCGGCACGTGGGCCACAGACGCCCACCGTGCGGCCATGCCAGGAAATCAACTGAAGCGCACGCAACAAAAACAGCCAAGAATGTTGGCCCAAACCAACCTAACTTAGCCCGCCCTCCTGCCCGCTTTCCTTGTGGCACTCTCCTCCCCATCCCCTCCCACTCCCCCGGAAAACGTGCCGCAGCCGGCCAAGCACGACGAATTGCTGCATTTGCGTTCACGATGCTCAATTAAGAGTGAGCCCCGCTTCTCTAGCTTCTCTCGCTTCTCCCGCTGCTCTGCTCTCCCGACAGTTCCAGTTCTAGAACCAGTACCCCCCCTCCACCCCTCTGATCTTACCTGTTGCCGCTTGCGCCGCTTCATTTTCTATTTAGTGCTTTATTATTTTTAATTTCCAGCAAAGTCTCAAGATTAATGTTCTGAGTCGCTGCCTACCAGCTGCCAACTCTTAGTCGCAGCGCCCAGACACAGTTCTGCCACTGCTGCTGCTGCTGCTGCTGCTTCTTTTTCTGCTTCTTGTTCTTGTTCTTCTTCTTGAACTGGTAGCTGGTGCTTGTGCAACAGTTGCCCTGCAGCTCCCCTGACACAGCGCATGCTTCATTGCCACGAGCCAAATGCTTGGAAAATGGGTTTACAATGTCTGCTCCATTTTCCATTTTCCATTTTCAGCTCCAAGCGCAAGAAACGGACATATTGCGAGTTGCAATCAGTTTTCTGGCAAGTTTGGATTTGACTAAAGACTAAAATTCAATTTGATTTGATCGGGATATCTATTGAAAGTCAGGTAAGTTGCCCAACGAAAACCTATTCATAGACTGATTGTTTATATGCTGTGATATAGACATAGAAACAATGTAAAGCTTTTACATGAAAAGTCAATTGTCCACGTTTCTCGATCTTCTATTCTCCATGAATCTTTATAATAACATATTCTTAGTTCGAGCAGGCTTTGGATCAGCCAATTTCTGCTGGATATATAATTTCTGAAGCTACAGCTGCTTTAGTTATGCAATTCAATAAGCTGCTGCAGATTGGATTCCTTGACTCAACTGTGTGCGTTTTGCCCCACTGTGCGCCCACATTGTGTGTGGCAAGCGTTGGCCCAACTGTGGCTAAGTTGCCAAATTCAAATTTAAGCCTCAGCTTCCCTGTTGCTGGGCGTTCGTAAGTGTGCGGCTAAAGTCAATGTGGTTATTACTTAAACACCGTGAATAGCCATGCAAAGTGGGGCTAAGACAAAAAGTGACTGCACTTTTGAGTCCACTTGGACAGCTATGCGGGAACACAGCCCACACACACACACACACACACACACATACACACAAAGCCACAAAACTATTGCAAAAATTAAAGTGAAATGAAACGAAAGTAAAAATTTGTTATTGTTAACTGTTGTTGGCGTCTGTTGTTAAAGCCCTAAACAGCAAGAGCAACCACTCGAGCTCGAGCTCGAGCTGGAGCTGCCTCCCTTGTTACAGTTAAGTATTTGCAAACATTTCAGCTGTGGACGAACTGTGGCTCGTAATGGACGACTGCAAGCAATCCACCCAGCTAGGTGAAATGCCTGCCCAGCGCAGAATTCAACAATGTTACATAAACAACCACAGCAACAACAACCACAACGATCAAAACAGCAGCAGCATTGCGTGTGACAGCGACAACAATAAACAAGAGTGCTCTAGTTGGGTGTGCCCGACCGGTAGATACCCTACACCCAGACCCTGTAACAGACGCTGCAAATACTTTCTTCCATATCTTACCTGCTTCACCTTGTGCAACAGCTGCTGATTCTACTATTCCCAGTCCCACACTTGGATTGGATACTGAGTTATACTTAATGCAATTTTCAGGGCTTAAGAATGGGATAAAAATATGTGTGCATACCAAAGCCCGATAGTTATCGATTCAATGGGAAAACAGGCGTTATATTGTCTAAGATAAGTCCGATTCCGAGCTGCTGACTTCTGCCTGTTACATATATGTGCACACAATCTTCATGCCCTACGGCCATTTATTAACGGTATTAGGGTATAAGAAAACATTGCAAAAATATCATAAAATACACAGAAACCCATTGAGTGCTACTACTTGGAGGGGGAAGGGGGAGGAGGAGTGGGACAGCCAAAGTGGAGTAAAGTTGAGTCGAGCCACCGGCCGGCTGGACAAATCTTCATGTTGCGTTGGAGTCCAACAGATTGACTTGGTCGGGGAGCTGATGTTGTTGTTGTTGTTAGTTTTGTTGTAGTTGTTGTTGTTGTTGTTGTTGCTGCTGATGGTTGTGTCACACTTAATAATGGGGCAAGCAACTGTAACAGCAACTCATTTCATTTCAAATAAAAAGATGACATTTTTGTCTTGCTTTTCTTTCAGTTTTGTTTTCCTTTGTTTTTCCCCAACGCATTGAGCCACAAACCAAATAAAAATAATGATAACAACAACAGCAGCAACAAGAACAACAACAACAACAACAATACCCAATAAAATAAATCACATTTTAGAATAAAGGTCAACGCATTGTGAATGCCCTTACAAAGATATAAATATCTATACAAATCTCTATACATAAAACTGACTGATTGACTGATTGACTGACTGACTGATTGATTGACTGACTGACTGATTGACTGATTGACTGATTGACTGATTGATTGATTGACTAACTGACTGACTGACTGATTAACTGATTGACTGATTGATTGATTGACTAACTGACTGACTGACTGACTGATTGATTGACTGACTGACTGACTGACTGATTGACTGACTGACTAAATGACTTATTGACTGACTGACTGATTGACCTGATTGATTGATCGATTGGTAAGTGTTATCGAAAGTGTTATCGATTGTGCTTTATAGACGAATTCAATTGATCCAAGTAGTTGATCGATATTTCTTAATACTATCGAAGTGTTATCGATTGTGCTATCTTTGAACTAAACTGTGTCAAGTCAAAATTGTTTCTTGATTGGTGTTATCGAAATTCTTATCGATTCTGCTGTGCAGAATAACTGAACTCACTTGTCATAGCGCTTGAACTCTGCTAAACGCAGCTTATGCGATGCTTGCCACAATTTGTGGCAATAGCTCAGCGTCGCTCGCTTCATTTGGCTTTGGCTTTGGCTTTGGCCCTCATCAACGCAGAAGGAAGTTGCCGTCAACTGGGCAAAAGTTCTGCGCAAGTTCGTTGCCTCAGTCTTTTGTTTTGTTTTTCGTTTTTTGCCTGGCGACGCGCCCAGCAGCGGCTGTCTTAGCCACTTGGACATGCCGGACACGTGTGCCACGCCCCGCTTAACCCTTATGTGCCGCGCTTTTGCCAATTTGACAATTTTATTGATGTTGTCTACGTGCTTATTGACCGCATGATGCCAACTTTCATTTTGTTAATTCAATTTTGGAGGAATGAAAAGTTTTTCCATTTAGAAATTTTTCGCGCAATTTGAGCACTTTCGATGCCAAATTGAAATGCTGTTGTTGTTGTTGTTGTTTCTGTTGTTGTTGTTGTTGTTGTTGTTGTGGTTGGGCCTAGCCAGAATTTATGGTTCGTTAGACGCCTAAGTGCTTGCCCCAGCTGAGTTATTGGGCTGCCAACACCTGATGCGATCTGGCAGCGATGTGAGCTTCAAAGCCTAACTGTTTGTTTTTCTTACTTTATTTTCATGCTTAAGCTTTTGTTTTTTCCCTGCTGTTGTTGTTGTCTGGCCAACTGGCCGGGCAATTAACGCATTCCACGCATTGCCCAGTGACCCGTGCCCCCCATTCCCCCTCCCCTACCTCTACTTACACAGCTCCCCGCTCTGCTCGCTGCTATTTTAAAAGCGCGCTCAGCGTTGCTTGAAAGCACAAGAAATCAAAACAAGTCAAAATGCACGTGCACGACTACGCAATACCCTGTAGTCATTGAACGGATAATACCCTGTAGCTAAACTGAATGGGAGACAACCCGCAACCAGATTTGCCATATGGCAAGTGTTTGGCTTAAAAGCAGCGCGTTGCTAGAGTGTGCACAACTAAGTGATACCCTGTGAGCGGACTAAGACTACGAAACGTGCTGTACTAGAGACTTGTCTGTGCCTAGTTCAATGTGCCTGACCAGGAGAAACCAAGCTTTGACGCTATTAATTGCTCGACTACCAAATACCCTGTAGCTAGGGTGAGTGTCGTGTGGAATGTGGAACAAGCATATACCCTATAAACAGGCTAAGAGAGATCTGTGTGCTTGACTAGTGTCTATGCTAGGCTATCTAGGGTACAATCTGTTCCTCATCAACATGCCCTATTGCAAGCAGTTGTATGTCTACAGGGTATGCAAGAAAATATGCAAATAAATTGTTGTGTGTGGCGAGTCTTCAAGCTGCTTAGCTGCCTGCTGTCTACTTGAAGCTTATGATTATGGCCTGGCCAAAAACCAAAACAACAACGGCAACAAAAGCAACAACAACATACGCGAAAGAGTTTCTAAAAGCTGCTTTTTCGGGGGCTGTTGCTGCTGCGGGTCAATAGACGCACGTCAAGCGACAGCAACAACAGCAGCGACAGCGACAGCGACAACAATTTGTGTGTCAATAATTTATTTTAGGAATCGGAATCGGAATCGCTTCGAACTAAACGAGGTCGGGAGAAAGTCACTGCACAGCAGCAACAGCAACAACAACTACAGCAAACACTTGTCGCTTGTTGCTAAATTGGCTGAAATTATGATTAGTTGTTGTTGCTGCAGCTGCGGCGAGGATTGCAAGTTGTCAGCGAATCGAGACGTGTGACGAATGGCCTGGAAGTGCAGCCAATGCAGCCAGCTGGAGGAGCACAGCAGCAACTGCAGCAACTGCAGCAGCAACAATTGCCACATTTCCGCATGGCATCGCCAGCCGTGAAAGCTGCACCTGAAGATGGGCCGCAAGGTCAGCCACACAAAATCCCGCTGCCAAAATGTCAACTTGCCCTCCCTTCTCTCTTCAACCTCACAGTCCAACAACAAATAGACAGTCAGTCCATTGCCATCTGCAATCGCAGCTCAACAATTGCGCATACACCCCGTTTTGGGTCTCCAAATGGTGGGAATCACAAACAGACGACAGTGATAACAATGCAATAGAAGCAACAGCAACAGATGCAACAACAAGGGCAGGAAAAGTAGCAGCAACAACAGCTGCAGCAACAGCAGCAGCAGCAGCAACAACAGCAACAGCAGCAACAATAACAGTCAAAATAGCAACAACTGCAACATCTGCAACGACAGCAGCAACATCCACCACAGCAACAACAACAGCAGCAACATCACCCACAGCAGCAGCAGCAGCAACAACAGCAGCAACATCAAGAGATAGGGGGGAAGGAGAAAAAAGAAAAGGGAGGAAAAGGAAGAGGAAAAAGGCAACAACAGCAGCAACATCAGCCACAGCAGCAGCAGCAGCAACAACAGCAGCAACATCAACAGCAGCAGCAGCAACAGGAATAGCACCAACAACAACAGAAAAGGGAGGAACAACAGCAGCATCAGCAGCAACAATGGCAGCAGCAGCAGCAACAATTGCACTAAGATGTCGCTTATCATTGCAATATCAGTAAAAACCGAAATGGAGATGAAAATAAAAAATGTAACCTTTCTGGTGCAACGCATACTGTATGCCCTACCCAAAGAGTTAACATGTGGATTAAGTTGATTGCACTTTCTTTTGGGTACCAGGCAAAGGGAAGAGTCTCCGATTTGTGAATCGATCTCGCAGACTACAAAAGTTGCAGACCTTGAACTGGGGAATATATATTCTCGCCGAACGAGTTAATCATTTGATAAGGTAGTTGATAGATACTCTACCAGGCTATCTCTGGGACGTTACGAATTGCAGGCAAAAGCGAACTAACCCGGCTTGAAGGGCTTGTTGGAGCTGAGGGGCAATAAACAAAAGCTGCAAATGCCACAAATTACACATGTGAAAAATGAAAATGAAAATGAACGCGAAAATAAAAACGAAAACTGAAAATATTGTGCAAGTGACAATTGCTAAGTACATGAATGCGTCTGTGTGTGTGTGTGTGTGTGTGTGTGTGTTCATATGCGAAATGCAGTAAATATAATTTACGACATGGCCAAATGTCACCTTGATGACCCGCTCATTAAAACTGAGACAAACCAAAAAAAAAACAAGCGAACAAGTGGAAACAACTGGAAAACCAAACCAACTTGTGGAGGGGGGGAAGGGGGCAGAAAAAATGATCATCATCATCATCATCATCATCGTCGTCATGACAAATGCGTGAGAAAAACAACTTTTTTTTTGTGTGGAACTCAACGCAATATGCTCTATAAATTATGAGGGAATGGAGAAAAGGTAAATCTACAAATAGCTAAAAGAAATGCTTTGCCCGAAATTGTAGATCAAAGAGCTGAAAACGATTTTCCGACAATCAGGGCAAAGACTGTTGCGAACAATTGTCGAACTGGAAGATGCAGACTGCGAGACTTAGACTTCAAATATTGTGCACAAATATGTGGAGTTAACAATGTGAAAGGAGGAAGGTGGCAGGTGGGCAGAGCAGAGATAAGAGTCTAGACAAAGGAAACGATCCTTGAGAGGCTTTGCGATCTTCGAGGATTGACAATATGGCAGAGAATTGAACTCTGCCTGTAACCAATAAATTGAGCTTCGGTGGAAAAGAAATATAAATAACACAAGAGAAAAGAAATGTTGGGAATAACTTTTGAGGAACTTTTATCCTTATGTCGAGCAGGAAGTCGAGATGGCAACATTCATTTAGATTGGAGATGAACAAGGGATTCGATACTCCATCCTGACCCATCCAGATATGATTCCATTTCGTTCCGTCTAGACGCATCTTGAACTTGTTTTGACTCTTTTATAAGTCATGCTATCTATATTAACAAATTAATACAAAATAAAACGAGAAAGCAAGAATATCTGATTTATTACTCGTGTAAACAATTGCCCCTTCGCAGTTGCGTGAGAATAGCTTAGCTCGAAAATGCCGTATCTCTTGAAATACCTTTGGAAACAGCATTTTTGCGGAATATATGCCTAATAAGATCCTACTTTTCCACCGATCTTTCCTATAGATATGATATATTGATATAATAGTCCGATGTTGGTAGGATTCTCCACATATAAGTCCCCAATTTTGGTCAAGTTATCTTAATATGAAAAAAGGCTGTCCGATCGTTCCTATGGCAGCGTTATGGATATAGTGCTCCGATCAGCTCCGACATATGTTCTGCCTGCAACGGAAAAACTGACCTACGCGAAACTGAAAGCTTACTTCGCATGGCAACAGACAGACCTGACTACAACGAGTCGGCTGTTGATGCTGATCTAGAATTTACACACTTTTCGGGTTCGGGGATTTCTTCTATGCGTTCCCCTCCACCCTGCTGCATTGTTGGGTCCATTTGTTCCATTTCTCCGATTTCGCTTTCATTTCTATAAAAGAATAAGGTATCACAGCCCGATAAGCTAATGCATAGATACATCAAGTTAAGACGAGAAAACGCACTAATTGTGTTTTTTTTTTATATTTGATGAAAAGTGGAAAATAAAAGTTTAGCTGCGCAGTTTTATCGTGTAGAACTCCAAATCTCTATATGCTCTATAAACTTTGAAATAAAACAGAAAAAAATATAACAAAAACTTTCGCTTAGAATACCAAAAATTTGCAGATCGAAGAGTTAAGATTGGGCACTTGATGAAGATGCGGTGCAGCAGTTGAAGAAAGTGCTGGAAAACGAGAGTCGTTACGGCAAAAATGCTTTGATGTGGTTCGCGGCGCAGCTTGACAAAAGAAGAGACAAGAGAGAACGAGAGAGAGAGAGGGAGAGGGAGAGATTACAGAGAGCGAGAGAGAGAGAGAAGAGAGAGGGGCCATAGAAACTGACTCTGAAATTGGTTCAATCTGTGCTCTATGATTTTAATCAGCCATAATGTCTGTACGTATAATGATTGCAAGTAGCCCCGCCCGCTCCCCTCCCACTCTACCACCGCCCCGTTGCCCCTGCTCGTCGCCGCTTCTGGTCCGTGCCTTGCTGCCCTGATTGAATGGCCGTGTGGCATTTTTAGTGTGCCAAATGTGCAGTCATGAAATTTACGTTCTTATGACTATCAACACACATGCATCTCGCACGCACACACACACACACACACACACACACACACGTTACACATTACCCCCTTTGAAGAGTCTGCGTCCCCCTTCGACTGCTAACTGTGCGCTGAAGCATTTGAGCTGATTCTCTTTGAATGTGGCCGCTGTTTAATTGTTTCATTTGCCATTTGCCGCGTGCTTTCCTCATTCCATCCGAGTATCTGAGTATCTCAGCAGCTGAGTATCTGAGCAATTGACAAGTGCCACAGTTGCGGTTGCCGTTCGTTCAAATTACTTAATAAAAGTGAAACTAACTGTCAGAGACGACAATCATAAAAAATAAAGAAGAAGAAGAAGAAGCAGAAGCAAACCAAAACTAGTTTCCACTCGATTCGATTCGAGTCTGGCAACAAAAGTTTTCTAAACGGAAAACGAGAGTGAAATCTTCAGCCGGTCAAGTGCTTCGGCTTGTGCCCAGAAAGCAAGAACAACTGAACCAACCTTTTGCCAGTTCGGGCTTCAAGTGCCGAGAGATGCGCACAAATGATGCACTCGAGCATACCCTGTATTTGGCATGGCCAGCTTAGTTGATCGCAAGCATTTTGAACTTAAGTTAAAATTGGTTTGCCATGAAGAGATACATGCTTCGCTTTGATGTGTAATCATACTCGACTGGCGGATACCCTGTACTCCTACTCTTGCATAGTTAATTAACTTGTATATCTATCAGAGGAACATGCTTAAATGCCATTTGATATTAATCAGAAGTTGTAGAGTAAAAAGTCAGTGCCTTGGGCAGCAAACATGATCGACTTGCGTATACCCTGTAGGCAATACATCGTGACGTCAATCTATCGTGTGCTTTTGAATGTTGGGCAAACACTATCTAATAACATTGAAGGATAACACATATTTGAATTGAGCGGGCATACTCAACTGCATATACCCTGTAGCAAAACTTTATGGTAAATCTACCATATGTTTATCAAATATACATTATTATTTTTTAAAGTTGAAAAGTGATGCGAGAGAGTGATCGCGTAGCGTATACCCTGTACAACAGCCTTATGGTATCTCTGTGTCATATAACAGAATAATACATAATAGTAAGAAGTTAATATTATTGTCCTAGCATGAAACTGACAGCCAAAACTCTCTTGTTGACTTTCATAGAAGCCTCGTTCTCCTAGTTCCATAAGGCCCATATCCGCTTAGTTAGATACATTTCAGGTTTTTATATCAACAAATACGATATAAAATATATTTCCAGCAATTTTCGAGTTAGCCGCTGGAGTACAAACAACTAGTTAAACTAATTTGAGCGTCGTTTTTTTCAACGAACTTTAATAGATGCCGGGCTCCAATGGGCACATGCGAACGGAAGAGCAGATACTATATATAGATGCGATTGTTGTGCTCATGACAAATGCGTTAGCATGCTTTTTAGGCTGAAATATGCCGCACTTTGCGGGCACTTTATGGCCCTAGCCCAGCGCACATAAAACAAATCAACGAGCGGAAATGCCAATATCAACAGCAAGTTTGTGTTCTAAGTCATTTGTTTTTTCCCCTTTTGGCTCTGCAAAAAACCGACTGATGGTCAAGGGAACTGGTAAGGTGCCTGCGTGGAAGCTTTCGGCGCCTTATTCACAACGCTTGGCACCATTGCCGGAGGGCCAGGCATTGGGGAACAAGGCTGGGGTAGGGAGGGGGGAACTTTCACTTTACAAAAATGTGAACAACGACGACGACGACGACGACGGCGACGCGACATGGAAATGAAAATTTATTAGCAAATTATGATTTCTGCGGCCAAGGCAGGCGGGCAACTGACCACTTGACCAGCAGCAGCAACAACAACAACAACAAACACAGCAACAACAACAACAACAACAACAACAACAACAGCAACAACAACAGCCACAATTGAACGGCGAATGAACTCGAGGGAACAACAATTCAGGGCAGCCCAGGAACGTGACTGTCGCCAGAATTGAGCCCACGGATGAAAGAAAGTTGTTTTTTTTCCGCTTCTTTTTCATTTCGCTGCAGCCAAAACTTTGTTTATCATACCCTGTACACAGAGCGCGCCCAAAAGGGGTATACAACCGGACGCAGTGGGCCATTCTTGTCTTAATGCAAACTAGAGGTCAGAGTGTTTTTGTCGGGTTGCGCGACTAGGGAATACCCTGCATATTCTTTAACCAACAAATGCAGCTTGTGCTAGGGGGTGGGAGTAGCTATAAAATGACAGATCCTCGATATATATATAGTATTCTAGATGCTTCATGTCATGTTTGGTGACTCTAGCTCCTAAAACCTTCGAGATTTGCTCAAAAAACAGGATTTTGATTGATCAATTTTTATCGATTGCATGGAAACGGGGCAAGTTATCGATTATTGGAAAGAAGCTCGCACTGTGTCAAGCTCTTATGGGTTCCAAAATCCTTGCTATTCGTACATGCGGACGGACAGACGGATAGATAGACGGACATGGCGCGATCGACTCGGATCGACTATTCCTGCTGATCAAGAATATATTTATATACTTTATGCTCTCGGAGATGCTTCCGTCTAGCTGTTACAAGCCGTTGCACAAAAACGTTATACCCCTTCTTTGCGCTTTTTCAATGGGTAATTCTAGTATTTAAACTCTTTGGAACGAAACTATGTTTACTTATGTTTATCTGGGAGAGCCTTCTAGCACAGCATAAACTGTTTTGGCTCTAAGTGCGCGCTGTTTACAGGGTATTTGATGGTCGTGTTCTCTGGCCCAAATCACATTTGGTTGGGCCTTTGTTTTTTGGCTTGGCCTTTGAGTCATGAGCTGGCAATGCGAGCTCAAACTAAAATGAAAACGAAAACATTACCCGGCGACAACAACAACAACAACAACAACTGTGCAAATACACACAGCCCGAAAGAAAAAAAACACAATTTTCTCAATTTCACGACAGGTTTTTTCTTTGTTGTTGTTGTTGTTGTATTTTTCCTTTCATTTCTTTTGCGTGGCGTCCGGGCAAAATATTTGCTTAACAATTTCTACTGTAACAACTAAACAAGAGACACACACAACAAAGTTTTATATATTTCTGACGCTTCTTCCTCTTCTTATTTATTTAAAACCTTTTTTTTGGGGCAACGCGACAATAATGCACATTAATTGTGTGTTTGCGGAGCGGGAGGCGTGAGGCGGGGGCTGCAACAGCTGCAAGATGATGAAATCGAAGAGGCAACAAGCCAGAGTGCTCGAGTCGGGCATGCCCAACCAGCGGATACCCTGTAGAAAGTAATTTTTAACTGCCTTCTATATGCAAAAAGACTTGAATAACTTCGGTGCTTGGGGTCCGATCTTTTTGATTGGGCTGGAATGTGACATCAAAGTGCATACCAAAGTCCAACGCAATGCGTTATGGGGTAGATCCTGCGAAGTCTCCGTCGCTTTCTTCTGCAAAGCCTTCTTGCTAATATATTGGGTGGGGCAGAAAGTCGGGCCATGCAGGTCAACCACCAAGGAAACCTTTATGTCTTTGACCAAGGCCCTGTGTACCATTGTTGTTGATCAGGAATATATACCCTTTATATTGTCGAAGATGTTTCCTCTGTTACATACATTTGCTCAAAAACCAGATACCCACTTTCAAGGGGAGCAGGGTATAACAAAAAAAAACTTACACAGAGCTTTGGCATTGTCTTTGGTTCGCCCGCATCTCCCTCTCTTCTGCCCCCCTCTCCCCTCTCTCTCACGCCAGCGACAACTTCGCGATGCTGCAATCGTCACCCACGTTATACAGATCTCGAAGAAGAGGAGGATGAGTCAAAAGAAAGTGAAACAATGGGCGTGGCGCTTGCCCAACGCGGCTGCCCATGAAAAGAAATTGAACAGTGACGAAGAAGAAGAAGCAGCAGCAGAAATGAAAGTGAAAGAGTGGACGCCGCTTGCTAAACGATGATTCAATCCAAACAACTAAACAGCTCACATGCCACGCCCCCCGTCCGCCCCTGTCATCGAGTTATCGGGCCGTCGGGAAGGCTTAGTCATAAACTTTATTGAGTTAAGGCAAAAGCAACAACAACAACAACAACAACAACAACGTCAAACAACATCAACAAACAACCAATTCGGTTGTTGCATCTCGAAAAATCCCAAAAATGCGAAAGTTTCTTATCGCATATGCCATAAATTGGTTACCCTTACCCCCGTCCCCCCTCTCGCCAGTTACCACCCCACCCCAGACTCAGACTCAGACGAGCCCAACGCATCGCATCTCATACATAAATGTGCCATAAAACTAAACGCTAACGATTCCGCGTCGCATTTTTCACACGTTTCTTTAGCGGGGGGAAATTGTAAATATATGGAAATAATCCATTTTATTAACCGAAATCGAAATATCTTTGGGAGAGAGTGCGAAATCGGGCGATAAGCCAGGCGAGAGCAGGATTATATAAGTGCGAGTGAGCAAGGGCAAGCGGAAAGCGTGAGAGACAAAACAGGATGCAGAAGGCAATAGAAAAAGGAAAGTGAAGAGAGAATGATTCAGACTGAGAGGGAGACAGTGAGAGAGACAAAGAGTGAGAGATAGACTTAATGAAAGACAGAGAGGGAGAGAGAGAGAGAGAGAGAGAGAGAGAGAGAGAGAGAGAGTAGTAGAAAGAGAGTGTACAAGAGGGCTAGGAATTCATTTTATATATCTTATATTAAGTCTCTTCAATAAAATACTTGTCAAGACAAGTTGATTTATGTCAAGAAGCGAATGAGAGACAATAAGTAATAAGATTAAGAAGGACAGGAAATAGAATAAGAGTGAGAAGACGCAAGAAGAAGTACTAATGAAATGTTGTTTGGAAACTATTCTCTTTATTATCTAATTAGTCAGTAAAGAGAGCACAGAGTGAGAGAGAGAGCGGAAGCTGTTGAGATAAAATGTCGCATTAAATAAAGTCATAAATCAAGCAGGAAAGGCTTAAAAGAAGACAGCTTTGTTTAAAAAAAAATATTTTAGGGATTTTGCAAATTTGTTGACTAGCTTTCAACTTAACAATTTTTAAATTTTTTTTGTGTGACTTTCTCGAACGTTTCCCAGGTAACTTTCTTATGTACCAGAACATGTAAGTTGCACTTGCATTCGTCTATTTTCAATTCCTCTTTGTGCTATATTCTTAAAGGTTTCAATTCCTCTTTGTACTATATTCTTAAAGGTTTCGGCATAGCAAAGTCAATCGTTGCCCGTTTTGGAATTGTTAATCTGAGCATTTCAGCATGTATAACGCTTCTTTATCAATTCTTCTTTGAGCCATATCCTTAAAGGTTTCGTCAAAAGGCCCTTTTCAGCAGAGCCTCTAAAAGAACATTCCATTTGAGCATGGAAGATTCTGTTGCATCTGTAGTGCCAGCTCCAGTTGTTTGACCCAGTCGACTGAGTGGATGATTGGTCAACTTAGGCAAAGTCATGTGGCGACTCTTCGCTTGGGCGCTTGGCCAATTGCCAGTGGCTGGGCACAGAGAGTTAGGAGCTATGGAGTCTCGGCTTTATGTCATGGCTGAAGCAAATGCTGATGGATGAGCCTTGACAACGGCAGCGGCAGCGGCAGCGGCATCCACTTGGACTTCGACTTCGACTTTGACTCTCTGGCTTATCGCTGGACTGCGACTGCGGGCCATGTTTACCGTTTCGGTTTCAATTGGCAATCGCCGATTGGCAGTTTGCGATGTGCGATGTGCGATCGGCGACTGGCAAATGGAGAGAATTTAGCCAAAACGGATTCGGTTTCTGGCATTTGGCATGGCAAGCACGCGCAGCGGGAAAACTGATGGAAAAGCTGGCGCATAAATCGACGCCAGTTGTCAACGTGTCGCCCCATCCAACTGGCTCTGGCTCTTGGCTTTGCATGCCAAGCGCCGCGCATGTCTGTCCGATTATCCAGACACTGGGGGCAGGGGAACGCATCGCCTATTCACAGTTGGAGTTTGGCCAAAAATTAAAACGAGCCGTTACGCAGCCGCTGACAACGGCAAATGCTGGTGGTTCAGTGGTTGAGTACCTGCAAATGCTCAGTGGTCAACGGAGTCCGATTGACGGTGCCTCTAGCCAAGCAGAAGCCATTGAGAGCAGCTTCTATCTGTACCTGAAACTGTAACTGTTACTGTAAATGTAACTGTTACTTTAAATGTAACTGTTACTGTCACTATAACTGTAACTGTAACTGTAACTGAAACTGTGACTGTTAGTGTGACTGTAACTGTAATTGTAACTGTGACTGTAACTGTAACTGTAACTGTAACTGTAACTGTAACTGTAACTGTAACTGTAACTGTAACTGTACACTGTGACTGTAACTGTAACTGTAACTGTAACTGTAACTGTAACTGTAACTGTAACTGTAACTGTAACTGTAACTGTAACTGTAACTGTAACTGTAACTGTAACTGTAACTGTGACTGTAACTGTTACTGTTACTGTTACTGTTACTGTAACTGTAACTGTAACTGTTACTGCTCCTGTTACTGTAACTGCTCCTGTAACTGTAACTGTAACTGTGACTGTAACTGTAACTGTAACTGTAACTGTAACTGTAACTGTGACTCTTTCTTCAGCTGTACCTGTATCTATATCTGTAGCTGTACCTGCGCATCTGTATCTGAGTATTTTTACGGCATTCCCGAGTATTGCTCATTACGCTTCATAAATGCGATCGGCCTCGACCAAGTCTTGCGGCAGCTGCAGAAGAAAGCGTTGTGCAAAAACAAAAAACAAAAACCGACAACAAAAACATTCAAATAATAAAAAAATATCAAATGATATGAAATAAATCAGATGGAATCGCTTTGAGGTCATTCGGCATTTGTTTACTTTATGGTTTTTCTTCTTCTTTTTTTTTTTTAATAATGTGGCAAGCCAAAAACTCAATTAAGCTGGCAACTTTATGCATGCGCCGAGGTGGTGCGAAGGTGGTGCAAAGCGTTGCCAAGCAGTTGCCAAATTGCTGGCGCAGTGGCTGTCACCCACAGTACACGAGTCCAACACACAGTTACACACACGCACAGCAGTTGACAGACATGAAGAAGGAGAAGAGAAGGGGCGGACAGAGAGGAGGCGTGGCAGGGCTTGAGGAGCCGCAGATGGAGACGTTGCCACCGGCGGCAGACAGTTGATGTTGATGTTGCTCGTGTTGGGAGTGTCGCCTCTGGCGGCTGCTTCGAATTCCACAGCGTAGACAACAACAACAACAACAACAACGACAACAACAACAATAACAACAATAACCACATTCAATGTGGCCAAAGGGGAGACGCTGCCCGAAAGAGGTTTACATAATCAAATGCGAATTATTTATGGGAAATATCGTGCGCGCTGCATTATCAAATGGATCAAGCGGATCAGGCAGAATAAATGACATATAGAAAGAGCAAGGGAGAGAGAGAAAGAGAGAGAGAGAGAGATAGAGTGAGCGGGAGAGAGAGAGAGGGAGAGCGGGAACGAGAGCTGACTAAGTCAGTGAACGAGCAACGGGAATTAATGTGGAATTTTTGTTTTTCGCCAATATAAATAGATTCCACTGCCTGCTGAATGTGATATTGATTGACAGAAATCTCTGATGGCAAAGGAATTTTAAGAGGTAGAGAGAGTAAAGAGTGAAGAGAAAGAGTGAGAGAGAGAGAGATAAAAGCAAGAGGAGGGGGAAAGTTATGGAATCTAATGATACTTGTTCTTAAAACAAATATGTTGCTTAGTGAATGACGGTGAATGACATGAATGACAGAAAACGATACCGAATGAAAGAGACGGGTTGTGGCAGAGAGAGAAAGGGAGAGAGAAAGAGAGAGAGAGAGAGAGAGAGAGAGAGAGAGAGAGAGAGGGAGAGAGGGAGAGCGCAAGATAATCTCAGATAGTCTTCTTCATTGGTTTCCCATGTTCTCTAGCTCTCTCTCTCTCTCTCCTACAACTTGTCTCCTGACCCAGAATAGTAATAGGAGAGAAGCTCAGAGAGAATTACTTCGGTGCTTAGAGTCCGATCCTTATGCAACTTGCAAACTCAAAAAACTTATCGATTTTGTTAAGAATCGGAAGAGATATCAATCAAGAGTGAGAAGCATATCAACTCTTGTAGTTTTCGAGATAGACAGGTTCACACAGACGGACAGGTTATCAAATTTCTTCAAATAAAGGTTGAGACAAATATTAAGAGTCAAGGCTCGAACCAAATGCAAGATTTCAGTAAAAGCTGACTAAAGAAAGGTTTGAAACTTGGCTCGCTCGCTTAGAGTGTGACCTGATGCGAGCATTTAACTTGAGCGTCGTTTAGGTTCGCAGCTCGACTACAAGCTTCACTGAATAAGATATTTGGTATCGAAGACACGAACCGTCGTCAAACACTTTTCACCACACAAGCAGCTTTGCAAACTCTACCGCAGTGTAGACCGTGTAGACTGGAACTCACCGCAATAGTCGACAAACGAAGGCGCCAAGCGTTGCCAGACTGTCGAGAGTTCGAAATAAACAAAATAACAGCAATTAATTTAAATTTGGACTAAAAATGTTGCAGCAGTAATTTATGAGAACCTGAAAGGAGCGTTTTTTGATTGAAACGTGCCAGATTCAAGCTGTCAATTAAATATCCTGAGACGTATTTGTGCAGTCTGGTCACACAGTGCTTAGCACAGACACACACCGTTAGCTGGTGCGCAGCTGCCAAACGATGCTTCGCTGCCGACGCAGCGTCGCCGCCAACAGCTGTGAATCGGCGAAATCGGCAAAATCGGCGAATCGCCAGTCGTCCTTTTAGAGCAAAGGATGCGATGCGATTTGCGCAGTTTGCGTGCGGTATTCGGAGCTAAAGGACGCAGCAGCGGCAACGCCAACGGATAAATCAACACAACCAGCCGTGAGATAAAGTTCCTAAACCACAGTCAAACCAAACCCCTCCCCCCCCTCCTCAACCCGCTACCACCCCACTCCATCAAACAACCCGCACTTACCTAACCCACTTCAACCCGCTCTGTACCTTCGGACAGTTCTTTTTTTATTTTTGTTTAAATCTAAATCAAGCAAAAAACGCCGCCGCAAACGCAACATAAATTTCAGAAAATTTGAAAAGTAACGTACAAGAATTTAAAATATTTAAGAAGTTCCAAATAAAATTTGAAAAAATATTAAACTAATATTTGCACAACGGAAATGAAACAAGAACTAATTGAATTGACAGTAAAAAAACAATTTGCAAAGATAAATGTGAAGAAGCAGAAAACATTAAAAAACATTTTCAAGTTTTAAAAGTTTATGAATTGAAGAAATATTTGAATAAAAAAAAAATTGAACAAGTTTAAGAGTTTCCAGAAAATATTTAAAATAATTTTGAGCTTGTTTTTTAAAGGAATTTCGAAAACAATTTAAAAGTTTCAAAAACATTTGAAAAATGTGTGTAAAAAACCTTAAACGAATATGTTAACAGCTTAAAAGAATCTGAATAAGCTTAATCCAAGCTTTATATTTCGAATAACATTTTCATGCCTAAAAAAAATTGAATTCAGTTTTGGAGAGAGAGTTTTTAGATTTGAGAAATTTCTTTAACATGTTAAAATAATATTTTGAGAAAGAATTGAAAAAGTTTCTGAATCGGAATTTGACAGTTTGGGCGCGCGTCTTCTTCTTGTTGTTGCTGTTGTTGTTGTTGTTGCTGTTGTTGTTGTTGTTGTTGTTGCTGCTGTGACTGTTGCTGCTACCAGAGCAATATTTTGTTTTTTGTTGTTGTTGCGTGTGTTCGCATTTTGTCTTGTTTCTTTTATTTACTTCTCTCTTTGTGTTGTCCGTGCGTGTCGCGTGTTGCAACTGGCCAGAAGCCAAGTCTGAGGCTGTTCTGCTTCTCTCTTTTTTGTTCCAGTGCTAAGCTAAGACTATTGTGAACTGAGTGATTGTGACTGGCAAGCGCGTCAGCTTGAAAGGCTGCGCAAGGACCCTTGGATTACCTTGCAGGCCCAACAGTAGGCCCCCCCACCCCCGCGAAGCAACAGCTGCCGCTGTGCTCAGCTAAGGTAAGCCGACCCCCCTCCATTTGACCCCTCCCCCTACCCCACACAAGCTGGCCCATAATCATGTTGATCATTTGCTGTGCTTGTTGCTTTGTAGTTGATTTTGCGGTGCTGGCAATGGCCAAATGCAGCTGCTATTTGTGGCCTGCGGATGGCCACTGATATGGCGCCCCTCCCCCTCCGCCGCCCAGCCAATGGGGCTGGGCCTTTGGGTTCTGGTTAACGTTAACAGCAAACCGCAACCTTTTGCTTGAGGTTAGAGACGAGCCAAAGGGGTGCGGCACGGGGTTTGGGCTGTGCAACCCTTTTGAACCGCAGGCTGATTTTAGCTCGAGTTGAAATCGAATCATTTTGCAGGCTTTATATTTAATTTGCATGGCATTTTCGGGTTTACAACGGCCGAGACAAAAGCAATAAGAATCCCAACCCCTCACACCCCGCCCCGCACCTATTCCCCGCGCCGTGCCAAACGAAACGAGCAATTTTCACAATTTGAACAAGTTGCCCGGAGCTGAGCCGAGCATTTGAAATTGGCATTTCGATGGCATATTTTGTTTTCATTTTCAATTTCTAAACATTTTGCTGCTCTCAAATGCCATCACACACTCACATTCACATTCACATTCACATTCACGTTCACATTCACAGCATATCATCGTTTCACGCTTCATGCTTGCCGCATAGCCACAAAAATATCAAATTTTTCTCTCGTTTCACGTTCATTCTCTTTGGCAAAATGGCATTTTACATGCTTCACAATTCGTGTTTGCATTGTTGACGAACTTCCAATTATTGTGGCCTCTTCTTCTCTTTGGCTGTTTGACAGAATGTGAAAATCAAATATGTTCAATGCGTTTTGATTGAATGCACATGGCAATTACCCGGCGTCGCACGCCTCTCCTAATTGTAAGCACAATTACATTATAAGAAACGATAAATTTCATAAAAACTAAAGATTCCTGTTTAATTTAAGCCTCGTTTAGTATACTTTTTGGTTATCTTCTTCGTTCAACTCAAAACTCTAGGAATAACCCGCCCGAGTCTTGAGCTTTTCGTATTTTCTCATATCTGAATGCCATATTTTAGTCCTAAAAGTTTGATTAAGATGCGATTATTAAAACCGGAGTTAACGAAGCATGAATTGTTTATAGTGCGGGGCTTTGGGGTCAGATAAAGCAAACTGCGCAGCAGGCGTGGCTGTCTGTGTGAGTGTGTGTGTGTGTCTGTCTGTGTGAGTGTGTGTGTGTGTTTGGGTGTGCTTGTGTGTGTGTATCGAATAAGCTAGAACGTGCTGGCTTCGAGAGAAAGACAGACCTGAAAGACCAGCTAGAACGAAATGATGGAACGCAGATAAATGGACATATGGCCAAGTCGAATCATTCGTTGATATTCATCAAGATTTATACTCTCGAAGTTCAATTGAACTTGTTATGAACTACTGAACTTATGCAATCTTTTGTGAACTAGTTCGCTCAGTACAGTATTTGCAATGTTCATAAGCGATCAAATAGATGAATGTGTCCATAAACTCAGTCAAGTGCGCGACTCCAAGCTGATCCCTTGAACTGGTTCACCAAATTGAACTATTAAAGTTCACTGCAAAGAACATAGAGAGGGGTCTGCACTTATTCAAGAGCTGTTAAGGTATATTGAGTCAAGTTCACGACTCGAAAAAGGAACTGGTTCACCAAAACTGAACTAGTAGGGCACACTCCAAAGAACATAGAGGGATCTTCTATGACAACCACGCTAATAAACTGTTTAGCCCTTATTCAAGAGCTGTTAAATATATTGAGTCAAGTTCACGACTCGAAAAAAGAACTGGTTCACCAGAATTGAACTAGTAGGGCACACTCCATAGAACATAGAGAGGTATCTTCTATGACAACAATGCTAATAAACTGTTTAGCACTTATTCAAGAGCAACATATTGAGTCAAGTTCACGACTCGAAAAAAGAGCTGGTTCACCAAAAATGAACTAGTATGGCACACTCCAAAGAACATAGAGAGCGGTCTTCTATGACAACAACCCTAATAAACTGTTTAGCACTTATTCAAGAGCTGTTAAAGTATATTGAGTCAAGTTCACGACTCGCAAAAAGAACTGGTTCACCAGAATCGAACTAGTATGGCACACTCCATAGAACATAGAGAGGTATCTTCTATGACAACAATGCTAATAAACTGTTTAGCACTTATTCAAGAGCTGTTAAGGTATATTGAGTGAAGTTCACGACTCGAAAAAGAACTGGTTCACCAAAGTTGAACTAGTATGGACCATTCCAAAGAACATAGAGAGGTACCTTCTATGACAACCACGCTAATAAACTGTTTAGCACTTATTCAAGAGCCGTGAAAGTATATTGAATCAAGTTCACGACTCGAAAAAAGAACTGGTTCACCAAAGTTGAACTAGTAGGGCACACTCCAAAGAGCATAGAGAGGGATCTTCTATGACAACCACGCTAATAAACTGTTTAGCACTTATTCAAGCGCCTATTTAAAGTAATTGGCGAAATTGAGGCGAAAACGATTTGTGGAACTGGGAGCTGGATTTGCTGGCATTATTTATGGTCGTTATTTTAACTTGGTGCTTCATTCGCTTTGTGCTTTCCTCGTCTCCTTTTCATTGCACACTTTGGCGCGTCGCTGCATTACTTTTTATTGCATTGCCAGCACAACGGCAACAGCAATTGCAGCAGCAACAGCAGCAGCAGCAACTGTGTTGTTGGTGCAGCATATTTCGTTATTTTAAACTTTATTTCCACTCAAGCAGAACTCATTGGAAGAGCAAAGCAAAGGCGAGAACAGAAAAATAAGAAGGCAAAACGACAGCGAGGACAAAGTACGTCGACGGAGGACGCAACGCGACGCGTTAAGTGCTAAAAGCAGCAGCGTTTCTCTCCCATTTTTATTTTATGCCTTTATTTCTTAACATATATTTTTATTTGTATCTTGAAATTTGTGTGCCAACAAAAAGAAAGACGCCCGCCGGCAACAGCAGCAACAGTAGCAACAGCAGCAACAACCGCAGCGACCGCAGCAGTTGCAACACAGTCCAAAGCAGAGACGCGGCATTGCGACCGCAGAAAATGGCCGCAGCAGCAGCAACAGCCACAATAACAACAACGTGCAGCATATTGGGCAACTAAGTGAATGAATGAAAGCGGCGACAGCTGCGACGGCTGCGCGGATTGCTGAAGATGTTGATGAAGACGAAGACGAAGATGCCGAGCAGCCAGAAGTGCTACACGACAATGCCAAGTGCCAACAGCAACAATAACAACAACAACAGTAGCAACAACAAACAGTGCAAAAGGGGAAATTAAGTGCCAAAGGCAACAACAGTTGCAGCCGCAACAGCAACAGCAACTTTCGCAGCGTCAGCGAAGCAAAATCAAAACTAAATTTACATAAGAAAACAAGACAGCACAAAGCAAACGAGCAGCGCAAAAGGCATAATCAAAATAAGCGAAACAGCAACAGCAACAACAGCAACAACAACAGCAACAACCGCAACAGCAGTAACCACAACATGGCAGCTGCTGCATGTAGCAGCAGTGGGCGTGGCCAACGTGTTGCCGCCTTGCGGCTAATATGGCTGCTGTTGCTGCTGGTGGCCAACAGCAATGGCCAGGCCCGAGCAGCACCAGCAAAGCCAGCAACTATTGGAGCTGCCACACAGCAGCTACAGTTTGGTGTTGAGGGCGGCACGCCCACACTGATTGTCGCTGCCAAGCAGCATCAACATGAGCAGCAGCAGAAACATGAGCAGCAGCAGCAACATGAGCAGCAGCAGCAACAACAACATGAGCAGCAGCAGCAACAACAACATGAGCAGCAGCAGCAGCTGCAACATGAGCAACAGCAACAACAACATGAGCAGCAGCAGCAGCAGCAACAGCAGTATCTAGATGAGCAGCAGCAACAACATGAGCAGCAACAACATGAGCAGCAGCAACATGAGCATCAGCAGAAGCATCACAATAAAGTCAGCACAACAGCAGCAGCAAGCACAGCAGCAACAATTGCTGCTGCCAATGAAAGCAGTATGCCAAGCACCAATGTATACAAAGTGCCCGCAACAACAGCAACAGCAGCAACATCTAAAACAACAGCAGCAGCAACCACAACTGCTGGCAGCAACACTTTAAACATGAGCCAAATGCAACAGCCAGTGGAGTCAGTGGTCCAGCTTTTAGACCTGGAAATGACAGCCGCACCACCAACAGGCAATGGACACGATGGACGTAAGCAGACCAAAAAGAAGCAGCTACAGCAGCAACACTTTGTGCCAGCGGCAACATCCTCCAAGGAAACGGCAATGGATACGGAAGCCACCACCACCAGCAGCATCACAAGCACCAGCAGCACCACCAGCACCACCAGCACCCCCAGCACCACCAGCACGACTATCACCACCAGCAGCAGTGGCGACAGCCTGGAAAGCAGCCAAGCGGCCGCGCTGTTGCCCGTGCCCAATGGCTATTTGGGACCCATTTTTATGGGCGAGAAAACTTTTAGTGTGGTGCATCCGCTTAAGAAACCACAGGCACCCACAGGCAGCAACCATCACCCGGAACAGCAACAGCAGCAACTACAGCACGAGGATTCCATTGAGCTGCAGCTGCGCCAGGGTCGCATCGTGGAGATATTGGCGCCAACGGCTCTGCTCGAATCGAATGTGGAGAGCAGCTCGGCGCGTCCGGGCCTGAGCACGGACACAACCACAACCATGCTGCCAGCAGCTGCACCACCACACACACAGTCAGTGCTGTCGACAACTGTTTTCCAGGTGCCGGAGCTGCAGCAGAGCAGTACCACACGTCTGCCCATGCCGGCGGCCGAGATCAGCGTCGCGGGCTCGGCGGTGTTGCCTGCACCACCACGCACCGAATCCAAGATATCCGACATACAAATCGAGGTATACGACTCGACGGTGGACTCCATAGTGGCGTCTACCAATTTCCGCGACAACCGTGGCTACTATCCGCTGCCGCTGGAACCGACGCTGGGCACCGCCAGGCCGCCCAGCTCGCCGGTGGTCCAGGAACGCTTCACTCAATACGTAATCGATCGCGCCGATGTCTCCACACAGCCCGCAGCAGGCGGTGTTATGAGCGTTGGGATGGACAAGCCGGAGCCGGCTGCCATCGAGATACACATCAATGTGTCGGAGGCATTTGGCAATGAGAGCGAGGATCTGGAGTTCTCCTACCGGCAGCCGGCGGCCAGCGAGACGAAGGCCAACAAGCCCAGCGACGAAATACTCGTCGTGGAGATCATCGACAACAGCGCCGGGGACAACAGCACCGAGAACACGTTCAGCGATGGAGTGGAGCACATGAATCTTAATCCCATGTTCAACTATCCGTATCGATCAGATGCGCCGCCGGCTCCGGCCGTGCGTCCGCCCCAGGATTCCGCCGACGAGCTGTTCATGGCTGATACGAAGAGCGTTGAGGGCTTGCCACGCCCACCGCCGCCGCCGCCACCGCCACCGCCGCGCAAGCCGAGCATCGATCGCGACTCTGACACCATATTCTACATATCCAACACTGAGGTCAAAGTGGGCGAATCCCTGCCCACCGCCAGCAGCAGCAGCAGCGTCATCAACGAGCAGCAGCAGCGCAAGCTCCAGTTCGAGAACCAGTTCTTTCCCGCCAGCTACGTGCTGGACCAGCTGCAGCGCAGCTCAGCTGCTACGCCCCGCTATGAGGAGGACATTCTATTATCGCCGCAGCAGCACACCGCCGACGCCCTAAAGATCCTGCGCAGTCCCGGCAGCAGCGGGGGAGGAGATGGCGCTCCCCCGTTGGATGTGACCTATGTGGGTGAATCGGTTATTGAGGTGGAGCAGCAGTCGCAGGCCTCCACCATGGCGAGCCACGCCAGCTCCCAACAACCGGACATTGTCATACAGCCGGCGGTGTTGCCCGATTTGGCCATTGGAGTGCCTGTCATTGGCGAGCTGCCGCCGCAGATTGAGCTCAAGGAGATCGACTATATGCCCGGCGAGCTGGTTGGTGCGGGGCGCAACATCTATGAGAACGACATTGACAGCAACGGCCTTGGTCTGGGCAACGATCCGGATGTTATCGAGAGCTCAATTCAGTATGGTGGCGATCTGATTGATGATGGTGCCGGCGGCGGCTTCGATGGCGTCGAGGGTTCCTATCCCTTCGAAAGTCCGGCTCATCGGCTGCAGCAGCAGGATGCACAGGGCGTTCGGCACCAGACATATGGCCACGGCTTCAGTCACCTGCATCGCGAGCAGCTGCCCGGCGCGGAGCTAATGAACGCCACGCTCCAGCAGCACAACGAGAGCCTCAGGGGCTATGCCGATTCGAGTGGTGCATCCGCCATGGCGCCCCTGCAGCACGGGGAGCGCATGGGCAATGCCACGGCCCTTTCGGAGGATCCGCTCGCCGACTATGATGGTGAGTTCAGAGTGCACGCATTGCTCGACTATTGACTGACTCTGGTTTTTGTTTTTCCTTTCGTCTTTTTCATTTGCAGGTTTTCTGAATCTCTTCGCCGTTTCCATGGGCCTCATCATTGTCATTCTACCCGCTGCGCTTCTGACGTCCATGTATTGCGCCGTACGGTAAGTAAATACGTTTAAAGAAGAAACATCTTCTTCTAGCTATAAGTGGATTTGATACTATATAAGCCGCTAGCCGGTAATCCGCCGCCCATGTCCAGGCAAACTTAAAAACTCCCTTACTTAACATTCTTAATAGCACTTCTCCACACAATTTTTGCCCGTCAAAAGTTTAAAACAACTTTGCGCTCAACTGCTTTCTAGCAATATTGCATAGCAACCACTTAATCAATCCATCAATCCGTCGGAAAGTATGTCAATCAGTTAGTCATCGGTCAAACCATCAGGTTGTTGGTACATCAATCAGATAGATTGTAAATCAGTCATTCATTAGGTTATTTAGTCAGCCATCAGTCTATCAATCAGGTAGTTGGTCAATCAATCCGACTGAAGTCAGTCCCTCATTCAGTTAGTCAATCTGTCAATCAGTCAGTGATTTATTAGTCAGCTTGTTAGACAATTAGAAGTCATACAGTCAATCAGACAATCACTCAGTAAGTTAATCAGTCAGTCATCAGGCAGTTGGTCTGTCACAGAGCCAGACAGTCATATAGTCAATCAGCCAATCTCTTAGTCAATCAGTCAGTCATCAGTCAATTAGTTAGTGACACTCAGTCATGAGTCAGAAGATTATTCAGTCAGAAAGTCACTCAACACGTCAGTCAGTCAAACAGTAAGTCAATCAATCAGTCTGTCAGTTAGTGAGTTAGTCAGTCAGTCAATCATCAGTCAATCAGTCAATCAATGAGTCAGTCACACATCAGTCAATTAGTCTGTCAGTCAGTCAATGAGTTAGTCTATCAATCACTTAGTCATCAGTCATTCAATGAGTCATCAGTCATCAGTCAAACTGTCTATCAGTCCGTCGGTCAGTCAATGAATCAGTTAGTTAGTCAATCAGTCAGTCATCAGTTAGCCAATCTGCCAATTGGATACTTAGGACAAATCGATAGGCTACAAAACTGTAGTTTCCCACATCGACGTATCGATATCAAATGTTTGGGTAACTCAAAGAATTGATATCCATTCTAGACTTTTTTCTCATTTGATGTAACAAATCGCTGTTCAATGCGGACTTCCATCCGCAGCTCTAGAGCTGAGTGCAATAAATATTTAAATAAACAACATACAACAATCCCCTAGAGCTTCAGCAGGGCTGTGTCTAGAGTTCACCATGAAATCCTATCCGGCGTGTGTTTAATCAGCTCAGACGCGCTGTCCTTGAACTTAAAAATAATTGCTTGTGCTCAATGAAGTTGAAAATAATCACAAAGCAGTTGCCGAGTGCTGGAGGGAGGGGGAGGGTCTGTCTGTTTGAAAGCCAAATGCTGGCAATTGCTGCAATAAGCAGCGAGGCGCAACGAGAAGCGACTTTGCCACGCAGCAAATGACAAATTGAGACTGGATGAAGCTGCAGTCAGTTGCCAAGTGCTCGAAGGGTTACCTGGCAAATACATACACACACACACACACACACAGGCGGACAAACACACACACTCAGACGGCACGTTTAATACACATGGGAGTTATTGTTGGATGGGAGGCGTGGCAAATCGCATTTATCAGCTTCATTCTGGCATTTTATTTCTCGCAAATCTGTGACTCCGTCCAGAATGAGACGACGGGGTGTGACGCAATGTCAGCACGCAACATCCTTTCACGCAGGCAGCTCTAAACTGCCACGTCCCCGCTCACCCGGCACCCGCTCACCCGGCACCCGGCCCGCCCCCGCACAGCCTGCTGCGATACACATAAATCTCGAGCATGCCACGTAAATGGGAATTTGTTGCCATTGCCTTTTTATATGCGGCCACTAAATGCCAAACAAAATGAAGGCCATGCGTGCGGCGGGGGGAGGGCAGGAACCGTCTGAGAGGTGCCGGCGGGCAGAATAAAAGCTGGCCCGAAAATCTAAAGGCGCCACAAATCAAAGACGGGCGCGTCGACACAAGGCGCCGGAAGCGGAAGTCGCCAGCCAAACGGTAGAGCAACAGAGACAGAGAGAGCGAAAGAGAGAGAGAGGAGAGCGAGAGAGAGATGGTGAGGGGAAGGGTGAGAGGCCGCGCGGCAGAGACAAGTGAAGATGATGAAGATGGCAACTGGCATTGAAGCTAACAAGGCGCGAGGCGTCGCTGCGTGTTGCATGAACCGAACCGAAGCGCAAAGGAAACGAACGCATAAAACGTCAAAATGGGAAACCGCAAACCAGTTGCCAGTTGCCAGTTGCCAGTTGCCGCTTGCCACAAAAAGGTGCCACACGACGGCGGCGGCCGCAGATGAAAGTCGACAAATGCGCAGCGGAAATAAATTTTCCCAGTGTTTTTCCACCTCTTCTCCTTCTCCTTCTCCTTTTTATTTTGTTTGCTGCTTGCGGTCACACAAGTGAGTGATAGAAGGGGGGTGGCGGGTAGGTGCGTGTGTGAAGGCTGAAGAGGAAATTGCACAATAAACTGTCGAGACGTGAAATTAGTTGTGCGTGCATGTGTGCGTGTGTGTGCGACAATTTGCACTGAGAAACGCATTAAAAACGAGAGTTAAATGCGAAGGTCTCTCAAGTGTGCTTGACGAACTGAAGGGCAGGGGAGGGTTGTTAAGAACATTTCTATTACTCATGTGCACCACACACAAAACACGCACACGCACACACCTGGTGACATGTGTTTTGCTTAGTATTTGCCAAAGTATCATAAGCTGAGTGTTCGCCATCTGTTTTTTATCAGCAGATGGGCAGCACTTGAGCATGTTAGCATGTACTGGGCAGCACTCGACACTTATCCAGGCATTAAAGTTTCTCCCGCTTCTCTCTCCAGCTCCTGCCGAAACTTTTTCAGCCAGCTGTGCGTGTTTTGTTAGTCTAAGCTCTACAAGTTCTCTAATACCCTATAAGCCTGTTAACCTTTTAAAGTAGATAGACATCGGGTTCGGGTTCTAAACATATGTCAATAGTCAGCATGCAGCAAAAGTAGATAAGTTGCATTGATATTGTTGACTTTCTTGTGCTTCTCTCGCTGCTGATGCTTTTGAGTAAGCTGTAAGTTTCTGTTTCTATATGGGCAGCACTGAACATTACAATACAACAAGTGTTTGTAAAGACTTTTCCAACTCTGTTTCACAAATATGTTAACCTCTATTCGCAGTCAGTAGTCAGATTTTATAAAAAAAATAGGCATCACTTCCATACTTTTTTGTTTATCTGTAAGCCGCAAGCAGATGGGCAGCACTCTGTTGCTTTTCGTTATCTTCGAACAGATGGGCAGCACTTGGGGCAAACATTGATGTTTGAAACACAAAGTAGGCAACAAACTTTGTGCATACCACTTGCATTTCGTGCACATTTAATATGCATGGGATTTTATAATGACACCAACTCACTTACTTCTCTTCATCTCTAACTCTCTCACTCTCTCACCCTCTCTCTCTTTCTGTTTCCCTTTGCAGTTATTTGCTGAATAAGAATGCGACTTCGAGTGCCGCTGGCGATGACAGCGAACAGGGCCACGATTCCAAGAATGAGGTAAGTGCGTCCAACTAGATGATGAAGCAGCAGTTGAAGCTAACGATGATGATGATGATGATCAAGATGTTTGAGATGATGATAAGGAAGCAACAGCAGCAGGCGATGAAGTAGTAAATGAAAAAATATATGCAACAAACAAAACTTCAATTGAAATGCGAATACAAATGCCGTCAAGTGTTGAAACAATTTTTTGCGCGGTGCCACGCTTCGGCCACGCCCATCTCGCCGCCTTTTTTCTAAACTGCAAACAATGCCAATAATGTTGGGTAAAATGGCGAATTTGCCTCAGCGTAATTTATTTGCATTCAAATAGTTGCGCAGCCTTAAACTAGCTCAAGTTTGGCTCGGGCTCTGCGTCGCTCAGCTGCTGTGTGCGTGTGTGTGTGTGTGCATGTGTCTGTGTGTGAGTTCACTAAAAGCCTGTGTTTTGACTCTGTTACTTTACAGTCGTCGTCCTGCTCGGTCGCATCCTTCTCGTCGCCAATATCGCAGCTGAGCATTCAACACGTGAATCTGCATCCGAATCCGTATTCGAATCCGAAACCCAATCCGGAACAGAGTCCGAATCCGGACTCGAGTCGAAATGCAGATCTATTTCGGTCCATGTCCTTGGCTCTGGCCAATGGCGTGCAGCGCATCGAGTTTCAATTTGAGGCGCGCCCAGATATACAGACGCCCCCATCGACGGGCGCTGCCACGCCCACATTGGCGAGCGCTGCGTTCGCGTTCAGTGGCTCCG
This sequence comes from Drosophila kanekoi, assembly GCA_037075305.1. NCBI lineage: Eukaryota > Metazoa > Arthropoda > Insecta > Diptera > Drosophilidae > Drosophila > Drosophila kanekoi. The sequence goes on from JBAMCE010000484.1 coordinate 351,837, forward strand.
TCACAAAGATGACGCTCAAAGATAATCATCTGATTGTTGTCACCGAAGAGCGCCATGTAAGTTCAACTGTGAACAGCGTTAACAGCTGTTAGTTAACAGCTGTTAAACTGATCCACTGTTTGTCATGTCTTTTGTCGTTGTCGTCTCTTTTACTCGCACTGCAATCACCTTATATAGTTAAAGATGCACACTTACACCATGAGGAGAGTGGTTCATTTCTTTGTGAACAAGTTCTTTAGAATCGTTAGAGCAACACTTGAGCTTAGATAAAGATTAAGTTATAAATTATGAATATCTCTCCTAAATTCGGCCGTTACTTTACTAACTGAACCAGCAATGGAACTTGTTCATGGAACCAGCTACATATTTAGGTTTTGCCAATACGAACATTTTATCGAGAAGTTCTTTTCGGAAATAGGTCATTCATACTTATTATGTATAATACCGGAGCGCTGATCTTCGTTCGTGTTACAATTTCTATTGGAACTAGTTCCTCAGCTTCTTTAGATGGGATAGGTACTATTTAAAGTTGTCAGCATTCGTTAAAATGTTCCTCAACAAGCTGCCAGAAATAGTGCTCTAGAGTCCGTTAACTAGCTCAGGGAACCAGCCTTAGGTCAGTTGCTATAACAGTTACTGAACCAGTTAATGGAACCAGTTCACGCCAGAGCACAAAAGCTAATATAAAAGAACTGTAGTTAGATTCCAGCAAGATTTAACTTTAAACTAAACTTTGATTTGTTTGAACTAGCTCATAGCTCATTGTCTAGCTAGTTCCGGAACACTTATTGGCTGGTTTGTGTGCATCTTTCTAACTGTATTTTGTCAAATATTTGTCTCTCTTTGTTGTGTCACTCTTTTTGCTCGCTTCTTATTGTCTTTTTCTCGCATCTCTAACTGTTTGTCTCTCGCTCTCTGTCTAACTCATACAATACTTTGTCGCACTCTCATATTGTCATCATCTCCGTCTCTGTCTCTGTTGTTGTTGTCGTAGCACTGATTGATTGATTGATTGTCGTTGTTGTTGTTGTCGTTGTTGTTGTCGTTGTCGTTGTATTGTTGTCTGCCTGCTCTTTCAGCCCGATTAACTCCCATTGTTGAACTTTAGCTGGTAATCGTCTCTTTCGCTCTTTTGACTGTGGAAAGTGTAAATTCTGTAAATAGTTAACGAGTTGGAGAGGGACAGAGATAGAGGGAGATCTATTGTACACATACCTGTATATATTTCGCTTCTTGTCTCGTGCTCTCTCTCTCTCTCCTTTCTCTTCTAGGCTAAAGTTGCTTGAGAGCGAAAGAGACAGTGCTACAACCTATTCCTTTTCTTATCAAACAACTTTTGATGCTACGCCCGAGTAGCGAGCATCAATCAAAAGCTGATTGAGCGCCAAAGCGACAGCTGTAAATATTATCACGAGTACGCTTGCTGCCTCTTTTACTGGTAAAACACTTGTTGTGCTCCTCCCTCCCCGATGCTTGCAATTGGTGTGTCCTTCAATTGCAGCTGATGCATCCTTTGGGTATCCACTTGCTGTCATCCGCACGTTTATTTCCCTCTCTCCCACTCCCAACTTTTGTTTCTATGCCTTGTACCCAATGGAAAGAGTAGAAGCGATGGGTGTAATAGATGTTAGAACGTAAAACGCTATAAAGAATACGTTTTTACTTGATCAGCATTAGATGTAATGTATTTTTGGCCAGGTCCGTCTGTATCAGCGACTATAGGGGTTAGAGCTATAAGCAGGTCGAGCTCGAACATGTTGCTGACTCGAGCAGTTCGAACTCAAACATGTTGCTGACTCAAGCAGATCGAACTTTGTTTTGTCGATACTCGAAAGCTCGAGTCTCTCGGTTTTCAGCTAAGCCCATTGAGTAATCCGATGGTTCTAGTTTCAATATTGGGTACAGGGTATTTGCTGTTTGAGCAGCCACGGTTGGAGCAAATGTTGTTGGCCGTTTGTCTTCCTGTCATCCTTTGGGTTTCGAGTCGCAGCTATTTGTCAAGCAGCCCAGCCCAGGATATCCGCTGCAAGCCGTAGTCACACCTGTGCTCCCTACACTTCTTCCTTCTCTCTTTCTCCCAATCGCCCTCTCTTTTTCTCTATTTCTCTTTTTCCCCTTCTCTGTCTACCTGTGTATGAGGTGTAAATGTGCCACAAGCCAAAGCATATGTAAATGCAATTTTCGGCACTTTCCGCATGGCAGGTGCACGATTTGTCCGCCTGCTGCCGCTGCAGCCGCTTGTGGCAAGCATTTAGCACGTCCGTTTCCTGCCTGCCCCCTGCCCCCTGCCCCCTCATCCATCCCTTGCTGTTGTTGTTCCTGTCATTGTTGTTGCCTGCTACGCCCTGTTCCCGCCACCGCCAGTAGCTGATTTGCCGCTCTCCTTTCCTCTTCTCGCCCCCAATGCAGGACATTTCGCGCAACGCACGCGAGACCAAGATGCACACGGACAAGGACGGCGTCTTCGTTGTGGAGGTAGCACGCGGCATCGATTCCAAGCAGCCGCCCGATAGCCCCGCCGCCGGCCCCGGCGCCGGCGCAGACATAACCGAGCTGCCCTTCGATACGAACACCAAGCAGGCGTCGGTGCTGGTCGAGCGGAGCCTGCCGCCCAGTCACGAGCAGGTGCAGATCCACGCTCCACCCAGCGATTTTGCCAATCCCTCGTTGCCAGTCGCAGTCGGAGCCGGAGTCGGTGCTGTTGGCCTGCAGCTCATTGAGGAAGAGCAACTGCTGCCAGAGGAGGAACCAACCGTGGACGAGGAACCGCAGCCGATGCCGTCGTTAACCGGGCTATCCCAGTCGGATCTCAGCTCCAGCTCCTCCAGTGACTCGAACAAGCGCTACTCCTATGGCAACCAGGAACTCTATGTCATCGAGCAGCCCGGCTATGCCCAGGGCTCGCCACTCATGCTCAGCGCCCAGCTAATCGCCGGACAGGAAACCACCGATAATGACCAGGAGCCGCAGTCACAGCTGGAGGAGCCGCCATTGCCGGCACCCGCCGCCTTCGGCAATGCCCCAGAGCAGCCGGAGGCACTTGAAGAGCTAGAGGCTGGGCAAGAGTCGATACCAGCTGAGACTGGCGGATTGCAGCCAGCTCAGGAGCAGCCCAGGGAGGAGCCGGAAAATGGCTATGACAGCTTGATGAGCCTGCCGGCGCCGCCCTCCACCGAGGAGATTAAAGAGCTCAACGATTTTACGCTAAACGAATCGAACCAATTGGATTCATTACCGCCGCCACCACCGCCGCCGCCGCCGCTAAATGAGGCACCAAATGGCAGCGTACACAACGAGGAAGAGCAGCAGGAGCAGGTGCAGGAGAAGGAGCAAGAGGAGGAGAAGAGCAAGAAGCAAGAGCAGGAGAAGCAGGAGCAGCCAGAGCAGAACTTAGAGCCAATAATGAAGCTAGCCAATGGCAAAATGATTGCCAGCAACGCACCACCAACAGCTACAACAGCAGCCGCAGCCAATGGCGGGGGGCAGGAGCCATCCACATTGACGCCGCCCGCCTCGCCACCCGCCACGCCCAGCGGATCGCCGGTGGCCAGCGGCGGCTCCACGCTGTGCGCGGGCAGTCTCAGCAATGGGCTGCATGCGGTTGCACAGCCCATGGCAGTCGATGTGAATGGCAGTTAAGAGCAAGAAGCAGCAGCAGAAGTAGAAGAAGCCAAAGCTGAAGAAGAAGAAGCTGCAGCAGATGTCTAGAAGAAGCAGGAGTAGAAGAGCAGCAGCTGGCAACGCGCGTGGAAGGTAAGCAAAGGAAGAAGATAGTTAAAAAAGAAGAAAAGCAGAAGAAGAAGAAGAAGCAGCAGTAGCAAACGGCAAGAAGATTCGCGAGTATTCAATATAATATCTAATATCTAAGCTAATTAGAGATCGGTCAAAGAGGTTTTTTTTTCCAAAAACAAACTAAACAAGCATGCAGCGGGTGGGTTGAGCTAAGCCCTCTCTCCACCCCAACACACACACACACACACACACACACACACACACACACACACACACACACACACACGGACACACATGCGTCAGATGTTTAGGCTAGGCTAAGCGTTAGGCAGCATTAAATAATCCAAAAACAAAAACTAAATATAAATATGAATATGAATATGAATATGAATATGAATATGAATGCGCGGGCTAAACAAAAGAATTTTCAATTTTTCCAATTAACTGTTTGTTGATTTTTCGAAAATATTGATAGAAAAACTAACAAAAACAAAAAAACGTTTATATATATAAAATATAAAAACAATTGAAATGCGATTAATATTAAACATAAAGCATAATTAATTGTTTGTCTTTTTGCGGCCGTCGGCTGCCATTTCAATGTCTAACTACAAATAACTACAAATAAGCCACAACCGAAACGAATCCCTTAACAAAACGAATAACAATCCAAAAGCCAGTCGAACGGAAAACAATTCGAAATTCGATGCATGAATAATAGAACATTTTAATTGCTTGCACAGACATTTCATTCAGCCGCAAATTGATTGCGCTCTGCGCTTTGCGCATTATTAATCAAAGCAACTAACCGTTTGAGCTCGACTATTTTAGGCGCCAGCGCATGTCACATTTTGGGGTCTTAGTTGTGCATATCCCCAGAGTTCCCGTCTAGGGGATACCCTGCACCCTCTTCTCTCAACACCAAATGCAAGTCCATATACATGTCACATTTTGGGGTCTTAGTTGTGCATACCCCCAGAGTTTCCGTCTAAGGGATACCCTGCACCCTCTTCTCTCAACACCAAATGCAAGTCTATATACATGTCACATTTTGGGGTCTTAGTTGTGCATATCCCCAGAGTTTCCGTCTAGGGGATACCCTGCACCCTCTTCTCTCAACACCAAATGCAAGTCTATATACATGTCACATTTTGGGGTCTTAGTTGTGCATATCCCCAGAGTTTCCGTCTAAGGGATACCCTGCACCCTCTTCTCTCAACGCCAAATGCAAGTCTATATACATGTCACATTTTGGGGTCTTAGTTGTGCATATCCCCAGAGTTTCCGTCTAGGGGATACCCTGCACCCTCTTCTCTCAACACCAAATGCAAGTCCAAATACATGTCACATTTTGGGGTCTTAGTTGTGCATATCCCCAGAGTTACCGTCTAGGGGATACCCTGCACCCTCTTCTCTCAACACCAAATGCAAGTCCAAATACATGTCACATTTTGGGGTCTTAGTTGTGCATATCCCCAGAGTTTCCGTCTAAGGGATACCCTGCACCCTCTTCTCTCAACGCCAAATGCAAGTCTATATACATGTCACATTTTGGGGTCTTAGTTGTGCATATCCCCAGAGTTCCCGTCTAGGGTATACCCTGCACCCTCTTCTCTCAACACCAAATGCAAGTCTATATACTACTCTAGAAGCTACGTGTCTAGTTTGCTGACCCTAGCTGCATTTCGATAACGATTTTTATCGATTCAATCGGAAAACGGAGTAAGTTATCGATTAGCGGAAACAAACTCGATCTGCGCTTGGAGGAGGAGAATCTACAGCTAAAAGCTTTCAAGTCTCTAGCTCTTATAGTTTCTAAGGTCCTTGCGTTCATACAGACCGACAGACGGACAGATAGCCGGACATGGCTAGATCGGGTCGGAGATGCTTCCCTCTGTCTGTAACATACATTTGCACAAATACAATATACCCTTTTTACCCATTTTCAATGGGTCCAGGGTAACTCGGCATAGCAGTTAGTCCCGCAACCAACTCCTTGCATACAAAAGACCTGCAGAGCGGGCCCATTATTCGGGCAACTGACCCTGTGAACTCAGCTTCCGCAAGAGCTAGAGCTGTCAAATTTGATATGTGGACTTTTTTAAGGGTCAAAGGCTCGCATTCGAAGAACTTGCAGAATCTACACACATTTGGCATTTGCGTGCACAACGTGCTTATACAAGTCGTACTCCGATATTCTTTGACATTTATTTTATTTCTTCTTGTGAAAAGTAATCAAATGTGCCGAAATTTATATAGAACAAGACAACACACAATTTACAATAACAATTTATACAATCTATAAGAACTTTACTTATACAAATACGATGCGCGAGAATCTCGTGGAATCCTCGAACAACTAGCGACTAGCAAATAGTTTTCTTTTGGTAAACAATACGAACTATAAACACAGGACTTCAAATTCAGAACAAAGCATAAACTATATATCGATGTACTAAGTGTAACTAAGATAAACAATTAAATATTCAGTAAATGGTAAATGCTAAAAAAGAGAGAAGAAAAAAGAAGCAAAATCAAATATTTGCCCAGATAACATAAAGAATTATGCAACAGAAGAGAATTCTCTAAGTAATTAGACGTAAAAAACATTTATCTAATAAAACTCGAGAATTCAGTAAAAGAAGAAAATGAGAAAATATTATAGAAAATCAATGAAAATTAAGAAAAATGCGTGCACTGCAAGTGGCACGAGTTTTTTTTTTTTTTACAAGTAGAAAAAATTATATATGCAATACCCAAAGGATATAGCAAGTTATATAGATCGGTTCCGATTGGTTCCGACTGGTTCCGATTGGTTCCGATAGGTTCCGATTGGTTCCGATTGGTTCAAAAGCGAACGAACGAAAGATTTTTAAGTTTTTTGTTGATTCGATTGTTTCCAATTGTTTTATTGACAATTTGTTTGTAAGGCGCAGGCACGAGAAAGAAGAGAACATATATGATAATGATTGATATATGATTGATATATGATTGATACATGATTGATATACTTATATAACCCTATATAGAAATATAAATCTAGGCAAGTGCCAGTTTTTTTTTTTTGAATAAGTAAAATAAAACCAAACGAAACATAAACAAGAAACGTAAATGGAAAATGAAAAAGAAAAAGAAAAAGCGAAAAAAGTAAAAAAAAAACATAATAAGTAAATGTGATTGTTATTTAACTTAAGTTATGCATTAAATCGATAATTGATATGTGTGTATGTGTATGTAAGGTATGCCAAAAACATATATATATAAATACATATATATATATAAAGCCCAGTTAGCCAAAGAGATGATTGATTCGATCGAGATTGAGCGCAGAGCATGGAACAGTAAAAGCTGAAAAATTGATTAAAAAACGAAAAGGAAATATGGTAACTACCATGTGAAGGCTACTAAGCGAGCATTTGACATACTATGTACTAGGGTCAGCCAGCGATTGGAATAAAATGAATAAAATGAAATTCAAGATATTAAGAAATCAACATGATCTTTTTACTTGGCGGTTACTGGACACATCACATCATCTGGAGTTCTATGGTAAGTTAAAGAGTTTTTGATATTGGCATACTTAACAATATTATAAGCAAGCAGCTTTCCAAACATCATAGAGACCGGACTATACTCTCAAAATTGACATTGATTGATCTGAAAATGGACTACAGTCAAAACTGCAGCCATCTAGATAGTATCTTTTGGGCTATCAGTAGGTTAAGCAATCAGTCAATCAGTCAGTCATTTAGCCAATCCCCTAGTCAATCAGCAAATCAATTAGTCATTCAATCACCCAATCAGACTGTGAATAAGTCAAGCAGTCGGTCAGCCAGTCAATCAGTCAGCCATTCGATCAGGCAGTCCATCCGTCAGTTAATCAGTCAGTCAGACAATCACACAGTCAATCAGCTATTCCATTCAAGTCAGTCAATCAGTATTCCATTCCAGTCAGTCAATCAGTCAAACCTTCATTCGGCCACTTTGTCAGTCAGTCAATCAGTCAGTCAGTCATCCGATCAGTCAGTCACTGAATCAGGTAATCCATCAGTCAGTCAATCACTTAGTTACTGAATTGGTCAATCAGCCAGTCAATCAGCTAGTCAATCAACTAGTCAATTGATCAGTCAATCAGCCGGCCACTCTATTAGTCAATCAGTCAGTCAATCAGCTGGTTAGTCAGACAACGAATCAGTTAGTAAGTCTGTTAATCAGCTACTCCATCAATCATTCAATCGGACAGTGTATCAGTCAGTCAATCAATTAGTAATTCATCTGGTCCATCATTCAACCAGCCAGTCAGTCTTTCAATTAGTCAATCAGTCAGCTAGTTTATCAGCCAGTCATTCTTCAATCTTCTAGAATTTTAAATGTGTTTGGCCAAATATTCGACCCATTTCTTAGTGTAAGTTTTCCCCCTACCCCCTTCTCACTCCCCTTCTCTTCCATAACTTCTTTATTTTAATTTGATGAATTCTAAGCTCGATTTTGTCATTGGTCTATTTTGCCTTTGACTTTTGGACTGTGTTTGCCTCAGCTTAGACTTGAGTGGATCAGCCTCGTGGTTGCGCGGCATTGCATGGTGTCACACACACGCGCGCACACAAATGTGCTGCTAAGCGTGCCACAAACACACACACACACACACAGACACACACACTTTGACATAAATAGGAACACATCCTTGGGGGGACCGCAACATGTGTCGGGCATGTCAACGTCGAGCGCCCATGCACCACTTGCTCCAATTGTTAGAGCGCCAACCCCCCTTCCGCCCCCCTCTGCCTGCGCTGGACTGGCACGCCCACGCCTTTGTCTATCGGGGGGGGGGGTGTGTGCTAAGGCAACAGCATTCGATCGGCGCTGGTATCAATAAAATTAACAGGCCCTTAACAGCCCACTTAAGCGGCTTGGGCCGCACGCTTTAAGGCCCATAAAGCTGGCCCAGCATGCGGGCAGAGGGCGGCGGGAGGGGCTCTGGACTTGCAACAGAAAGTGACAAGAAGCAGCACAACTATGGAGCTGCCACAGGAACCAGCACAGCGCTTGGCAGCTGAAAGTGTCGTCAAAAAAGGGGCGGGGCGGGGCAGGGCGTTGGCTTGGCCGTGCGGCCAGTGTGGCAAGTTGTCTGTAAAATGCGGCGGCAGTTTAGTTGCATGTTTTCAGTTTCACTGACAGCCGACCATGCCCTCAAGCCCACAGGCCCGCCTTCGCCCCGCAGCAATGCGCTGCTTTCAATTTTTTGATACCCTGTAAATATCACGAATGCCTGCAAACCAAACGAGCAAGTGACAATAACTACGGCACGCCGAAAATGTAAGACCCTTGTAGACATTGGCCTTAGCCTGGGAATACGGAAGCTCGCAATTTGGCTTATGTAAGCAGCATAGTTTAACTAATAGATGCCGGAGTTTGGTCAAGATATCTTGCGAAACAAGAAAATATTTCTTGATAAGAATCTACCTTTCGATTTGTCATTCCTATGAAAGCTATATGATAGAGTGCTTCGATCCGAAGTATGTTCTGTCTGCAGCAGAAAGATGGACCTGTGGAAGGCGGAGAGACTAGTTCGCATAGAAACAGACAGACGGAACGGTCGAATCTGGCCATAACGACTCGGCCATAACGACTCGGCTATAACGACTCGGCTATAACGTCTCGGCCATAACGACTCGGCTACAACGACTCGGCCATAACGACTCGGCCATAACGACTCATCTTTTGATGTTGATCTGGAATATATATATATATACGATATGGGTTCTGGGATGTCTTCCTCCATGCGCTACATATATTTTGACAAAATGAGAATATCCTCTTCGATTCTACGAACACTTGGCATTTGTTTGGAGCTTGCTTTTGCAGGGTATTTGCTGGTCGTGGTCGCTGCTTTGGCACATTTTCGCTTGTTTTTAATTGCAGACCAGTTCGTGTTGCTCCCATTTAGCCAAACCTCAGCTGCCAGCCCGACCCCCCCCCCTGCTCGTCAGCCCCTGGGGCCTAGCACGGCCAACCCCTTGTCCACGCTTTGTTGTTGTTGTTTTGTGTGCTTTAACTTTTACTAATTTTAAATTGCTGTCGCTGCGAAGCGTTGAATGCTTTTGCCTGTGTGTGTGTGTGTGTGTGTGTGTGTGTTTGGTGGATGCCTGGGCGTGGCTGCTGTCAAGTGTGTCTGTGTGTGTGTGTGTGTGTGTGTGTGTGTGTGTGTGGCACAGTTGAGTTGACTTGAAATTTTAATGAAATGCGCTCGTTTTATTGTCACTGCCACGTTTTGGCGTCTGCATTTCAAATTATTTTTAATTGTCAATTTTCGCGGCTGCCTGCAACATTCGAGCGGCCGCCGCGGCGTGTGGCAATCAAAATATTAATGCCACGGCCAGTTGATTAACCGCAAATGAAACAAACCAAAGCAGCAGCAGCAGCAGCAGCACATCCTCAGCCAGTGTTACATAATTAAAATCAAATTAACTCACACACTCTCACACACACACACACACACACACACACACACACACACACACACACTCGCACACTGCGCTGACATTTTTGGTGCACAATTTTCAGAGGCCACGAAATTAAATTGACATTTGGCCAGCGACATCAGAAGCTCAGTCAGCGAGTGCATTCAATTGCGAACAAGCTGCCAGCCCCAACCCCCACCTCCAACCCCCACCACCTCTCTCCTTGTCTCCCCTTCGACTGTGCAATAATTACAAAATTGCATTAAACAGCGGGTGAAGCTAGAAACGGAAGAACAACACAAATATTATCGAATGATTCTAGCTCGCATTTTGGGTTTTCATGTGCTCTCTCTCTCTCTCTCTCTCTCTCTCTCTCTGCTCTGCTCTAGTTAATCACAGTTGTACAGTTTCACAGTTTTGGAGCCTTGAAAACAACCAGACTCTCTTTGGCTTTCTCTAAGTTTGCTGGACTGTTAATATAGTTTCTCACCAGCCGCAGACTAAACAAAATGTGTATATTCACATACCGCACAGTTTTAAGGGCATTGCCAAGCTTGAAAGTCACTGAAAATCGATATTGCTGGCCTAATGTAGAACAAGTCAAGGGAAAGTGTTCATAAATCTTTTCTTCTTCTTCTTCTTTATTCCTTGGACCTAAAATTTGCAAAATTACAGTTTCACCTTCACAGTTTATACTCACTGTTTTATATTCACAGTTTTAGAGTCACAGCAAAATGTCGATTGTTGACTTGAAATTTTCGACAGATTAGAACCAAATAGTTTTTGTCATGCCCCTCATATGTTCAACTTCTTACAGTTTTACAGTAATAGTTTGAGAGTCGCTGTTATAATGTTAAACATTTGTCTGATATGCTGATCGAGCATATTTTCTGGCCAACAGTTATAAATTCACTTAAGTAAAATGACAGTTTTGGAGTCATCATTTTGGTCAGGCCCCCAAGCTGAAGGTTAGAGAGTTGCAGTTTTGGAGTCATAGTTTTAGCGTTTTCCCCGTTTAAAAGGCACAGTTTTAGAGTCACAGTGTTGAAAACACCATTTGGATTGAAGCTTTAAGCTGGAGTTTGTTGGGCTACAGCTTTTGAGTCTTAACTTTAAGCCACATTCTTAAAGACCCTGCCTAAGGCCACATTTGTAGCTCTACAGTTTAAGAGTCACAGTTTTACATGCACTAACCAACATGTGTATTTCACAGTTGGATTTCAGCTTGACTCGGCGAAAAAAAAATGCCAAAAAAAAGCAGAAAAAGTACAACATTAAACGAAATTTAAAATTGATTATTTGCGCTGTTTACTTTTTTTTTTGATTGTGATTGATTGATTGATTGATTGATTGTTTGATTGATTGGGTCAGCGCTTGGTCACATTTGTGCAATTTATTGTGCTGCATGGCGCATAATTGAATTCCATTATGAAATACAAATGCGACCCGCCCCGTTCAATATTTAAATGCCCGTGCGATGGAAACGCCATGGCATGCAAATCTATCAACAATGTGCACCCACAAATTGGGTCAACTGCTCCAATTAACTCGGCTAAGACCAAGATTTAAGCTGCATTTACCTTAATTCAAAATAATGCCATTTGAAAAGCAATACTCCATTTGATTTGCATACCCAGAACCCATTGGGATGGGCCAACACAATGGTTCCGTGCACAAGACAGATTCTGCCATCCGATTAGGCGTTTATAATCGTATAAGGTCGAGGAGCTGGATCGACTAGGCTAAGTCCGGCGGTCTATCTGAGAGAAACTTTAAATACGTCTATCGATATACATCATTATCATTGAGGACTGAAAGGATTGAAAGCTGGCGCATCGTGCCTTGGTATGCACATACTATTGCATGCCATATGTAAGTCCTGACAGTTTCAGAATAGTCGGACTACAAACACCGAAGTTCGTCAAGAACACATTTCCCATGGTATGAGGCTAAGGTAAGAAAAAGTGCACGTAAGAGGAGGCAAGAATGTATGTAATGACAGCTCGGCTCTGGGTTGAGGGTAATTCCTAGTCGAGCATATCCTCTCGCACATGAGTGGGAGTAAGTGGAAGATAACCAAAAGTTGCGACTCACGTTAAGTGCCTTAGGTGTGTGCGGGCTCTCAACATTAAGCTTCTAATTGTGGAATATATACATATGAGCTTAGGATTGGCCTGGCACAGCTTACGCCTCGGCAGCTTGTACATTTTGAACGGAACATGATTAAAGTCCATTTAAGGTTGTTTTTGGCATAATTAAATGGAAACCTCGAGCTGTCTGCGAGCTCACTTGAGTGCATGGATTTTAATTGGGCAAATCAACATAAGTGAAAACTTGAAGTCCAAGTCGAGCGCAGGAAATTGAGCCTGAAATCGAGCGGCGCCCGAAGAGGCGCTCAGCACTGTCCACTTATCGGATCTGTGGAGTGGCCCAATGACTTAAAGATGCCATGCCACAAACAGAACAGTCCACACTGTTGATGGGTGTGTGCGTGTGTGTGCGAGTCCTTCAAGTCAAGTCAAAGTCAAGCTGCAACCAATATTGGATGCATGTTTCCACATACATGTATGTATGTATGTGTACATGCGTTTGTTCAATTTGCAGCTACATGAAAAAGGCAAGTCCAAGCGTATCTCTGCCTCCACGCGGTCCACTTGCTGCCCCTTCTGTTGTTCTCCTCATTGACCAGCGAGCGGCGAGCGGCGATAAAATTAGCAACCCAAGCCACGCCCCACGTTGGGCGCCAATTTGCATAATCACATCCCATAGCACAGGGGTGCGACGAGGGGTTCGATCGGGGTCTGGGTAACTGGGTCGCGTGCAATTCAATTAAATCGTTCGACGTTTAAAAACCGAATAAAAAGCCAAATAAAAATCAAAATTAAATTCATGCCGAGAGTTTCATCGAAATGGGCACAGACACAATCACAATCACAGTCGCAGTCGCAGTCGCAGTCACAGTCGTAGTCACGGATACTGTGAACGACACACAGATGCAGATGCGCAGGCGGATGCGGATGTGGATGTGGATGCGGATGTGGATGCGGATGTAGATGTGAATGTGAATGTGGATGCGGACAGTAAAGCGAACGGAACCTCCATTGGCATTTCAATTTGATTTGCTAGCCATTCGAGTTTTAATGCGCAAATCGTTTCGAATTGTTTGAATCAATTAATTTTTGCGACCATGCATGTGAATTGTGGGCGTGGCTGTCGGCCCCCTTAAATGCTGTGGCTCTCATTTCGATTTCGAGCAGTCGCAAATATGTTTACAGCGCTGCACTTCAAGTGGATCGGCGTGGACAACAGGGCCAAGCGATTCAGATGAAAACTTTCGAATCGCAGTCAATAAAAGCTCGCAAGTCGTGGGCTGGACAGCAGAATATTTTAATTAAAAGCCAACAGAGCAGCGCGCAGTGTGCCTGAAAGAAACGTATTCCAAGGCGAAAAGTTCTATGATAGTTATATCAAGAACTCTTTCATACTATGCAAACAGTATATTGACACACGATAATGACAAAGGATGTGGGCTTAAAATGCGGCATATCAACATTTTGTTTTGTTTTTTAAATGTCGCAATTCCCTTAACTAACTTGATTGACTGATTGACAGACTGACTGACCGTCACAGTTGAAATGTGTGCGAGTGTGGGCAAGGACATAATGTCGACCTGCAAGTGGAAAAAAAAGCTGCTCAAAGTTTGTATGAAAAACATTTACAGAGAGCCTGTAGGGCATAGCTGACAGATCGTCGAACCAGCAAGCGTGAAGTTGCCGGTTCAAATTTTGTATATTTCCTTGTAAATTCCATTCCTCAGCAGATTTTGCGCTTTAATTGGCTGCATGTTATTAACATAGGCCGTGCGACGCCGGCAGGGCATAGCTGACCGACCGTCGAACCAGCAAGCGTGAAGTATCCGGTTCAAATTTTGTATATTTCATTGCAAATTCCATTCCTCTGCAGACTATGCGCATTAATTGGCTGCATGTTATTAACTTAGGCCGTGCGACGCCGGCAGAGCATAGCTGACAGAGCGTCGAACCAGCAAGCGTGAAGTAGCCGGTTCAGATTTTGTATATTTGCTTGTAAATTCCATTCCTCTGCAGATTTTGCGCTTTAATTGGCTGCATGTTATTAACATAGGCCGTGCGACGCCGGCAGGGCATAGCTGACAGAGCGTCGAACCAGCAAGCGTGAAGTTGCCGGTGCAAATTTTGTATATTTCCTTGCAAATTCCATTCCTCTGCAGATTTTGCGCTTTAATTGGCTGCATGTTATTAACTTAGGCCGCGCGACGCCGGATTATTGCTTCTTCGTGCTCGTCCGGCTCGAGACAAGCTGGCTGCACAATTAATGCTACCCATTCTTTGGCTGAGCCACACACTCTGTGTCGGGCTGTCAGCATTTGATATGTGAAATCTGGATCTGGCTGCGATGTTTGTGTCTGTGTCACAGTGTATAGCTGTATATTTGTGCCCAGCACATGGCGCATTGCGTATCCTTTACCCCATTTATCATTTGTCATGTTTGTGAATCTTTAACCAACAAACGGGCGAAAACCGACCGCTGCACCCCCGCCCCGCTGGCCGTCCATTAAGTTCTCGTTGTTGTCGTTTTGGCGGGGGTCAACGTAACGCTCGACGGTGTCAGTGCCATCAGCCACGCCCCTTTCGCCCACAGCATAGTTGAACCAAAACAAACTGATTCCCATATCCGCCCATTCGCTGGCTTTATATAATCGAAACCTTCTGTAATTTTCTTGTCGTTGTTGTTGCTGTTGTCGTTGTTGCTGCTGCTGCTGCTGCTGCTGCTGCTATTCTTTTTTTGTTGTGTGTTGTTGCTGTTGATTTTAATGCGTTTCGTGGCATTATTGCCGTCCTGTCCAGCGTCGCGTATACGCAATGTGCACAGCAATTTTCATTTCATTTCTTTTGCTGCAGTCAACTTCACATTTGTTGTTGTTGCTGCGCTTGTTTTACTTGTTGTGGCTGCTGCTGTTGTTGTTGCTGATGTTGTTGTTGCTGCTGTTGTTGTTGTTGCTCTGTTTATGGTGTTGCTGTTGTTGCTACAAAAAATGTCAACGCACAAAACGTTGAAACGCAACTGACCTCATTTGTGAAGTCCTGTCTCTCGGTGTCACCCTACACCCATCTCCCTCGCTTGCTCTCACTCCCTCTCTCCCTCGCTCTCTCCCTCTCCCTCTCCCTCTCTCTCCCTCTTTCTTTTCTTGATGTATTTGGTCCTGCTGCCTGGGCTGAGTGGGCGTGGCTCTTTATGCTACTTTGCCATTTAATTGCAAATTTTACGCTTGCTCTAAATTTGCCTTACACATGCCCCCACACACACACACGCACACACACACGCACACCACAGCAAGGGGACACACACACACACAGACACTCATATTTAAACACACACTCGCACACACACATTTGTGAGTGCATTTCATAATTGCCAAATGCACTGAGTGCTGCACGGGCCATAAACTGCCGCACGGCCCGCGCCGCCCTGCTCCATGTGTGTGCGTGAGTGTGTGTGAGTGTGTGAGTGTGTGTGAGTGTGTGCATGTGTATCGTGTTCATTAGCCTGGGATTCTGCTTGGCTCCTTTGAACATTTTTCAGCAGCCGCAACAAAATGCAAAGCGCTTGTGTTGCTATTGTTGTTGCTGTTGTTGCTGTTGCTGTTGCTGCTGTTGGTTGTTGTTGCTGCTGCAGTTAAATTTATGATTTCAAAAAAGGAAACTGGCAACAACTGAAGGCCAAACCCAAGCATGCAACTGTAACCGTAGCCGAAGCCGCAGCTGAAGCCAGAATTGCTGCCGACATTGGCAATTGCAGCAGCAGCAGCAGCAGCGGCAACAACAACAACAACGACGACGACGACAACTGTTGGTAATGGTAATCACTGGCAGCAGCAGCAATGTAGCCCGCATCATGCGGCCGGTAGCTGCTGCAGTTGTTGTTTCAATTCATCATTTTGTTTAGGGCTGGAGGCGGTTGGCGGGGCGCGGGGCAGGGGCCATTGCATCAAACGCATTTCACGCAAAATACCAAGCAGCAGCAGCAACAGCAGCAGCAACTATTGCAACTGGAGTGGCAATCAGTTGGCAGGCAGCGCATTACTCAAAGTGTGCCACATGCAGGCATCTATATATGCGGGCATTTCTGGCAATGGGCGTGGCAGTTGGCAACGTGGGCGTGCAACCAAATTGCTACTCAAAATGTTGACAAGCGCAAGAATGTTGCTGCCGAGTTGCTGTCGCTGTTGCTGCTTTGTTAATGGCTGGCTTTTGAGTTGAAAAACAACTGTGAAATATTAAATACAAGTTTATTTACTTTTTTCGGCGAATTTAGATAAATTTAGTTGCCGAGTTGGACCTGTGAGAGCTGTGAGAAGCTGGCTTTTGCTTCGTTTTGGCTGAAACATGATCTCAGCTATAAGTCTTTATAAATTCCTCTGGTTCAGTTCGCGGCGTTCACGAACTAGTTGTCGGAATGCGTTTACAAAAAGCGGCTTTGTTCCAGTATCCATCCCTTGTCCAGCAGTTGGTTCCACTCTTCTGTTCTTTTTAGACGTATTCTCATGTCTTAGTTCGATTGCACAAGTTCCTTTTGTACTAGTTCAGTCAACGCTTCGAACCAGTCGTTCTTTGTTCCAGTGACAATCACTTGTTCAACAATTGGTTCCTCTCGTTCGTTCTTTTCACAGTAAGTCTTCTAGCCTAGTTCGATTGCAGAGAATCATTTGGGGGTTCAGTTCATTATTCGAATCACATTTTGATGTTCCACCTCCGATCACTCACTCAGCAATCGAACTTAGCTCGATTACACAGAATCATTTTCATGGTTCAGTTCACGGTTCGAATCAGTTCTTGTGATGCATATGTAAACAGCTCTCTGTGTTCCAGTTCCGATCACTTGTTCAACAATTGGTTCCACTCGCTTGTTCGATTCCACTGTATCCGTTGTTGGTTCAGTTCACAGTTCGAATCAGTTATTCCTTGTTCCAATTCCACTAGTTCACACTAGTGCACTAGTTCAACAATTGGTACAGTCAGACGGACATTGTCTCATTTGTGGATGCTGAGCATATATGTATATATATATATAACTTTTATGATCGAGGTGCTCTCCCTCTCCCTCTCTCCCTCTCCCTATCTCTCAATCTCTCACGCTAAAAACTAATATACTCAATTTGAATTGGACTTCGCGTCGGCTTCGCGTCGCTTTTCAAACACAAATAATGCAAGTTGTCAATGCAAATAGCAAATGACAATATATTTACAAGACAAGCGACGCATTAAAAATGCCTCAGTCCCTGGCATAATGGAATTTACAGATTGATTTTGGTTAAAGTTCTGTTATGTCGGGCTGACTGATGTGCGTGTCAAGTATTTGTGTTATGTCTCCGGCATTATTTTGAGTGGAAACTGGGAGAAAGGCATTCGGTTTGAGCCAAAATAGTTTTGGTTTATTGACGCATCAATTAGCTAAATTAATGCAAATATGGGAATATGTTGTCAAAGGGCAGAGCCATATAATATGCACAAATTACAGCCAGACTGCTCGACTGCAAGATACCCTCGCAGAGTTTGCTGCTGTTGTCTAGACGAATCCCTGTCGACAATTCGAATGGATTGACACGTGCAATCGCACCTACCCCCGCCACGTTCTACTGTAACTCGGTTGACTTTCAATCGATCTAGCTTAAATTTGGGATATATTCCACTGACATGCTGCAATGTATGTATACCAAAGATCAAGACGTTAGCTCTTAACATGCCCAACGTGCCCACAAGTCCAATAAGCACTGTGCTGCCGAGCTTTTGTAGGGTATTCATTCATGTCAGGCCGCATGCAATGTTAAAATCCAAATATGTATCTGTGACAGGCTGTTTTATATCCGTGCGATATGCAGTGACAGCAATTGAGTACGTATAGCATGTATCTGGATTTATGTATCGCTTCATCAGTAACGCCCACTGTCTGTGTGTGGGCGTGTCCCTCCCTCTCTGTGTGCGTGTGCGTGTGTGTGTGTGTGTGTGTGTGTTTGTGTTTGAATTGAAGCATTGGAAATAATCTAAATATTTGCGTGCAACTAAATTGAAAATGCTTTTGGGCTGCCAACCAGCAACATCGACAGATTCCGATTGCAATTCGAATATTGCTGATGCCGCAAAAAGTTGAGAGAACTTTGCTTCCATTGACCCCAAGCCCCCCCTCTCCCAGCCCTTGGACCCTTGGACATTATGATAATCAATAACATTATGTGCATAATCGAATCGAAAAATGTCCATAACAATTAAATGTGTTGCGAAATTTGATACTTGTTACAGCATAATCGAGTTGACATATCATCAAATCGTCATATCACATAGCTAAAATTGGATTCACATCAAATTTGCATTAATTTATATTATTAACAAATGCGAAATGCGAATGCAACACGCGTTTCCCGGCTAATCAAAATCTCTTCGTGGCCCATTCATTGTGGCACATAATGCGCGAAATGGGCCCATTCATGCATTAAATCATTATGTGCTTGTTTATAATAATAGCTTTATCATTATTCCAAATGCAATTGTAAATTCAAATTATTACGATTTTGAAATTTGAAAATCGGTTGAGATTTGACCAAGCAATGGAAAGAGGCTATCTGGCTTCTCAGGCCATCCAGTTATGCTTACAAAAACCTCACGCTAAATCGATATTTATCGATATTTATCGATATTTATCGATACTGTGCGTTACACATGGCATGTAAAAATGACAGTGCCCCGTCTGCAGAGGGTATGCATAGAAGATGCATCAACAGCATCAGCATTTTATAAAAAATATCGTTTATGCAATTCACTTAAAAAACATGAAATATCTAAGCCAGAGGGGGAGAGGGGCACAGAGAGAGAGAGGGACAGAGAGAGGAGGTGGGGGTGGGGCTGGCACACAATGTAAGTTTATTGAAAGCGAGGCGAGGTTCGGGCGTAGTTGAAGCCTGGTCAAGTGGTTGGTGGCCCATTTCAAGCGAAAGAGTCACTTCAGAAAACTAAAGTGTGTATGCTTGTGTGTGTGTTTGTGTGTGTGTGTGTGTGTTTGTGTGTGTGCGGCTTTTTTGCATGTGAAGTGCCAAAAATTGTGCTCGATTGCGTGACAAAGCAAAGTGAAAAGCCAGCAAAACTAGCAAAGCGTGCATTGATAAAGAGCTGGCAAAACACACACAGAAAAGCCTGCAAAAGTGGAAAAGAGACAAGAGTGTGGAGGGGAGAGGAAGAGAGGGGGGTATAGGGTAAAGTATAGGGGGGAGAGCAACTTCTGCTGCTGGCACGCTGCCTAACGATCTATTTACGTTGAGAGTCCATTGAAGCGTATTAATTCTTTTTAATGCCAAAATAATAACGACGCCATTATGCCGACAGCAGCAGCAACTGACAACAACAAGAACAACAACAACAACAACAACAGCAACAACAACAACAACAACAACGGCAACAACAAGGCTGATTTTCATGGACGTCGTCACTTTGGCGACCGCCCGTCGAGCAACGTTTTTCGAGGCGGGCGCCAAAAAGTCTGCTGCGAAATGTTTTCCAATTGACCAAACAGCGCACAAATAAAACCCAGACGACACACACACACACACACACACACGCATACACC
Organism: Drosophila kanekoi; assembly: GCA_037075305.1. Taxonomy (NCBI): domain Eukaryota; kingdom Metazoa; phylum Arthropoda; class Insecta; order Diptera; family Drosophilidae; genus Drosophila; species Drosophila kanekoi. Next base: position 371,684 of record JBAMCE010000484.1, read on the forward strand.
CTGCCACGTGTGTGTGTGTATGTGTCGCACTTATAAACATAAAAACTGATAACGAAATCAAAACGCCAAGCCAAACGATTTGGAAATATATATCGATGGGCAACAACAACAGCAAGAGCCAGCAGAGTGTGGGGCAGCGCGTGGCCCGATTACGCCGCAGCTTGAATACCCTACAAAAACAAAAGGCAGCCAAGCTCGCACCTGCTGCTACTTCCCTCTCGGTTCGATTCACATTTTGTTTGCGGCAGTCGGAAGTATCCAACTAGCAGATACCCTGCACAACCTAGCTGTCCCTGCCTTGGGGGAACTTAAAGCCTAACACCATGTATCGCATGTGCCTTCTTGATGAACTTCGGTCTTTATTGTCCGATCTCAATGCAATCTTCTGCTGCCTTAATATGGCTTGCCAAATACTTTTAAAATGCGTCTTAAACTATTTTGGGCTATCCAAAAAGTCAAATATTCGTAACCTCTTTGTACTATTCGAGTACCTATATACCAAGTTTCGTTTGTCTAGCTCTTATAGTTCTCGAGATATGCTTGAATAACTGTTTCTTTAATCGATATATATCAATATTAAAGAAAATCGATGACTCATTATACGTTTGGTAGAACAGAAATCTTTAGTCTTTACCTTTGCCAGAGGGACGTGTTTTTGTAGATCTACTCGCCTGATCAAGAATATATATCTATAACCACAGTAGACACCCGCTGCCCATTAAATGGTACACTTTTTGCCCCATTCAATTGACTAACTTGACAACAATCTGGTTTTTCTATATACCTGATCAGCTGAATCGATCCATAGTATTTTAGCTCGGCCAGACGCAACTGTACCATTTTTGTAGGTTAGCTCCTCTGAGTCTAAGGCGCATTAGCTTCAAACGACTTCCTCTCTGCTTAAGGGGATGCATATGCCCCCTGGTAGAGCATAACGAGAACGAGTAGCTGTAGCTACAAAGCGCTGTTCGGCTGCCCGGCTGGCCGGTTCGACGGGTTGTCCGGCTGTTTGGTTGTTCGCGTGCTCGCCCGTGACTGGGGCAGCCAAGCAACAGCAATGTTACGGCCATACGACATTATTATCATCGCAAATGGCAAGTTAGACAAACACATTGAGTGCCCATTTAATGGCCCCAGCCAACAAAGGCGTAGACTGGCGGGCAAAGAGGGGGGGAGTCGGTCAGCCAGTCAGTCAGCCAGTCCGTCGGCCTGTTGGGCAGGCACATAATGACCAAGCTAAACAGCAAATGAACTTTTAAACGTATTGAATTGACGTGCCGGAGGCGCAGGCAGAGGCGCCGGCAAAGGGGAAAAGGGGCAAAGGACCGTCTGTGGAAACGAGTGAATGGACACAGCAATTTCTTGGGGCCAATACCTTTTAATGGGTTGCCCGGGCAACCGGAACAACAAGAACAGCCAGCAGCAGAATGGGTATCAGCAGAAGAATACTAAATGTTAAATACCCAACTAAACCAAAGTTGAAAGACCTATGCAAACTAAGAACCCAATCACAGTGAGTGTGCGCAAATTCTCAACTAAATATTTAACCAACTTGGAATAATAACATTTGTTCGACCAACCGACAGACCGACCGCAACAGCTATCAAGCTGAGTCTGCCGTTTGGCTCGAGAGTGAGAGATACAGGAAGGAGTTTCGGGTAAGTTCGAACCGCAAGTGGAGAAAACGCTGGTCGAAAACACGATAAGCCATGCAGGCATATAACATAATTGGGCTGCCTCCGTGGCTCAGCTGCCTGCGCGTTGAACTAACAAACGTGAAGACGCTGGCTCAAATCAAGCAGCAATACTTCATTTTTATACTAAGTTGAAAAAAGAGGATAATAATGATATATTTGACAGGTATAAAGAGGCCACATTTAGTCTGAGGCAGGGTAAGGTGTTGACGTATTTTCACCAGGGTGATGGGATGAGCTTTAGAGAGAGGGAGATTTGGACAGTCTCTACGTATGGTATGTATATAAATGGGAGAATATAATCATAATTCAAATTTGTCTCTGGTTTTATATATAAATATTATATATATCAATAATATATATATTCTAATAGGTTTAGTGCTTAAATGCCACGTGTAATACGCATTGATGCTTTGACAAGTGTTGTAAAACAGCTAAGAGGCAGCTATTAGTGTTGGACAGGCCGTCAGAATAGTGTTTGATAAGAAAAAAAATACCCTAAATCAAATCTGAGAATCAACATTTGGCAGAATATACACTTTTTTTGATTGAACAAATCTTAAGCCTTAAGAAATTCGTAAAAAATTATAATTTTTCAGAGCCAAGCCCAGCAGCAAAGCTTGAAGAGCTTGGGTCCCAACCTTTATAACTATCTAGTGATGCTTGGTAGAAGCCAATCTAGGGTAGAGTTCAATCTAGACGTGTTGGCAATGTTGTGGCATACCAGATTCACGTGCCGAACTGGCAGTCAGAAAGTGGATTCGAACCGTCAGGCTGCGCATTAGGCCTTAAAGAAGCTGCGATTGTTTCAATTGAACGAAAGTGGCATCAAAATAAACCGCACAAATGATTTTGGTTTTGTTTAAAGCATAAATAATCGAAAACCTTTGGCAGCAGGGATACTGTGTGTTAATAACATACGTGACATTCCCTGGATATATATCCATATATATACATATATATTTGAAAATGATTTGAACATCTGTTGCTGGACGAGCACAAAATCAAAATTTAGAGTCATGTGAGAGGCGCGCTGCATCAAATTGTCAACTGGTCACGAACCGCAGGCACATCCTCAAAATGTGCCCGTTTAGGGCTAAAGGGAGGGGGCAGAGGAGGGATGTTAGGGGTAAGGGAAGCGGGCCAGTACAGCCATAGACTGCACGTGGCGCGGCCAAATGTGAGCTGGCTTTGTGACGTGACCCAAAATATAAGGAAAAGATGAAAAAACGAGCATGTAAGAAGATCTTCGGCAGGCCGAATATTTAATACCCTGCTAGAAAATGTCCACACGACGGAATCTTCCCACAGAGCTACATAATATGGTCGTGAGAGCTTGATAGGATTCGAGCCAAGTGAATGTTGGAGCTTGATCAAGACATCCGGAAAAACAAAAGAGTTTTCCCATCAAGAGACTGAGAGACTAAATCGCATAGAAAGAGAGAGAGAGAGAGAGAGAGAGAGAGAGAGAGAGAGAGAGAGAGAGAGAGAGAGAGAGAGAGAGAGAGACGGGCTATAAGGTCCCTTCTCTTGATGCTTCGGAGATGTCTTCTTCTATGCGTCATATTTAATTGCATATAATGACAATATTGAAATACCCTCGACAAGGGTATCAAACAGAAAAAGAAAACAGGAAAAGCGAAACTGGAAGCGGAACCGGAAACGGATATGGATTTGACTGCGGGTGCGGGTGCGGCAACTTTGACTACTTCAGCGTGGATGTTGATTTAGATGATGGTGCAGCAGCAGCAGCAGCAGGCAGATGAGTTTTTGATGCCTTTCAGCGCTGCGTTTTACGAGCTGACAAACTGGCGACGACAACAGCAACAACAACAACAACAGCAACAACAACAGCAACAACAAAACTGACAACAACAGCAACAACAACAGCAACAGCAACAACAACAAAACTGACAACAATAACAACAGAAGACGGCATAAAGCCAAAAATTTGGCCACGCATAATTTAACAATATGACACAGGAAAAGCTGCAGATAGTTGCTGTAGACATGACACGGGCGGGGCAGGGGCGGTGGGCGGGGGCCACTAGTCATTGTGGCGCGTGGGCGTGGCATCTGTCAAGCTGGGCCGCCCGCTTCTGTTTGTGTTTACATTTCATCTTAAGCTGGCTGCCAATGCCGCATATCAGTCACATTGGATGCCACTTTTACAGCCGCCACAAGTGGCTGACGGGCGGAGGGCGGAGCGCGAGGAGGCTGGAGGAGGGGGACAATTGTCGAGTGGATATCACATATGTGTGTGTGTGTGTGTGTGTGTGTGTGTGTGTGTGTGTGGCTGGAGTTGTCGTCGTGCAAATAAGCTTAAGCCGTGAAGCTTTTCAACTGACTTTGGCTGGCAATGCCTACGCATTTGCTTGGCCCCACAGCACACACACACACACGGTCATACACACACACGCTCACACACACGCACACACACACACACATCTGCCTGCCCCAGAAGCTTAGGCTTTTGCCTCATCCCGCTGTCAGCTCGCCTCCATCTGTGACTTTGTCGCTGGCGTATTTGCATTTTGTATCACTTAAGCAGCAACTTCTTATACCCTACACGCTGGCTGCCAAACGGGTATATTAGTTTTGTGTGTGGCTGTCTATGCATCGATTGCGCACAGCTGAAGTTGCCTTATATACAGGTGCCTAATGTTGAACATATGCAGCCACGCCCATTTAGATTACGTCCATCTTCCACAGTTTGAGAGCTAGTTGGAGTCACAGTTTGCAAGTCACTGCAATTGAATTGTCAATTGTCAGTTTTAGAGTCAGGAGTGCGAACAGCGTATTGCGCAGTCGGTTGCATCCAACTGCAATTGCAATTGTCCTCAGTTTTTGTAGCTGGCACTGGCCGGTCGAAGACATTCATAGCTACACACACACACACACAAGCATATAACACACACACATGTGTAGATCTGTGTGTTTTGTTTGCAACTCAAATGTTAAGTAACGGTATTATTTGTGAGCTCAAGTGCGTAGCTATCTGCCAGCACATGAGCCCATACCCTGCCCTCTCGCCTGTCCCCAGAACACACACACACACCCCCCTCAAAGAAACCACCCTCTGATCCGCCGCCCTCCTCATTTGACAATCAAATTTGGTTTGGTTACAATTTGCTTGGCGCCGGACGCGCCCCTCGTTATCCACAGGCAACAGCATGTTAAGTATAGCCTGTCACACACACACACACAGATATACACCCACTCACACATATATATATACACCCACACACCCACACACACATACACACACGCGCGCTCTTGGTGCTCATGCATTTTGCGCTCTATTTGACTTTTAGCTTTCCGACTTGAGCCCACATTGAGCTTGGGCTGCTTTTCGACTCTATTTGCCACCCACCTATCTCGCACCCACCCTCCTCTCCCCCATCTCGCAACAGTCCTCATTTTGATCCAAATTAGTGCCCACTCCAAAGCGCATCACACTCCATCAGATCTGAGCCATATTCAAGCGGAATAACATTCCGGCATCGACTTCTACTTTAAAACTAATTAAATCCCCGCTGCTTTTTTATTCAAATCCGAAAAATCAAAATGATTTTTGAAAAAGAGCTTCAAATTTTCAAAAAGTAAAACATTTACTTGATAAATTTAAAGAGTCCAATCAGAAAACGCAATAATCCTGCCACGCCCACAACTTGGCAAAGCAGAACTGATGCCAAACTCCAGCCCGGGACTCATTTCACCTGACTAATCCATGGATTCCATGTTTAGTGTCAGAAAATACGACAGAGATTCGGCCTATTTGGAATGCAGGAAGGAAGTTGTGCCTCCGGCGCTAGTCTTTAGCGACAGCGCTCCTTGTGGCCCACCGGATCGTAGTAGTAGACGGCACCCTTGCCCGCCTGGGAGGATGGTGCAGGTGTGGTAGGGGAAGAAGCGACGCTTGTACAACACAACAGAGATCATCTGGGCCAGGCCATCGGTCGATATGGGCTTGTTGTGCTCCTGCTCGTACATCTGGATGCGGATCTGCAGCAGGCTGGTCATCGAGATGGTGTCGCACCACTGTCCGGTGGATGCCACCATCGCCAGCGGGGTCATCGGGAACACTTTCGACTGGTTGCGCGTCTCGACGTTCAGCCCACTGCAAATCCGTGTGTCCTCCCCTGCGATGGCCAGCACGGCTCCCCCGTTCGTATCTTTTTCGGTCTCCGAGGAGGAGGAGGAGCTGCTCGACGAGTGCGAGCGCAAGCGAATGCTGCTGAGGCTCTTCCTTTTCTTCTTCTTTTACTTCATCCGCTTCTTCTTCCCATTGCTCTTCCTTTGGCTGAGAACATTCTCATAATTCTGTAGGAGAGTATTGTTTATATCGTTCAGATGCATTGGAGGACTTACGAATTCCATACAACTGTGCTCCTTTGTTGACTCAAAGCTGAAATGAATTTCCAAGAGAAGACATCGCCACGCCCACTAGATGGAGCTGACGCATGGGAAACAAGTTTGTGCAAGCCGGAAAGCAACCTGTTGACCAACAACAAAGTGCAACCAAAAAATGTTTTCCATGAAAAATAAATTGTGCAAATATTATTTTGATTAGTTTTAATTCCAGGAAAACCCTCAGTCAGAAAGCAGAATTAACCTGCAGCCACAAGTTTTTCCTAGTTTTGATTAAATTTACCGAAAATTTTTAGCAGAGCAAAAATGTGGTGAGGATATTTAGTTCCACATTTCGTCGAAAACAAAAGTTGCTTTCTGCTAAATTAGTAATTTAATTCATTTATTTAAAACTTTAGCATAACCCGTGCAGAGGTCGGAAGCATTAATATATAGTCTTAATTGCGCAGAAATGAAAACTTATTCAGCCAAAAATGCTGCTAGAGGTATAGGAGAAATGAGGAATAAAGGCAGGGGAGAGGCAGAGGGAGAGAGCGAGAGGGTGAGAGAGAGTGTCGGAAAAAGGGAGCTAGACAGAGGAAGAGAAGAATAGATAAAGACAGACAGATATTGTTTAAGCCCTATGAGGTCGAAGTTGGCTTATTGTAAAATATAGTTCAGATACATATCACATAGTATCATTTGTCACTTGTTGCTGTTGATCTGCTGTACGAGAGGGTGAGAGAGAGAGATAAAGAGAGCTAGACAGAGGAAGAGGAGAAAAGATAAAGTCAGACATAAGCCTCATGGAGTCGAAGTTGGCTTGTTGTGAAACATGCAACCCTCTTCAGCTTATAGTTAGAGGGTATCATTTGTCACTTGTTGCCTTTGATCAGCTATACTTAGCCGGTTTGGGCTGCGGCCATTTACCTTGCAATGGGCATCTGTGTACAGGAGGAGTATATTTTGATGGCCTGAGCTGCCAAGCCGGCCGTGAAGTACTCTTCGATGAGGCCTATTCACTGAATGAGCCCTTATGCGCATCACTGCGGACCCCAGAGCTGGGTTTTGGGGATGGCAATTGGAGCTGGCCGCTTGCAGCTTCACCCTTTTCGCGCTTTGGGGCTGCAATTTGTTTAATGCTGTTGTCTGGCCTGTTTTGGGCAACCAATTTGACTTACCTGCTACCCTAAGACCCTAACCCGCACCCGTCTCGCAGCCATTTCCGCGCTGCCCAAAAGCCGCAGCAAAACTTTGCCAATAACTGCAAATGCAATGCATTAAGCCAAACACACACACACACACGCACACAAGGATACGCTGAAAGCTTTTGGCTGGCAAGCGAAAATCCACTTGGCCAACGGCACAACAAACAAACACACACACACACACACACACACCACTTACGCCCCCTTAGGGCGTGACCTGGTAACGCACCTGTCGCAAAACTGACATTAAATTCACATTACAAAATTGGTTGGCTGCATTCGGCGTATCAGTTTTTGAGCTAAATAATGCCCCAACTGCCGCCGGAGGAGTGGGTGGGAGTGTGTGTGTGTGTGTGCGCGCGGGGGCTGGGGCGGGTTAGGGTGCGGGGCTTGCCAGCAGCCAAAAGCCATCGATGCGCTCACCTGCCGAAAAGTTTGTTTTAATGGACAAAGTTGCCGACAACGCTCGACGGGATTGCGGCGGGCGCTGCCATGTTGCAATCTTTGCTAGGAGCAAGGGCTAAGGGTGGGCCAGCGAGGGGGTCAGGGTGTGTGTTGCAAGGACAACTTTTAAGCTGTGAGAGGTAGTCGCCAGAAGAGCCGCAAAGCAGCCGCAGCCGCTGCCGCTGCCGCTGCCGCTGCCTTTAAACTTGCAGTCAACACAAATTAAATTATAAGTCGAGGGCCTGCTCGGATCCGTCGATGCCAGCTCCGTCCTCGAATGTGGCATTAAGCATCTTGTTGCACGGTTGCATTTTACTCTTCCACATCCACTCTCTCTCACTCTCTCTCGCTCTCGCTCTCGCTCGTACACTTGCGAGTGATTTTCTTGCTCGTTAAATTTTGCTGCTCTGACGAGCTACAACGTGGCGTATGCGTAATCTGATATCGACAACTTCGCAAAACTTTTGCCAGCCTTCAAAAGCCACACACACACACACACATGCACACACACATGCACACACACACACACACATGCACACACACTCACCCACTGTGAAAGATCTGCTTACGTACAGCTGCCAGCTGAAGCTGAACGATTTTTGCGGCTCTATTTTTAGTCGGTTGCATCCTTAAAAAAACATCATTAAAATATCAGTTTTCGTGTTGTGCTTTCTTTTAAGACCCTACACAATTTAAAGAGGGGCACATGCACAGCTCTAAGCTGTTGTTTGTTTGTCCAGACTGATTGATTGACTGATTGACTGACTGACGGACTGACTGACTGACTGACTGATTGACTGATTGACTGACTGATTGACTGATTGATGATCAACGCACAGCACAAACTATAAGCGCGGAGAAGCTTAAATTTTCACAGTCTAGATTTCGGTTAATTCCACCCGCAAGTGTGGAATAATCGCGAAAACGTTTGCATAAAACTTTCAAATTCATTTAAGGGATATTCCACACTTCATAGAAAATGATATCCACCTAGGTATAAATAGGGGTCAAAGAGTTGTTATGTGAAGTTTCATTTTAGCCGTCTTTCACACTTTTCCCAAAATCCGCTCCGCTTGGCCCATAAACGCGGGTCAAAAGTTTATTGGGTGAGGTTCTGAGGTTTCGGCCGCTCGGACTAAAACATATTTGCAAAATTGAACGTAAAAACTTATGGAATACCGACTGGAAATTGGGCGAAAAATGTTCAACTTTTTTGTTTACCATCCGTTTTACTTCAATCTCATGTTTGGGAGAATAAATGTGATACGCAAAATCCACCTCAGTTGGGTGGAAAATGCGGGTGAAATGTTAAATGAACGAAAGTTTGCCTTGCGGCTTCAAGCTGCTAACCATAAAACTAACATATATACTACATATTCAAACATTTCGGTAAAATGTAACTTAAGAAGTAGAGCTCGAGATAGTACGAGTAGAAGATTTAAGTTTTCCACGGGCGGCAACTGGTTAAGAAAGTTAGCTCAAGCATAAAACTTGCCAAGGCCTGGAAGTATCCGCCATATGTATATATATTGGCAAGTGTGTGCGTGCGCGTATGAGTGAATGTATGTACGTATGTATGTATGTATGTATGTATGTATGTATGTATGCATGTATGTATGTATGTATGTATGTAATTATGTATGTATGTATGTATGTATGTATGTATATACGTATGTATGTATGTATGTATGTATGTATGTATGTATGTATGTATGTATGTATGTATGTAATTATGTATGTATGTATGTATGCATGTATGTATGTATGTATGTATGTATGTATGTATGTATGTATGCATGTATGTATGTATGTATGTATGTATGTATGTATATATGCATGTATGTATATATGTATGTCTGTATATATATATGTGTATATGTCTGTAAGTATATATGTATGTCTGTATATATATATGTGTATATGTCTGTAAGTATGTATGTATGTATGTATATATGCATGTATGTATGTATGCATGTATGTATGTATGTATGTATGTATATATATATGTGTATATGTATGTATTTATGTATGTATGTATGTATGTATGTATGTATGTAATTATGCATGTATGTGTGTGTGTATGTATGCAGGTATGTATGTATGTATGTATGTATGTATGTATGTATGTATGTATGTATGTATGTATGTATGTATGTATGCATGTATGTATATATGTTTGTATGCATGTCTGTATGCAAAGCTTTAAGCTCTAAGCTAAGCTCAACAGAGACTTTACTTGCCTTCCTAATTCTCTTAATTTAAAAATTAAAGTTTAATCAAAACTTAAAGCTAATCTTGAACTTCCTTTTCCTAACTCATTCTCTTTGTTTACAAGACTTAAAGCTCATTTCAGGCCTTAAGCTTTACAATAATTTTCTTTCACTTCCTTATCCGCTTTTGCTTTAAGTTCACCTCAAGCTTAAAGGTTAACTATTTTTATATTGTCCTTTGCTCTAACCTGAAAGCTCACCCAAAGCTAAAAGCTTACTTTAGTTAAAAACTTAAAGTGCATTTAAAGCTAAAGCTTTATTTAATCTTCGTTTCGCTTTTTGATTCTCTTCTTTTACAAATCTTAAAGATCATTCGAAACTACGCGCTTTATTTACACCCTTTTTCGTTCTAAAAATGAAACCAAGCTTGATTTTGTCTTTTGCTGTTCTTATTTATCCTTCGACTCTCGCTATAATTAATTGCATGTTGCAATCTCAATTTCCACGTGGAGCAGCATTAATTGCAACGTGAGCTTTAAGACTTCGTGCTGGGTAAAATAAGCTTTAGATGCTTACAATGTCATCCACGTGCCTGGTCCAGACTTCAGCATGCCTGACATAATTGTTGTGAGCTGCATTTGTTGTTGTTGTTGTTGTTTTGCCGCTGCTGTTGCCTGGCTGCCCTGAGAAACAATTTAGCGCTATGTTGTCCTTAAATGCCGAGCTGTTTAATGAAGAAAATTAGCACACAGCGAAAGGAACGAGAACGAGAACGAGCCCAAGGACGAGCATTGGAGGAGGGAGGAGAGCACTGCAGGAGGCAGTGTAAAATATGTCAGAACCAAAATGAGAATTTAAAATTGAATACCAGACCGGAAGCGAGTCTAGAAAGGAGCGAGGGGAGAAAGGATATCGATACCGCGACTGGAATTAAGTAATATATAAACCGGAAGATATACCGGAAACAGAGTATCAAGAAAAAAATGCATTTATGACTGAAAAGAATAAGACTGAAGACGAAACAGATCTCTGCAGAGAGAGACGGACGAAAGGAACACGGGAAAGAGACTGAAACGACGACCAAAGCCAGAAAGGAAGGGACAAAAAGGAATAAAGGGATGCAGAGAAGAAGACTGGCAAGGGCTACCAAGACACAAAATGTAAGACGAACAAAAAGAAAACAGAGATAGAAAAACAGATGAAATTAACCGAAAAGAGACTGGAGACAGCCAAGGGAACAATGGAAGCGAGCGAAAAGGGAAAAGAACAAAGTGAAAGAAAAAAGGCTGAAGGAAGAGATCAGGATGAAAGGATTAAAGAGAAGGATAATACGAGACAAACGGATGACACAGAAACTTAGACAGAGAGAGAGAGAGAGAGAGAGAGAGAGTGTGTGAGAGAGAAAGAGGGAGAGTGGAAAAGACACTAGAGATACAGAGGAGAGCAAGACAGACCAGAAGAAAATGATGGGATACTGCATCAGAAAGGGAGAAAAGAAAGGGGGAATTCTCGCAGAGGACTCTAAGAAGCCTGTGACAGGGTATTACACAATAGCAAGACCTAGCCCGTGACTCAATACAAGGCTTTCAAAACGAGACTATTGAGGAGTAAATGAGCTCCTATAAAACCAGAGAGAGAAAGAGAAAGCGGAGAAATACCACTAAGGAGATTAATGGGAAGCCAAAAAGCAGTCTGCTGAGAAGGAGGCCAAAAGAGTTTGTGAGTGCGAAAAACTGCGCCACAGCAGCCAAGCTTGTTGCATTGTGTCTGGGCAAAAGCTAGCTAAGCGCTTCCAGCTGCGGCTTGCAACAGCCCCTCCCACCCTCTCTCTGTTAGCCAACTGCCTGCTGAAGCGTGCAGCAAGCAATGTTCTTATACCCTGAACCCAGGGAAAATAAAGGGCTTAACTGATTCTGTGCAAATGTATGTAACAGGCAGAAGGCAGCATCTGCGAATCCATAAAGAATATATATTCCTGATAAACCTAAGCGAGCCAATCATGTCTCTTCGTCTATATGAAAGCAGAGAAAATACAAAGATTGAAGGCTTGGAATAAGAAATGTTCCAGAAATGAAAATCAAATGTTCCAGAACGAACTCCTATATCTTCCATTATGCATAATATCAATAAATGAATTGGGTTCTCTCCTGTCTCTCGGTGGTATAAGGCTAATTTGTATATTAAATGTTTGGCTGAAAATGTAGTTACGATCGGACCTTAGGCACCGAAGTAACGAATGGAGCAAAGGGATGAATGTGTAAGCTGCGCGTCGAGGCACATGTTTTACTTTATGCATAGATAGATGGAAGATTGGAATGGATGTAACGGACACGAGGTGCAGGGCATCTGCTAGTCGAGCACGGCCGACTGCAGTGCTTGTTTCCTTTGATGTTGACGAGCCAAAAATGTCTTAATTACCGAAATGGGAACGGGGCACATTGAGAATGGGCGCAAAGCAAACAGCTGGCCTGCGACTTTAGGTGTTCAGGTGTTCCGGTGCGCCGGTGTCCAAGGAGCAGGGGGCGAGACGGCGAGTGACAGTCGAAGAAGCGCAAAAATTTCATTTTAATTAATTTGCGGGCAATGCTTGACGAGTTGTTGTTGTTGGCCCGGGTGGCCAGGACGAGTGTCCTGGTCACATCCTGCGGCAATAACTCACAGCACTTTATGCGCTTAAGTGATTTCTAATGCAAACCAATTTCCGAAATCAGCAAAAGCACTTGAAGCCATTTCGACTGGCGCCCACAGCCGAGGGCCACAGGCAGGAACAGGAACAGGACGAGTCGCGGCACCAGCTAAAGGATATTTCGTTTATGTTTTCGCCAGCCAGAAGAGCAGTCACCCAGCCAGCCAGGCAGCCAGCCAGGCACCCAGTCAGGCAGGCAAAGCAGGAAGTCAGCCTTGTCTATCAGCCAAATGACAGTCGCGACGGCAGCTGCTACTGCCACGCCGCTCTCCCGCCCCTCTTCAGCATCCCCTCTTGCTGCTGTATGTCCTGTGTGTTTCTTGGAAGGCGGCGTCGCTTGGCTTCGCTCTGATATGCCAAGGCAGAAATGTGCACATGATATGCCACGCAGTAGCTCGAGCAGCACATAAAAAGGACACACGGACACACACACACAAGCAGCGAAATCATAAAGGATAATATTGAATTTACTGCATGAAATGCAAATTTTTTGCGCTGCGCAAGGACCAAAAGAACACACACACACAGCTGGAGCACAGGCAGCCAAAGGAGCATAACGCGAGCTCAGCGAGCAGCCAGCAATATCCTCTATCCGCAAGCTAACAGCCTCTCCAGGAAGTACTCACACACACACACACACACACACACACACACACACACACACACACACACGTGCATACATAATTCTGATGTGCAACTAAAGTTTAATATTCATATATTAAAAATCCAAAATTAATGCATAAACAACATTTTGTAATCAAATATTAAACTTTGACCTGACACATATTCATTTGCAGCAATTTGCGAGAGCAGCTCGAAGCACTTCCAGCTCTCTCTCTCTCTCTCTCTTCTCTCGCTTTATGCCTTGGGGCTGGGTCTCCCTCAAAGGAAGCCTTTTTGATTTCCACATTGATTCCCCATGTCTTTATGGATGGCTTTAATGTTGGGTCTTTACCCAACAACTGTTGGGGCAACCCTCGCCGTGAACGTTTGTGCCACGTAATCAAACATATTGGACGCATATTGCCGCCAACGCAGCCCGATGCTCGGCTCGCATGTAATACGGTGGGCAATAAAATGTAATATGCCCAAATGATAAACAAACTCTAACCAGGAGGCTGGAAATCATCTAAGGTGTGGTAAGGAGGCGGGCGGAATAGGCGTGGCCTGTAATAACCTAAAATAAAACGCAAGCCATAGACGACTTGCAATGACAATAAAGGAAACAACAACAAGCGAGTGTGTGCGAGTGTGTGCGTGTGTGAGTGTGTGCGTAAGTGTGTGTGCGTGTGTGCGTATGTGTGTGTGCATGTGTGTGTGCGTGTGTGTGTGTGCGTGTGTGTGTGTGCGTGTGTGTGGCTATAAAATTAACAATTCAATGAAGTGAATTCAAAATGGCAAATCGAGAAACGAAATCAAATAACGAGGCAGCCAGCAAACAACAAGAAGCAGCACACACACACACACATACACGCAAAGATACACACACATAGAGAAAAAGAGAGAGAGAGAGAGAGAGAGGGAGAGAGGGAGAGGGAGAAGCATATCGAATACGCGTTAGCAATAAAAGAAAATAACAAAGAGCCGTAGAAGGAGGCGCAGCAAATAAGAAAATAAGAGAAAAAAGTGTAGAAAACAACAAGTCAATAAAAATTAAAATAAGAAACAGCAGGCAAAAGTTTTTATTTTTATGGCCGAGACTGTAACAATTACCCGATTAAGGAGTGAGTCGCATAGAAAAACGAATCCGAATAACAATAAGCACAGCCAGCGAGAAAGTTGTGCACTCAACTCGAATACCAAATACCCTGTCTTTATCGAAAGACATTGAATACGGATTCGAATGCAGATACAGATACAGAAATAATAGAAATACAGATACAGGGGCAGGGATATATGGATAAAGGATATGGATATGGGATAAGTTGGATATGGGACATGAGATAAGTGGGATATGTTGGATATGTGGGATATGTGAGATATATTGGATATGTGAGATATGTGGGATATAAAGAATGGGATACATGGTGTATGCGTAATATGTGGGATACATGCGATACGTGGGATATGTTGGATATGTGAGATATGTGGATATGTGGGATATGTGGGATATAAGGGATGGAATACATGATGTATATGTAATAAGTGGGAAATATGTGATATGTCGGATATGTGATAGTATGTGGAATATGTGAGATATGTGGGATACATAATATATGTGAGATATGCGGAATATGCGCAATATGTGCGAAATGTGGAATATGTGGGATTTGTGGGATATGTCCAATATGTTGAATATGTCGAATATGAAGGATTTGTAGGATATGTGGGATAATGTTGAAAATAGGATAAAGGTTATAAGATATATCGGATATGGGCCATGGGATATAGATATTACTTTCGAGCAGGACAAGTAATGCTCTCGCTCACACAACAGATACCAAAACATAAAAGCCGTGTCATATATATATGTATGACAAGGATTGCTTCGGATAATAGCCTGTACCTTTTATCTTTAGCCGGTAATCTACTCGTTTATTCATTTTTTCGAGCAACTTTTCCTCTGATATCAATTTGAGGAAATTTCATTTTGGCATTTATGTATTCTGATGATGGCATAAATCGTATTTTGAAACAGTTTTCTTAACATTTTTGTGAAATTGAGTTGAACAGCGAATTCTCTAAGGCTGTGCTCGACGTGAGGGGTGGAGGGTGGGGTAACCTAACGGTGGAAGAGGGGTGGGGGTGGGGTGGGCGTCTTTGTGTGTCTTGCATTAACATATACCATAAATCTCTTACACTCGACGAGCTGCTTTTTTATGCACATTTTTATGATCGCATGAGTTACATATATTGATTTATGCATGTGTGTGTGTGTGTGTGTGTGTGTGTGTGTGTGTGTGTGCCAAAAATCACAGCATACTTTTCTGGGCGCGGGGACGGAGACCCACGCAGAATAAACGAAAATAATTTCACATAATGCTGAAATGAAGCTGTGCTTAAGTGTGTTTGAGTGTGTGCGTGTGTGTGTGTGTGTGTGTGTGTTCGTGCTGGGGTGTATGTAACGTCTAATGAATTCATGTTGCCAGCAGCGAGAGCTCAGACGCTGAGACGCTGACCGCGGCAGCGACGGCGACGGCGACGGCGACGGCGACTGAGGGAGCAGCAGCAGCTAAAATATTTACATTTAGTTAAACGCAAACGCTGCGTGTGCATGTGTGTGTGTGTGTGTGTGTGTGTCGAGTGTGTTAAGCATATGCTGGCAAATGCAAAATGCTGTCAAACACAGCTTAAGTGGGCGGCAGCGGGAGGCGTGGCCGTAGCTGATATTGCAGCTGTTTGAATTGTTTTATATTTTGATTAATTTCTGCTGCTTCCTCTTGTTGTTGTTGTTTGGCTGTTGAAGTAATTGCAAAATGCAGTCAAGCGTGTGCGTGTGTGTGTGTTTAAGTACATAATCGACAAACAGAAACACAAACACACACACACACACACACACACACACACTCACATACACACACAGGCACAGACATGCGTAAACACAGCGATTAAGCAAATAAAGCGCTGAAAAGCAAAAACTAAATGAATTAAACGTTGCACGCGTGTGTGTGAGTGTGTGTGTGTGTGTGTGTGTGTGCATAACACTTACAAGCCAACCACCAACTATATATACACCCTTACCCCTCACCCCCCCCCCCTCACTCAGTAAACCCCCTTCGTCTCTAGTGCGCTTCATGCGCTGCCATAAAATATGAGATAATAAAAAGTGAATTATGAGCCCGCGAGCAGCTACGGCTAGAAAAAAAAAGCCAGCAAAGCAAACAGCAGCCATGATCCAGGCTATGGGCTATGCGCGACTAGCCAATGCCCTGTAGGGGCACAAGACAGGGCTGCAAATGCTTCGTCTTGGGGCTTAGTTCGTGCAACCAGCTAGTTATGCGTTTCTCCAAAGTGAACAATTCAGTTTGTAATCTCTATGATTGATTGATTGAATGATTGATTGAATGATTGATAGACTGGCAACAAGTGCTAGACAGCTGACTATAGTTGACTGTAGTCTCCGTTCGTGACGAAAGTTCACGGAATTTTGGTAACTTCCACCCGCAACAGCGGAATATTGGCGGAAAGCGGAACTCTATATGCTCGAATTCCCATTTCCACAAATATATGTGTAAATGAATTATGGACACGTTTCACACCTTTTGGCACTTCCACAAATTCTGTGTGCGAGAGTTAGTCAGAGATTAGTCTGTACTCGGATTCCAGCTTAAACTCACTTCGGGTGTCAATTAGGCGAAAAAAGGCTGCCTCGGGCGGAGTTTTAAGTACAGTTCGATCGGCGTTAAGCTCACAGCTTTCAGAGATTTTGGGATCCACAGCAAATGCTAAACAATTCGCGAAAAGCTGGGCAAAAAAAACTTGTGTTGAACTTAATTGTTACGCTTCCAATTCCTTTGCAGGATCTAGGTGAAAGTTTCTTAAAGTCTTATTTGGTTGAGCCTCGTTTTAAGGTTCAAGGATTGGCATAAGGAAATTTCGATCAGCTGGACTTCGAAGTGATTCGATTGAGCCTTGCGCTACGCACACTCGCAGCTTAAACAGCTACAGGGTATTCGCAAGAGAAACGCTCTCTAACGTCAACAGCTACAACAAAAACAACAACAGGACAGAGAAGTACAAAAAAAAACAACAAAAAAAAGCCAACAGACACATTTAATTGCAATTGTTTGTTTGCCTGCTAGTTTTTATTTGCACTTTAATTATGAAAAATATGAAACGCAGCGGCAACTGCAGCAGAAACTAATTTTTACAAGTTGCAGTTAAAGTTGACAGCCGGTGGTGAGGAGCGGAGCGGGGCGAGGCGGGGCGGAGAGGTGAGACCCATTATGGCATAAGAAGCCATTTTATGGCAGGAGCCACGCCCCTCCTGCCCACGCGCTACAGAGGGGGCAGGCAATTGCATAAGCAAATTAGCTCAGCTAATCGAATTGCGTTCGATTCAAAAACACAAAATTAAGCCCTGAAGGACAACTGTGAAGTGCTTTATGACTTTTAATTAAAACGTAGCTCAAAAGATATCCAATTGATTGCATCAGAGCGAGATGTGCGCCTTGCCTGGAGTCCAAGCTGGATCAAAAATCATCCGACTGCTTGGATAATCCATTTGAGACTTGTACCCTGTAGTTATGCTCCAGACGGGACTGCCTGCGGGGAGGAGATAATCTGAACCTGGAGGAGATAATCTGAACCTGGAGGAGATAATCTGAGCCTGGAGGAGATAATCTGAACCCAGCAACAAGCTGCCCTTACAAACATGCTCAATGACCTTCGGCCTCTGTTCGATCAAGAGGTAATGTGTGAACATACCAAAGCGCAAGGTTCATGTCAATGAAAACCGATTACAACCTTTGTTTAAGTGTTTTTTATTTAATAGTTCTTGAAATCGCACTCGAAATACATAAACATAATAATTCCATCAAAATTTCACAACTCTAAACAATTTTTTTTTTTTGGCTGTTTTCTTTCTTGTTGATGAACTTGTAACTAAATGATTGATGTGTCTTGGTGTGTCTGTGTGTGTGTGTGTATGCGTCTGCTTGCTGATTGATTACTTGATTGATTACTTGATTGATTGATTGATTGACTGATTGACTAATTGCTTGAATGGCTTGCTGCTTGAACAATTGATTGTTAATTAGGTTAATTGATTGATGGCTTGATTGATTCGATTGATTGACAGTGACTGATTAATTATTTGAGTAATTGATTGATTAATTGTTTGAGTATTCAGAAAGATTACTGGCTGGGCTTCGGTTGGGCCTTAGCCAAGTGTTGGAAACTCAATTTCATCGTTCATATTGATGGGATCGGACACGCTCTCCGCCTCGGACTTGTTCAGCGAACGTCCCCCCGCCCAGCCGCTGAGGTAGCCGCTGCGACGACGATCGTCCTTAAACTTGAACTCGATATTCATGATGCGCTGCAGCCGGCCGACGCGCTGCGGATACATGGACGCATCGTATTCTAGGCCCGAATCGTTGTCAGTCTTCGATGGCTTCTTCTTGGGCAGCACAATCATTTTCTTCCAGTCCGGCTTGTTCACCTCCCCCTCGCCGGCCTTGCGTATGTTATAGATGGGCTTGGCCCGCTCCACGCGCATGGCGCGCCACTCCTCGACGGTTATGTACTTGGTGTCGTCCTCCTCCATCAGATTGTCGCCGCCCTGCTGTTGCTGTTGCTGGAGCAGCAGCTGCTGCTGCTGTGGCGGCTGCTGCTGCTGCTGCTGTTGCTGCTGCTGCTGTTGGCGTTGTTGCAACTGCTGCAGCTCGTTGAAGGAATCGTCCTTGTCGGTCTGCATGGGATTCTTCATGGCGATGCTCTGCTCCTCGATGTCCTTGATCACCGAGCCCCAGTTGTGGGCGCCGCCTCCATTGCGCTTCACCACTGCCTTGATGCCGGTCTTATCCGAGCCCGAATGCCGATCGAATTTGCTTTTGAATAGCCTGCCATAGCCATAGCCCCCGCTGCCCCCGCCCCCGCCGCCGCCGATGCCGCTGCCGCTGCCACCCCCGCCGCCCTTGTTGCTGTTGCTGATGATGCGACTGGAGACGGTGCGCTCTCTATAATGGCGCTGCTGCGGCTGCGGCGGCTCCAGCTGCTGCTGCAGCTGTTGCAGCTGCTGCTGCTGCAATTGGAATTGCAGCTGATGCTGCTGAAACTGTACCTGTTCGCGCTGCTGCTGCTGTCGCTGCAGCTGTAGATGCTGCTGCTGCTGCTGCTGCTGTTGTTGCTGCTGTTGCTGCTGTTGCGGCTGCTGCAGCAGCTGCTGCTGTTGGTCCATGTTGGTTTTCTTAAGGTCGGTCTTGTTGAGGCCATTGTTGGCCATAAAGGTGGCATTGGCTATCTTGATGCGATCGGAATTGAGGCCGTCGCCTCCGCCTCCGCCGTTGCCGTTGCCGTTGGTCTTCGAGATGAGCAGCTTGTGCTGGACAGGCTTTTTGTTCAGAATGATGGCCTTGGCCTTGTCGCCGGCTGGGAGCTTGCTGCGCTTGTTCTTCGGCTGTCCGCCGGTCTCCTGCAGCTTCTTTTGGCCGAGGCACAGGTCGCTGGCCTCGTCGTCGATGAAGAGCAGCTGATAGCGATTGTTGCCCAACGATTCCATTTCTTTGCTTTTTTGACAAAAATACTTCCGAGCTTTTTCACAATATTTTTCGTTTCTCTCGCCAGCTCACCCAATCGTGTCAAAATAAACTCAACTACAGCCGCCCTGACACAAAATCAGTTCCAAACTTATCCCGGACTACTAGCTCGCTGCGAGAATACGAATCGGAAACTCGCCAAGGTTGCCAGCCAGGCTGCAACAAAAAAGGCGACAGCTCTAACGAGCAGAGTTGCACGACTGTGCCTAGAATTCCAGGCTCTAAAACTGAGCATAGAGGTGTGCGTTAAAGTGACGATGGAGGTGGACAGCATTTGGTATGTTGCAGCGGCGTTCACAATTCAATAGGACATGCGAAAACTGAAAGAAAAGTGAGCATGGAGGTGCTCAGGGACTGAAAAAGTTGCCTCTTCATTCGAGTTTCAATCCTCAAACACACTTCATTCGAACAATTTTGATAGCTAAAGTGAACATGGAGGTGAGCTGGGCTTAGAATGTGCTCAGCTAGCACACATCAATAAAACTGAACTGCCCATGAGCTGACAGCTGCATATCCAAGCTCTGGGCTAATACACATGATAAGCTAATCTGACCATGGAGGTGGGCATAAAGCAC
This sequence comes from Drosophila kanekoi, assembly GCA_037075305.1. Lineage (NCBI taxonomy): Eukaryota > Metazoa > Arthropoda > Insecta > Diptera > Drosophilidae > Drosophila > Drosophila kanekoi. Next base: position 392,050 of record JBAMCE010000484.1, read on the forward strand.
GGCTGAGCTGAGCTCTGCTGAGAATGTAGAGCAGAACTTCTCAGCCCGAATAGATGAGAGCAAACGCTTGAACAGAAACTTCTTTGAATAGCCCCAAAGTTAAAGATGAGATTCTTTCGCTCTAGTCTGGAGTCTGGCCGTAAGCCTTCTGCAGGCCTTCATGGCTTGGGCTAAGCCCCATTTCGACCTTTGATATTAGACTGCGCAAAGGTCAACCTAGCTAATCCTTCAAACTCTTCGACAAGCGAGATTTGCAGACATTTTTCTTCCTATACCCTGTACCGCTGAACAATATTATGTTGGAAAAACCACATTAGGTACATTTACTTTGATTCGACTTTCTGGGATGTTTCGTCCCTTGGAAACTAGAACAGCTAGCGACTGGAGATATAGATACTCACATGCCACGCCTCTAAGAAGCGTATCATATTGTTAACTGTACCATTTCAATAATATCGATAACTATCGATTTGTGACATCTTTATGCTCTGACAACTTCACAGGTATCGGAGTATACACAACAAAATTAATCAAGATGACATTGCTTGAAATATTTCGGGGCAAATTTAAGAAGAGGCACAGTCGACGTTCGTGTGTGTGCAGGGCATCGTCTAGTCGGGCACGCCCGACCAAAGCAATGTTGTTTTGCTATTTTCAGGCCTGTTCAAAGCAACTTAAAGGCTGGCGTTCATTTCCTGAAAAGCACGGCGCACGAGGCGACCGCAGACTCGCGGGATTTTTTTTCCCCCCCAGCTAACTCTTCAACTTCTCATTTCTTTATTTAAGTTTCTCCCTAGTTACATTAAATTGAACAACTGCTGCTGCGGCTGCTGCTGCTGGGCAAAAACAAAGGCGGCGACTGCAGTAAATACTTTTCTATATGCGGAGGAGCAAAAAAAAATGTCTGTAAACTTTTGCACGCGGCCCGCAATTTTCCCTGTAATTACAGCGAGGAACACACGTTGGCTGTCAGGGGCAACAGACGGAGGTTAAGCTTTGTGTGTGTGTGTGTGTGTGTCGACCGGATTTCAAATTAAATGCAAAATGCTGCAAAAACTTTACAAATCTCTGCAATCTCTCCGCTCTCCCTCCATAGATGGTATCAATAATCCCCTGAAAGCAGCAATTAGTGAGCATTTGACATGCAGAAATTAGAAACTAGCTGGTAAATTTATGTGCTCGCATGTTAAGTACGGGGCCGGCGGCCAGCGGCCAGCGTTGCCAGACAGCATAATTGGGCGCTTGTTAAAATTGATTGCCTGGACGAAAATAAAATCTGGTCACACACAAACACACACACACCCATCCACAACAAGAACCTACACCAACTACTTGGTTAGGTTACCTTTGGGCTGCCAGCATTGATTTATATTTCTATTGACACTTAAGCCAAACCCATAGCCCCCCCGCCCCGATTGGGCTGTCCGTTCTGTCTGTTTGCCAGGCGCACAAATTTGTCCTTGTCATTGTTTTACAAGCCCAAAAGGGAGGCTTCAGCTGGAGCCAGGCGCAGACAAAGACGAGAAACTCTTCCAGTTAAGAGCACAATGTGTATCGATTAAAACAACAACAACAACAACAATGTGTCGCTAGTGCCCGACTAACAGATACCCTGCAAGCAGCTGTGCTTCCTCCGCCCTTCCCTCCTTACTATGCAGGGAACTGCATTCTTAGGGCTTAATTGTGGCACATACCAAAGCGCAAGGCTCTGACTTTCACAGTGAACTTTCTTTGGTGTGTCTAGCTCTCTCCTGAATAACCATATCTAGAATCGATATTTATGATATTATGAATATTTGTTGTTTTTTTCTAAGCCATAATACACTCTGCTAGAGTATTGGGACGGAATGAAACACGAGATTTGCCTTTAAATGTGGCAGGCAGCAAATGTGAAGTGACACTTGCACAACAAACAGACAGACAGACAGTCTGACAGAGAGAGAGAGAGAGAGAGAGACACAGGGACAGAGGGACGGTCAGACTGGGGGATGGGGGCAAACGGAAGGGCCGACAGACTTGAAATATGTGCAAAAACATTTTGTAACTTACTCAGCAATTTTGAGGATTTTATTGGCCGCAGAGTTGCATTGCATGTTGCCATTTCCGTTTCCGTCAGCTGCAAATGCACAAAATCACACGAGTTGCCAACGCAAATTAGCATTGAAAAACGCCGGAAATGTGCTGCCATGTACGGAGCCAACTGAACATGGAGGTTAGCAGCAGCAGCAGCAGCAGCAAAATGACATCTATTAAATAGACGAGGCTGAAGGCAGGCACATTTAGGTGAACATGGAGGCGGGAAGAGCACAGCAGCCGAATCATGGAACACTGCTAAAATATATAAGCTCAAATCACAAAAAATATATATTTTAGAAGTGGCCACAATTCAGCTGCCAATATTTCGCACAGCTCACAAGTGAACATGGAGGTGAGCCTAAGCGGACCATGACATAATCTGACCACGAATCGCGTTCACATCTACTGCATGTAAGTCAAATGTGAATTATACTTATTATACATACTTATACTGGCAATACTTACAAATAGAAAGAGAGCACAAAAGTGAACATGGAGGTGCGCAGCAATGGCTGGGCGGGACGAATCATGAGCCCAGCTAACACACATAAAGGCTTGTATACAAATTATATGTTTAGCTGTGCTCACAACTAATCTGCGCCTCTTTCAGCTACGCGACTTTGATTAAAGTGAACATGGAGGTGGACAAATGAGAGACTAATCCCGAACACGGCCAAAACATATATGTTCACGTATAAATTATATATATATGTCTTGGACATGCCCGCAATTCGTCTGCCAACATACCAAGCGGTAGCTGAAAGAGATAGATTTCAAAGTGAACATGGAAGTGAGCAGCTGACAGCTGCTTCTGTACTTACCATGGATGTGAGCCACAACGGACGCGATCACAATTGATTTCCTCCGGAGAGCTGGCGCTGGTCATGGAGCCGAGGAGAGCTGAGCAGACGACTGAGGAACACAGCCAACACATATAATTATTATATATGTAAACATTATATGTTTTGATTGTGCTCGTCAATCATCTGCTAGAACACTTAACCAATGTGCCACACGTGCCAAAGGTAGGTAGAAAGAGTATTCCAAGTCCGTCACGACAACTGAAACATAAGAAAGAAGAAGTTGAAGAAGTTGAAGAGCAAGTACGGATATCCTTGTATGGTTATGCTTTCGGAGATGTCTTCTTCTATGCGTTACATATTGTATAACAAAATTTCCCTCCATAAGGCTTTAAGAATAGTTTCTCGAATAAACCTCAAGATGAGAAGGTGAACAGGGAGGCGAGCTGCTATTGTTTAGATTAAGAAGTTGAAGCTTTGAATCGAGTCGGAATCGAGTTATGCCCAATTAAATAATACTTCTCATATACTTAATGCGAATTAGAAGGCCTTTAGTCAGGGCTTTAAATTAAGCAGAGAGCCCAGCAATTGGAAGGCCGCAATGCGATTGAAAACTTATTTGCAGCTGCTGCCCGTAAGTACACAGAAATCAAGAGCTTATGGAATAACTTGTAAATTGAACATGGAGGTGAGTGATATGCAAATCTAAAATTTAAATAACTTTTTACTTGATTGTTATTGTTTTGGGGATATGCTCATGCATAAACAAAAGTTCAACGGCAAAGCAGCTCAAAGCCGCCCTAAGCCACAGACAGCTGAAGTGAGCAGCAAGAGTTGAGGCTGAAAGTCGACGGCAGCTTAATTTCCTGGCATGAAATTGATGGTAGACTTTGAAATGGCTATAAAGGGTGTTTAAGCTTAGTCTAAGCGCAGACAAAGGCCATATTTTATCGATAATCGATAAATATCGTTATCGGAATGCGCTTACTTGCGTATATCTGGGAGTTTACAAGAGCTAGGCAGACTAGCTTTGGTAGGCAGACAAGTCGGGAATACATCACACTTGGAGTTCCTCGTTTACAGAGCGCATCTTTTCTTAAGAATCTATATTAATCGTTATCGAAATGCGGTGTTTTAAGCAAATCGCATAGCTTACATGAGCTAGAACATAGACGCTCTTAAAGTATACACAAATCGAGAATAGTTTACTTTTTTGCTTTTTGATAACCTCGCTTGCAGAGGTCATAAGTTCCTTATGATTGACAGTTATCGTTATCGAAATGCAGTCTTTGGTGTATATCTCAGAACTTACGAGAGCTTGGGATGCCAATTTAGGAATTGTAGTGTGCGGAACTTCGAGAATATTTCACTTTCTAAGTCCCTCGCTCCGTTCCTAAGAATACTGTAAAATACCCTTTGTTCGAGCTACAGTCTTGGGCTTTGTTATCCACACATATTGCGTTGCCATGTTTATTCTTTGAAAACTTCATGAGCATCGCACTTAAAGCACCCGAGTTAATCAAGAATGCATATGTCAAAAAATGGCAGGCAACTGCAACGGAGGAGGTTAGAGGGCAGCTGCACGTCGGGCAGGCCTTGCCGCCCGTCATACTCTAGTCAATTATTGATGACGCGCATACGTACATACATATGTGCGTGAATGAAGTGCAACAAGTTGCCCAGGTGTAAATTGCATTTTTGCCTTTTCAATTGAATTAAATTTGCGTTATTGAAGCCGAAACGCCAGTTGGTGCCCATCCACGCCTGCGATCGATGGCTTTGTTATACGTTTTCACAGTTCTGACAACGTGACTGGCAGCTCTGACGAAGACGAACGTCGCAGTCGCAGTCGCAGTCGCAGTCGCAGTCGCAGTCGCAGTCGCAGTCGCCGTCGCCGTTGCCTCCTCCTCACCTGATGGATGTATAAATTTTAGAGCTTAATCCGCCAGCAGCTGCTCCTCAAAACAAAAAATGCAAAAAAAAAGATAAAGAAAAGAAATGAAGGGTGCCCCAGCCAAATGGGGCGTGCCTGTGTCAGCTTTCTTTGTTTGTTTATCTAACGAGTAAATACGATTTTAATTAAATGTAAATCACATTGTCAACTCACACAAGAGCAGACCCCGCCCTCCCCCCACTCAACAGTTGCAGAGGAGCAGCAGCTGGCATTGGTTTCTCATGAGTTGCCTTTATGTAAGCACATGCGACTATTGTTTACCACAAGTTCACATTGTGCACACACACACACACACACACACTGACATACACACACACACACACACACAGATGCGAGCGCTTGAGAGCCTTCTCCAGGCACTGCATGTGGAGCAGACCGCAAACTCCCTTGAGATTATTAATTAAAAGACAAGAAAACATAATTTCTAAATTTACGCCACACACACACACACACACACACACACTTACACACACACACACAGGGGTATGGGAATTTAACCCGTTGCCTCTTCCTATGTTGCTTTTTGTTAAAATTGTTGCACACGCGGTGACAGCAGCAGAAACGGAAGGGAGAGAGAGAGGAAGAGCACGTGGCTGGCTGTGTTGCACAACAGCGTGTTATAAGTGCAGTTAGTTATGAAAACGTTGTGCAACACTGGCCAGCTTGTCTGTCATTCAACCACCCAACAGACTTTTTCACAATGGATCGCGCAACAAATACGGATAAAAATCCGCTTTACGAGCCAATTCGTGACCCGCGCAGACGCCGCGTCATATTCGAGCTGGCGGTCGCACCGGAGCCGCACATCTCGCCCCGGCCCGAGGACGTAAGTATTGCCCCCTGTCAAAAAATGCTTTGTATGTAATATGTGCATTCATTTAGAACGGCGCCGCGTTCCGACGTTTCGTGCTGGACGTGCCGAATCCGCTGGACAAGCGGCTGCTGATCGTCTCCCTGTTCAATGGCCCCGCCGATGCCAACTTTCGCTCCCTGATGGTCGAGCTGAATGGCGGCCTGCAGGAGGTGCTGCGTGCCGAGGCCGAGGCTGAGGCCGAGAAGCAGGCTGCCAAAGTTGCCAGACCGAATGAAATTGCGCACAAGGAGACCAGCATTAAACCCTTGCCCGAGCCGGAGCTGGAGGAAGGCTCGAGCACCGACACCTCCTCCGAGACGGAGAACTCCCATTATTAGCAGACAACCAAATACCCTATGCAATAAACGTGTGCCCTTCAAAACTGCGCCCAGCTGGCAATTGTCTGCGATTGATACGCAAATCGAGCAGCTTAAATGCTGTCAGTTATCTATATAACTATGTATACATGGGCATATCAGTGCCAGCCAAGTTGGCAGCATGCCAGCGAAGTTTACGAGCACAGATTACGGCCAAAAGCGGGTGGCATGTTGCAAGTGTTGCAAGTGTTGCTTGCGGCACACACGACTGACTTTGCCACTTGTTCTTTAACTTCTCTCTCTCTCTCCCTCTCCCTCTCTTGCTCTCTATGGAAAATCACAGGCAACTGAAGCCTGCAGGGTATTCGAATCAGCTGATCACGCTTTTGTGTGAATGGCAAAGCGACGCGCGACCAATCAGAGCAGCCCCAGCTCTAGATTTGCCTGAAAAGGTGCAAGTCATTTACACACACACACACACACACACACACACTAACATATACTCACACACACAGCTGCGTTCTACGCCATCCTTAGAAAACTGGCATTTAATATGCATACAAATAAAGTATTTCTTGTTATAATTGCAATGCAATGCAAATCATTTCAAGCCTCATTAGACTCCGCAGACCCAGAGAACCAAAGGTAAGAGATAGAAATCCTAATGAGAACAACTTGATGCCAGCATATTTTGTGGTCTGATTCGTAATATATATGAGAATCGTTTATAACCTCATTCTCTTATAGATCTTAAAGCCAAGGGCCAGAAAAAATAATAATATTAAATTGTTATCAGCCTTTTTTTTTTACTCTTGGGACGTTCAATACAAAATTAATTGGCAGATATTGCTGAAAAAAAGACATTCGTTGGATTAATTGCAACCCATCGCATAGAAAAACTTTTTCTAACCTCATTCTTTTATACAGCGAAAAGCTTTAAATATTCGGAGATAAAATTATCTAGATTTCTTGGCGCTCTTTATCGAATTCTAACTCAAAATGTTGACAAGAAAACATATTTGCTTTATCTACTCTACTTCATCGTATAGATAATCGTTTTCAACCCCATTCTCGAAAGCTTTAAAGCGACGCTGCAAAATAAAAGATGAATTCACCTTCTTTTTTCTGACATATGACATTTTATATAACATGGGCCGAATAAAAGAGGAAATTTATTAGATTTGATATATTTATTCACTGCACTTTTAAGATTAACTTGACTTGTGGATGCTGCGCGAGCAACTGCATGCCGAACATGGGCGTCCGCTGCTCTTATAGTCTTCGGAGACTAGAAAAAGTATATACGCGGGCTGTACACCGATAGTTATCAAGTTGGGGCCAACAATTGGTCTGCTATCGAAGAAAGTAACTTTTGCTGTTGGTAATTCTCTTAAACTGAAGACTTGTGCCTTTTGCAACACTTGAAGAAACTGGCTTGCAGTGTTGCAAAGCTTACAAATGTATGTGCATAACTGTACTTTTGCAATCATTCAACTGACACATTGTGCCTTTTGCAACACTTGAAGAAACTGGCTTGCAGTGTTGCAAAGCTTACAAATATGTGTGCATAACTGTACTTTTGCAATCATTCAACTGACATATTGTGCCTCTTGCAACACTTGAAGAAACTGGCTTGCAGTGTTGCAAAGCTTACAAATGCTTAGATGTGCATAACTGTACTTTTGCAATCATTCAACTATCACCCCTTGGCGTTCTGCAACACTTGAAGAAACTGACTTGCAGTGTTGCAAAGCTTACAATTATATGTGCATAAGTGTACTTTTGCAATCATTCAACTGTAACCCCTTGGCGTTGCAGTGTTGCAAAGCCAACAAATATATGTATGTGCATAAATGTGATTGTGCAACGTACCTAACCTCATTATTTCTATCTGTGGAGTGACTTTTGGAATCTAAAGAAGGCAATGCTAGGCCAATTATGTAGTGCAAATTCCTTGCGAGACGAGCGATATCAAAGGAGTTGGTCCAAGCATGTTGCCAAGTTGATAAAAGGCGGCAGCCAGGTCCTTTTTCTATGCACGCGTGTTTCTAAGATATCAGCACATGTCCTGGCTATGTGAGGGATGTCCTTTTCCATTTGAATGCCAGGCAGCGTGACTCTGTGAGGGGCGGGAACGGGTGACTGCTCAAAGGCGGCATTGTCATCGTTTATGCCGTCAAAGTGAAAATCCATGCGAAAAATTATATGTCAAAGTTTCACTTTTGATATGCAGAGGCATTTGCCTGGCTGCCCGGCGTTGACATCATCTTGGCACTGGATACTGCTCCAGATACTCCCGCTCTCTCGCTCTGCGAACGTGGCATGCTCCAGTGGCGCAGTGACAAAGACACATTTGCTGCAGAAGGGATGAAAGGGGTGAAAGAGGGGTAGGGGGATCTACCAATTACTCGAGTTACTGGCCCAGTCGCTCGTTGGCAGTCGTTCGCTCTGTCTGTCATTGAAACGTATCCAGCCTTTAGCCTTTCCTTTCCTTTCCTCTCGAGTTTTTTTTTTTATATTTTCCTTTGGCTCGCCCGTTGTCCTTTTTCTTTAGTTTTGTCTATGAGACGGCGGCTTCCTATTCGACTGTTTTCTTTCTGTTGACTTTTCCTTGGGTTCCCTGGCGCCAGCCTGTCCCGGCCCCCAACCCCAACGAGCCGCCCCTTCAAACTCACGCATCGCCGCCGCCGCCGTCGCTGCTGTCAGCCCGCAGCATAGCTGTACTTTAGCTTCTTCTACTGCCCTTCCGGCTCCCCCTAACCCCTGCCCCGCTCACATTTTATTTCTTCTTTCTGCTGGCATCTTCCTGGCATCATTCAAAGCTATGTAATCTACCCTGCTTTACAGTTGAGAACGCAAAGAGCGTTGCCACACTGCACTGGCACACCATCTGCCGGCTGCCGGCTGCGGTTGCGGCCTCTGCAGCTGCATTCAATGCAGGCCGTTTCCGCCCCCCCCTCTCCGCTACCCGTTCCTTTTTCAGCATGCCCCTGGCCCAATTTCGCATTCCCTTTGCACACTTTGGTTAATTTGATTTCGTTACAGCGCGGCTTTGATTGTGTGTGTGTGTGCGGATGCGTTTGTGTGTGTGTTTCATGGCAGTCACAGCGCGATCAGCGATTCGTCTGCACGCCAAGCGTGTCGGCGTTTCGCTGCGAATGGCAATGCGCTGCCAATCCGTTTCTAATTCATAAAATTAACAAAGACTTGCAAAACAAGTTACAAAATTATAAACCTTTTGCTATAAAAACTTTAATGTACTTGAGATCTCTTCCTCTTCCCTCGCTTTTGGACACATTCAGACAGGTCTGTGACAATATTGCAGATTGCTTCACTTGAGCTAGCCAAATAAATCGGAGAAAAGTTCCAACTACTTATCATATTTGACTTTCCTTTTATGGTTTTCCAACTGTTTTTTCAGTTCCTTCTATTTAGCTTAACAATTCATAAGCATTTTTACAATAAAGTTATGGAAATATTGTGAAAGCTCGCTGAAGAACAACTTATTTATAAAGGAAAGTTGTACCCAGGCAGATTTTCAACACATCTTCCAAGCGAAGGTCTTTCAACTAACTGGAGAAATGAAGAGAGCATTCTCTGTTTCATTATATAATAACTTATTCCACTTAGCTTAAGTTCTTTCTAGTATGATAATCCATGGGAGTGTCCCGTCTCCCAATAGGGAGATGGGAATGGTAGCTATAAAATGAAAGGTACTCGATACGGGCCAAGTAAACGATTATCGGAAACAAGCGCGTTCTGCACGGGCACTAGAATCAACATAGTTTATAATTTCAAGTCTGTTGCTTGTGAAGATTATAAGATCCAGACGGACGACAAGATGGACAGACAGAAGGACATGGCTGGAACGACCCAGCTTTTCATGTTGATCAAGAGCTCTATGAAATAGAAGTCCGATTTGGCCGAATCCAGCCTAGGTACAAGTAATCGAACCCATGCAAAGTAAAGGCATAAATAATGTGATTAGACAAGCGGAGCTGGCCAAAGCGACTCGTCTGCTCGTCTGTGAATCCTTATCAAGAGTATAGATGCGTCTGCTTCTCTGGCTGATAAATTTCGAATAGCCTCGGCTTGAAGCGGGCTCCTGTAATGTAGGATTCAGCTTTCTGGTCGAGCAGCTAGCAAGTAATTCATCTTTTGCAATGCACTCGCTTCGGTTGGCTAATAAACGTTGGCTCCACAATTTATTGGAGTCCATTAAACGCCACATTGGTCGCTCGCTCTGATTGGTAACCGAGGGTGGCGGGGGAAAGGGGGTTGGCTGGTGGTGAGTGTGTATTGAAGGGAGGGAAGGGCAACGCCGAGCAACGCGACGCCGCCAAGTGACATGCAATTTATTGCTGGGGCGGTAATTGGCAGTGCGGCGTGGGCTTGGGCGTGCTGCCTCGATTCGTGCTTCTGGTCCAGCTTCAGCTCCTGCTCCGGCTCATGCTGTTTATTAATAAATTGTCACTTGCAACTGGGCAGCAGCAGTAGCAGGAGGCGAGTGCGTCGTGCACTTTGATGACAATGCCAGCGCCTGCTTACTGGACATTATTCTTGCCAGACGCAGCAGTGGGAACAGAGGGAGCAGCAGTGGGAACAGAACCAGCAGCACTGGGAACAGAAGCAGCAACATTGCCAATTAGCTGATATCATCGTTCATCCTGGCGTCTGTCGGGCTGCTGTTGCCTAATCCCTCTTTAAGCCTTATCGAAATTGTATCATTATCATATCGAGTGACGCCGTTGGAGACTCCTCTCTCCCTTTCTCTCTCTCTTTCTCTTTTCCTCATCTCCTTGTACCTGAGGGAAATCTGCTCAACCGCATGACCATGTGACCGCCTCCTGCCGCTCCCCAGGCCAATCTTCGATTTTGGCACTAACAAGTTTTCTACGACTTCTTTATAGTTGCTGCGCATTGAGGCGTTCGCCGGGAGCTCGAGACTAAGCTGCTTATTATCCTTTGGGAGCTCCGCACACACGCACACACACTCACGCACAGCATTAATTGGATTTTCAGCTGCAAATGAAATTGGAAGCCAAAATAAAAGCATCTTTAATTTCAAATGCCTCGGACCATACTTGCGTTTGCTTAAGCCAAACGTTTGACTTGCTTTCACGCATTTCCGGACTCATTCGAATTCAATTCAATCAAAACAAATGCAAACGAAACGCAGCGTTGCCACCCAGGACCAATTTAACAGCCTAGAGATGGGCAGCACTCCAACCGGTAATCGATTAGATCTGCAAGACATAATAATTTATAATTTTTACCAAGCAGGTTAAGTTTGTTCAGCTCGCAGTTGGGCCACATTGGCAAATGTCCAAGCAGAGACGTCTACTGCCTTGCAGCATATATGAAGGCAAAAATTACTCGTCCTTAAAACTACCCGAAGGGCTGTGTGGCAATTTCTATATATAATACAATAACAAATACATATAATTATAATTGAAAAAAGATTATTAACAGGCGTTCTTTGTGTGAATGGCAAATAAAAATGAACAGTCTGGCAGCATTGCCAGTATGACCACATTTGTAAAGGGAGCTGCAGAGGGAGAGAGAGAGAAGAGCATCAGGTAAATGGAACTGTATCCACTTTCAATTGCCTCGTAAAGCAACGCCTCGACGCTTAGAGCTAATTGAGATGGGGATGAGAAGGATGATAAGGATTGGGAGGAGTAGGAGAAGTAGGAGGAGCAGCGGCAAGGGAACAGTACAAAAAACGCTCACATAACTCATGCATCTCTCTCTCTCTCTCTCTCCCTCCCTCCCTCTTCAAAGGACATGAAGGAGCTGGCAGGAGTGACAGGGCGGGGCCGGCTAACAAGCACATTAATAATATCTTAACGGAGACGTTGAAGTGGCGCCCACGCCCAGCTCTGTGTCCCTGCGCCCGGGCTGTGATCGCCTCCAGTGCAGAACGTGGTCGAGCACAAAATGCAGTTAATTAATCATTTCAGGCAAAAGTAGTTTGGCGCTTGATTTATTTTCGGCCATAAGAACTAGCTGCCAACCACAACAAAAGTTAAAGTTTTCTCTTTCACTATTTTCCTCTTTTACTTTTTATCTGCTGACAGGCAGCTGGAGACAGCCGCTGGCGCCGGCGCCCCGGGCTCGGCTCGCGTCTGGCGCCGTTTGCCGAACTTTTGCTGTGCCAAAAAAAGAAAATATATATTAAAAAGCAACCATTTGAAGCGAGTCATCAGCCCGAAAAAAAACCACAGACCGACAGGAAGTCAGGCCAAAGCAGTTAAGCACGTCGCGGTCGGGTCGTAGCGACTGCGCAATACGCTGTGTTCCCAGAGTGCCAAAGCAGCTAAGGAAGCGCTTCAATGACTCTCAGATTGTCAGCCCAAGTAGAAGTGACTTTCAAACTGTGTCTAGTTTGCGACTAAAGGCTTGGCTCGAAGCCAGTCGAGTGTCAGTTAAGCAGGCAAGCAGGACTTTGGCTGTGGAAGATTTGGATTTTCGCTGGGAGGAGTCAAAACTTTGTTACAAAGCTCAGTAGCTCTAAAACTGTAAAATCGTTAAAGGCGTATCTATGGTGCGGGAGTGGGCGTGGCTTGCAGCCTAGACCAGTTCATCTGCTGGCTTAACCCAAAATGTAATAGCTCTGAAACTGTGAAAGATATGAATTTTACTTGATATGACTCTAAAGCTGTTAATACAAAGTACAATGGCTGTAAAACTGTGACAGACTGAATGACTTTTGCACATTGTAAAACTTCCGACGGCGTGACTCAATGACAGGTCATCAGAAGACGCATCTGAAAATTGAACTGCTCTAAAACTGTAGGAAACTTGGATTTGCGCTGGAATAACTCCAAAACTGTTAGTGCCAGGAGCAGTATCTGTCAAACTGTGACAGGTTAATATGGATTTTTGACATTTGTGTAGCGCATCGATGTTTAGAAAAGCTCAGCAGAAGTCACCTGGTTTGTATGACTCTAAAACTGTGGTCGAATTGTATTTTCACTGTTTGACAACCACTTGGACATTGCATGGCACGCCAACCAAATATCCTTCAACATTCAACTGATCTAACGACTCTAAGTGTGTATGTAAGTAAAGTGCAGTGTCTTTAAAACTGTGACTTTTGAAATTGATGAACAATTTCAACCATTTGTGAGTAGGCGCACTTTTCAGTAGACTATCTGAGTTAGCCGTGATGACTGCAGCTCTAAATGTTGTTAGAGCTTTAGAGGGCGTGGCCCAGCCCCAACACCTGAAGAGAAGCAGCTATAAGGAAGTATTCACATAGTGCTATTGACTACTTGGCTTTTAATTGACAGCTCATATGCCCCTTTGCGTTCTGTCAACAGAGAATAAAAAGTGTGTGAGAGAGAAAGAGAGAGCGAGAGAGAGAGAGAGAGCGAGACAGAGAGAGATAGAGAGGGAGAGGGAGAGGGAGCTCGACATCGACTATGAGACGATTAATTAAACCGCAAGCGTTTAAGCGGCAAACCGCAGCAGCGGTAATGCCAGCAGCGAGCAGAGTTTGTTTTAATTTGACTTTCACTTTTACACAGACGACACACACACACACACACACACACACACACGCACACACCATCTCTTTTATAGGTTATATTCTGGGCCCGGCCAGTGTTGCCCCATCGCGGCAAAGGCAATCAAATTTCGTATTAATTATGTGCTTAACCAAACACCTCCCAGCAAAATGGGGCGTGCTCTTGTGCAAAGGCTCGAGGGGCTGGGCGGCTTGGATTGCTGGCACGTAACATTTGCTGCTGCTGTGCAAATTGTAAACTGTCAGCTGGGTCACGTTGTCTGGGATTATGCGACAATGAGGCAGCGCGGGGCGGGGCGGGCCGGTGGGGCGTGGGCGAGCGTGTGTTGTGTGTGTGTGTGTGTGTGTGTGTGTGTGTGTGTGTGTGTGTGTGCGTGTGTGTGTGGGACTGCCGAGTGGATCTGATGGTGCACAGTCTGCTGGCCATGCGGGTCAGGGACAGGGCAATAATTCTTTGGTTTTCACATTTTGCAGGCGCTGTCGAAAATCCTTTTGCGGCTTATGTTCATGCGGGACGACACATGTCAGGGGTCAGCCGAACGTAGACCAGCCCATTTACCCCCACAGAAACCCCCTCCCCACACACACACACACACACACAGGAACACACATAATTTCATAATAATAATAAGTACTAAATAACATAATAATACTAAACATCTGTTCACACTGAGCGCTCGCCGCCATCTTGAGACTCGGCTGCCGGCGCCATATGGCAACGCCTTTTCAGCAGCGTTGCCAGCTGCCGCTGCAAAAAGAGTTAGATTCTAGAAAATAGCAGAATCAGCTATTTAAGCACAATTTGCAAAGGTTGTGCACAGAATTTCGAGCACAAGGCTGGTTCGAGGCAAGGCAAAGCGCTGCCAACTTTTCCCTTGCAGCTGAGATGGTTTGCTTGGGCAATGCAGCTCAAATCTGAACTATTTTCTTTATTTTTTCATATATATTTGCCTTTCTGGTTGACTTGCAGTCGGTGGGTGTCAGTCAAACCTTTTTTTCTAATGCAATGCTCGAGTTTCCAAATGGGGCTAGATATATACTTAAGTTGGGAAACCAAACTTTGAGAGCAGCTGAAATACAGTTCTCCTGGTGCTTGATCAAATAACTAAAATAGTTTCGAAATCCAGATGCGAACTGGTTCGCAGCTCTGACACACAAAAATATGGTCTAAATATTTTAATGTTTAATAGCGGGAATACCTCCAACAATAGCCAAAAAAAAAAAACTATCTGAATGGGTCACACTGGCTGCGAGCGGGTGACGCACGCGTGTGGCAAAACTTTAGTTGGTTGCAGTCTGGCAACGCTGCAGGTCGTCGCGTGCCCGCAGCGTGGTATGCGGTCGGGCAATTGAGCGGCAATTAAAGGGAATGAAAAGCCAAAGCGATATCAAAACTATTACAAAAGCGAAAAGTTATGTTGTCTTCTATTTTCTACTCCCTTGTTTCTTTTTGTTTTGTAAGTGAATATGATTGCATTCTAATGTCAGACATAAATTAGCGACTCGCACGCCATGCATATGCAGCCGGGGCCCACACACTGCGTAACTCGACACCCACACACGCACACGCACACACACACACACACACGCACACATGCATTACGTGACGGGAGTATGTGAAACTTTTCAACTTGAACGAAAATTTATATGCTGAAAAATATAGCAGGAAAAAAAATGCTAGGAAAAATGAATGTGCGAAAAATTCGCGCAGAGCACGAAAGCGGGCGGCGGCAGAGATAATGGAGCGGGAACTGGAGCAGTATCTGGAACTGGAGCCGCAGCCGGAGTCGGAGTCGGGTCGGAGTTACGACATTTTGTGCGGTTTCGCGTGCCACAAGCATGTTGGAACGTGTCTGGCGCCTGCTGTGACTTTGCCCAGCTGCAGCCCGCGGGACAGCCACTTGTCGGGGTGGGCGTGGCAGCAGCAGCTGCAGTTGCCTGTGGATGAGAAACTGCCAGGGATTACGTGAAGCATTGGCTTAGGATGCGGGCGGGGGAGGCAAAAAGTTTTGCCGCTTGATTTTCATGTTGATTATAATCTTTGGTTTCGAACATGATCGCGGCACGTGGATTGCGGCAGCGGCCGAAAGTGCGGAGTGCGAGTGTAATTATGTTTAAATTTAGTAAATTATCCGATGAGCAAATATGCGATTGCTTAACTGGCCTCAACAAGTCTAGGCCTTGCGCTTTTTGAGTTAAAACTTGAAACAAATTAGTTTTTCTACAACAATATGACATTTCAGTTAGTCAAAGCGACTAAAGTATCGATATAATGCTTATCGAACTCTTGTTTGATCTGATGTGCCAAGTCCTGCTCTTTGCTGAACATGCCTAGGTTTCGCTTAAGGTCTTAAGCTTAACTCCAAAGTGAATCGAGTGTTTCCATTGTTTTTCAGCGTTCCTCCTGTTGTTAATTGAAAGCTAATCGAAAGCAGATTTGCCAATCGATATGGGCTGCGCGTTTCGCAGCAAATGGGCAGCACTGTTTGAAAGTTAACTTCAGCCCTGGCAGCGGGCCGGAATCTTTTTTTCACGCTGTGTCATTGTGCGACTCAGACGTAATCCGACCGAGATCCAATTTTCCAGAAATTTTCCTCTATTCGAATTGTAAGTAAGCAAATTATTCAACGAAAAAACCAAAGCGAAACGCGCTTTTTTTTATTGTTGTTTCTTAAACGTCTTTGAACAAGGTTTTAACGATAAGCTTTTGATCATGTATTGTGGCAATGAGCATGTGCAGCAGGACTCGTGCCCCCAGGCGAACCCCCAGCCGATCTACATACACATTCCGCGCTCCAGGATCATCATACTGAAGCTGGGTAAACAGTATCGTCGCCTCTATTTGGACGTACAGCCAACAACAATGGCTGAGAGGCGCGCCCGGTTGGCGGAGGCGCAGAGGGCGGCAGCGATTGCGCGCCAGGTTAATCCAAAGCCCAAATATGTGGTCACGGTCATAATTGGTCCCACCGAGGTGCAGTGCGATCTGGAGCTGTTGCAGCACAACTGCGAGTTCTTTGCCCGCGGCAAGCACGGCATGGCCTACGGCCTGCCCGCCTGCGATGTCAGCCTCGAGGCGTTCATGATCATATACAAGTGGATGGCGAAGCCGAACGAGGTGGTCCTGCCGCCGATGCTGATGAGCGTCTTCAAGGCGGCCATGTATCTGAAGATTCAGGTGCTGATCGATCAGTTTATGGTCGAGTTTCGGGATCCGTATACGGCGCGCGAGGAGATCGGGTTTCACATGTTCTTCGGCTTGCACAAGCTGAACGTCTATGTGCCCTTCCGCAAAACGTTGCGCGTCCACAAGTATTTTCTCACACTGATCGGCACCAAGGACTTCCTCAATCTGTGGCCCAATGCGCTCGTCTCGCTGCTCGACTCGCCCAACATATGCGTCAACTCCGAGGTCGAGGTACTTATCGCCGTCATAATCTGGCTGCATCATGACTATCAGGCGCGCTGCTCCCACACCGAGCAGCTGCTCGGCTGCGTTCGGTTCGATAGCATTCCCCTGGAGGCGCTGCTTCAGCTGCGGCAGCACACCTCCATCAATGGACTGGGCCGGCTGCTCTTTCGTCCGGAGATCGAGATGTTTCTGAAGCGTGCTCCCTCGCACAACAACAATATACGCTACTGCAATCGCCGCATCTGGGTTTACGACCAGCTCTGCGATTATCATCATGACGCCCATTGCCCTAAGCGCAACTTCATCACACTCGGCCAGTTCCAGGAGTTTCAGCTGGCCCTGCGCAACGCGCCCGATCTCCACTGGTGGCATCGCCATCAGCTGAATCCCTATGTGCACAACTGTCGCCACGAGAAGTGCCGCCGCCTCTCCGGACCCCATGGTCGTCGCTAGGCGGATGACGCCCTGCGTGAAAGGAATTGCCATACATTTCGTTCAGAGATTCCCATAGTATGATTAACAGATATACGACTCGTCCTTCGAATGGATCCAACATGATATCATATCGTATCAGCACATATTTCAATTCAGATTTCGATTTGGATTTGTGGCGAGTACCTAACCTCACTCTTACATAACTATTTTGGACACAACTGTACTAAATTGTTTCAACAAAAAAAACTATTTCAACTTGGGAACTCAAGTTCCATATGAATTGTAAAACTAACTCGAACTCGAATGCCTTCCTTAGCAATTGTGAACGCAAGTCCCACAGCTTGACGCCAATTTGTTTTGGACGAACTTGTCTTTCGATTAACTAACCAATTTTGAATCGAAATGTACCCAAAAACCCTAATAAATAGTTCGATATGAACAGTTGGGATGGTCTTGTATCTCTAACAGATATTCTTAAGAAGATATTAAATGGCAGGGTTTCTTCCGTTAGGGAAAATATTTAAATACATTCGTTCCACTTTGAAGCTCTATGTTTAAGATTGAATAAGATTGTTCCACAAATTTTCCACTGTTGCGGGTGGAAACCGCGAGTGGTAGAGTGCTGGGCTCGGGGTTAGGTTCTTGTATCAACAACACTTTTGAATCTCATAATATCTAGACGAAACTTATCTATTTATTCACAATCATTCGAAATCCTATGGATATATACTTTCAACTTGTGAGCAAGCACTTGCTAAGCACAACATAACCTCAAAGCTCTAGACTGTATCCGAAAGATACATTTTCGTTCACACACACACACACACAGCACACAAGCATACAAATCTCAGCTCAGTATCAGGTTTTCACAGACTAATGCAGTTTGTGCGCTGGAACCGAACTGAAAACTCATTTATAGGTTACGCTGTGTTGTGTGATGGAGATGGGGAGGCTGTTGTGGTGCTTGAGGGGCATTTGGGCTAAGCTCTGTTTCAGTTGCTGTCGTGTATTTTCAGGCTGGAGTACCAAATGCCCGGGGCCAGAAGTTCAGCTGCCAATTGCAGTTTTCCGTTTAAGCGCTCAACGCAGGATCCGATATCCGTTGAATTTGGGGCTAAGGCGAATCAGGCCTTTGTCGCCGGGTTTGTTAACGAGTTTCCCCTTTTGACGATTTTTCAATCCCTATTGCAATTGGGTGCGTGCGTGCCTTTGATATTTCGCATTCCTCGTGTGGCTTCAATGGCCGAGAGCGTTACGAATTTATATCCATTAGCTGTCAGATGAAATATTTGCACTAATTGCCGTTTGGCATTTGGTGGGGTCAAGCGGGGTTACCTGGGTCAGCAAATTTTCTAATTAATCATTTTCCGATTTGGCATTGGGACTGTGTTTGAGGCGTGCCGGGCATTTCACGCGCCGTTAAAGTTTAATCGAAAAAGTATTTTTGTGGCCAATGAAAATTCCAATAACGAAATTCCCCGCAACAGCAAACAAAATGAACTTCTTGAGTTTCGTTTATGTCGGAAGTTTTTGCCCCCGAGCCCGGCCCAGGTACGCAGGGCTCGCTGGCCCTGTCTGACCGTGCGCCGGCCGCCGCCCCACCTCCGCTCGATATGATGAAGTGCAGCCTGCAATTGACAGTATCAAGAGGAAGAAAAACCAAGCAGAAGCAGATGAAGAAGAGGGACTCGTCAGGGCTGCGGCCCAACTTCTGTGGCGTTAACACAAAACTTTGAGCCTAAACGCGCAATTAAGCCAAATTCAAAATTCAAAATACAAAACTTTACAACACTGGCATATTTCATAACTTGTTGGAGTGTGAGGGGAGAGGGGGACTTGTTGAGGTTGTGGGGCGAGGGGTGCATTCTTCAGAAATTGGGCTACAATAATGATAAAGTGCTTCTTATTCGAGCATATTATATTGTTTTGATGAAATGAACAAAGTTTTGCCTCAAGGAATTTATTATGGCATTATCATCATGCGAGATAAATGTTAGTAAACAGCTTTTGGTTTTTGGCACTTGCATGCTTCTTCTTCATCTTCATCACTTCCAGACATCTCGCTAATGTTTAGACAAAGTTCTCAGAGAATAAGATATGGCTGAGCCGACTCAGGCTAGGAAGCTGCGTTTTAACACAGCTGAAATCTGTGGAATCCACTCGCTTTTGTGGAAAATAGGTGGAAAACGACTGTACACTCAATGGAAGATGCGAGTCAAAGGCTGTGAGCCAAGCTTAAGCCGCGCAAAGCCGGGTAATGTTTGACAGTGGATAACTTGGAATAAAGGTATGATGAAGTAAAGAGAAATCTCTTTCAATCCGGCGTTCGTTCTGCTTGGGATTGACTGTGAGAACTGTTGAGTGCTTAGTCGAGCCTAAAGTGAAAAGTGGAAAATTGGAAAATTGGAAAAGGGGAAAAGTGGGCGGGTGGCACCAGCGGCAGTTAGTCATGTCATATCGAAAATTATAGAAAAAAACAAAACACACACACGAACTGTAAATCAAAATACACAGAACATTTTGGAATAGTTTTCTGGCGGAAACGGGAACTTCAAAAACCAATACGACCATTCAACATATTGATGGGAGACATGCTGGACGCGGCGCCACCTCCAAAAGAGCTGGGAAGCAAGGCCCAGGCGAAGCCAAAGAACGTGATGCCCTCCAAGGCAAAAAAGGGCAGTGTGCTCAGCGCCATAGAGGACATACAGCGCATGTGAGTCGATCGAGAGAGAGAGAGTGGTAGAGAGAGAGGGAGAGAGAGGAAAAGTCTTACATTGCGTCTTATATCCACCAGGTCACCGGAGGCGATTTGTCTGGAGTTCGATCGCCTGGTGGAGCACACTACGCGCCACTTCAAGGAGGAGCCCCAAATGCCCTGCCCGGGCGTTGCGACGCAGCTGCTGCGCTGCCTGAAGAAGCATCGACAGCAGTCGTTCCAGTGCTTCGATGCGATGGAAGAGTACAGGCAGTGCATCGGCCTGGCCACCCAGGAGCATATCGATCAGCTGGCCGAGGAGGAGCTGGAGCGGCAACAGCTGCCGGTCACGCCGCCCAAAGCGATGCCGGCGCCAGCCCTACATGCCAGCTCTAAGGAGCGACCCCTTCGCAACTGGTATAAGCCCTGGACCTGGCTGCGATAGCGAAGACCCGCCCACCGCTTCCATTCAAGAAACCCAACTCCCCAACCCCATACAAATATTGCCAAAATTGCAGGCAGCTGCGTTCAGCATTGGATGCAGCTGCCCATTCGCCGTTTGCCTTCGGATAAATCCTTTTACTAATTAAAATGGCAACGACTTGACCAGTTCCAATGGCTTCTTACTCCCAGCTGCTGGTTGGCCAACCGAAAGAAAAACTAAGCAATCGATTATCTAGTCGGGAGTGCCCGACTAGCAGATGCCCTAGCCCTTACCGATATTCCAGCTTCCTTTAGAAATCTTATCTTCCAATCCCAAATATGAACTGTTCCTTGTCTCCATATACTAAACGGGCAGCTACAATCAAGCTTCGAGCTCCAAGAATTCTTGGGTTATGCTCAACAAATTGCGTGCTCTTATCGATATTTATCGAGATCGAGTCATCGATAATTCGACAGAAGCTTCATCTTCTCATTTCGAGTCTCTAGCTCGGAGATCGGGCCGAACGTTCAGACATGGCTAGTTGGACATGTTGTGTTGATTCCGTATAGGAATGTCTGCCTCCATTAACCCCATTTTATGCCTTTTCTATGGGTTTCGGGTATAACTAGGCAAAATATTTGTGCAGCACTCGGAGCTGCTTAGCCGGCTAAGTCGTGCTCCTCTCCCCTCACCTGGCCCTACGGCCATTTGGTTGCCCAGCTGGCGCTGGACTGCTGCCAGTTGTTGCAACACTCATTCATTTGAATGTCTACATCATGTCAGCTGCTAGCAGCATGTGCCCACATGTGTGTCTGTGTGTGTGAGTGTGTGTAAGTGCAGGACGCATCCTTCCTGCGGCGCTCTAATTTGCAATAAAAGTAAATCTGCTGCAGCTGCAGCAGCTACTCGGCAGCCTCAGACCCGTTGACCCCTTGACCCCACACCCACACCCACAGCCACACCCACTTCAACGTCCGCTCGTGTAGCCGGCAGCCCGGCTCCGCCTATCCTGGGCCAGGGCTGTGCGGTTACAGGTTGAAAGCCTTTCGGCCACGGTAAGCAAACATTAGAATTTATTAAATCCAACTCACGGCGTCGCCTGCCGCACACGAAGCCAAAAAAAGAAAATGAGAAAGGCAGCATTAAGACGAACTTTAAGATACCCTGTAAAAGCATAAGCTAGTTAACAGTCAGTTTGGAGTAGAGTTTCCCTTGCTAAATATTGAAGTGCGTTTAATGAATATCAAATATGTAGTTATCGCAATCAGAACAGCCAAGCGATAGTATGGCGATAGCAGGGTATTCAACGGAACGTGTCGAAGGGTAAAGACAGAGACTAGTTCGCAAAGAAACAGAAACAGACCAAAAAGGCGACTATTGATGCTGATCAAGCTGATCAGGAATATATATGCCTTATACATAATACCCTCTACAAGGAAAATGAACTGTGTCATATGTAATTGCCGGGCGACTATGCTCGTGTAGAGAAAACCTATCGAAATGACGATAACCACATATATATGTATAAACGTATATCCCACAGGCAATACTCTCCACAGAAACCCGATCAAAATATCGGTAGCTACTCAGAGTATCTTATTCTGTATCGTTAACCATTTGAATTTGCAAATAACTCCAATCTATCAAGCATGTGGCTTATTAAACCTTTAGCTAAGCTCTGACTGACCAGAGATTTGGCCAGAATGGCAGCCACACATCAAGTTTGAGAGCCGCATGTGAAAAGGGTCTTCGGGCTGGGCACTTTATGGCACTGCAGTTGAACACTGGCGCCATCTTCATGAACTTAAACCCTTGCTTAGCCTGTCCATGAGTACAGGGTATAAAAAGAAAAATTATTGCATATAAAACTCACCTGGCTGGCAAGTGAGAGGAGACGTCGGAGGGGGAAGCGTGGGGCTGAAGATGTTGGCCGTGAAGTGGGGCAATAAACTTTTGGGCGCCGTTGCCACGCCCACACCAACGCCCACACACACGTCTATATATACGCACTCAGGCCCAGCTAGAGATTTGTATTATCTTTTCACCCACACACACACACACACACACACAAACACACCCGCACACACACGCCTAAATACACATGGAGCACAGGGGAGCGTGTACCAATAATCCAACTTTGCTTTTAGCATTTTCCATCTAAAAATAACAAAAACGAATAACAAAAAATCATGTTAACGGGCTTGAGTCGAGTGGCCCGACTAGCCATACCCTGCACGCCTCTTATGTAATGATTGCGCTTCTTCTTCCCACCTCAGAACTCCATTTGGGGGCAATGCATGCTGAATTAACTGTGCTTCCTTTAGTCCGATCTTCACGAAATTTTAACTGCTCAAATATGGCATAAAAAAGTGCGTGTGTACCAAAGTTCAAGGCCATAACTTTATTTTTTCTCGACATCAGCGTGTCGAGGGTCTACTGCCTTCTGCCTGTTGCATGTACTTGCACAAGTCCATCATGCCCATTGTTTATCCACTGCCAATGGGCGCAGGGCAGAAAAAACAACACAAAGCCGACTCAGAATAGCCAAAAAGAGTTTTTCTGACCAGTGCCAACAAACATAACAAACAACGCATACATTGACCGAGGCATATCGCGTACACGCATCTCAAGATATGATATTGATATAGGGGCTATTAAAGGTAGAACGTGCTTTTACATTTTAAGACCCAAAGCATGCTAAATTCCAGTTCCTTTTAAGTCTATAAAACATTTCAAAGATATTTATGTACATACATATATGTACATTTCTTGTGCGTGCGCCTAAAACGAACAGAATCTGTTCTCGTGTAACCTATAAGAAACCATTTTAGTGAGAAAGTATTTGAGCTCAGACTCTTCCTTATCGATGTAAGCGTAGTTTAGCTAGTTTGTCGGATATATATCATGTGAAAAGACATCGAATAATCATCGAAAAGTCAAGTTTCATCAAATTGGATTTAGCTTTGCCCAACGTTCGATTAGATTGATTCGTAACCGATCTGATTTGTCTTTATCGTATAACATTTCAAGAAGCATCGATATTTATCGATTATCGATTACCCATATTGCCAAGACCTTTCTGATTTGATTTAACCCAACATCCAATTGGAATTTTTATCGAGCTTATCGATGCGAAACTTTTGTAGCGAGCGTTACCTGCGGCACAGTCCTGAACAAAAGGCGGCTGCATTAAATCGGGCTTCCTTAGTTTGTATTCAGCTGCAAATATCTTGAATCTATAATCTGCCAAACAAAGACACTGAAAATCCGTTTTCGGGGCTTCTTTTGCAGTGAGGGAAGAATGGGCACAAGCTGTGACTTAATAAAAGCAAGAAGAAATATACACAACACACGGCAAAAAGGGAAAATATCGTAACAGCAGAAACAACAACAAATCACAGTGTACTCAACTACGACAAGCAGGTTGTCCCAGCCCATACCCCACATCACCCCCCATCCTCCCATTCACCCATCCTCCCACTAGTCACCTTGCCCTGGTTGAACCCTTGAGTTTATGCTCGTTTAGCTGGTTTTTCGATGTTTTCCTTTTTCAAGAGGGGTTTCATATCCACAACCCATTGCAAACGGCTAAAAAGGGTATAATGTCTTTGTGCAAATTTACGTAACAGGCGTAGAAGGCAGCATCCCCGACCCCCCGACCCCGCGACCACCCGACCCGAAGAAAATATGTGTGTAAATCTTGGTCTGTCAGGAATATGCAAAATTTGGATAACTGAAATTCGTAATATATATAGTCTATGATGAACCGCATGAGTATATCATTTCGTTTTCATTTTCATATTATCTATAAATATAGATTATAAGCCAGGTTCTGTCGAGCATAACTCGAGAATTATGAGAGCTAGATAAAGCAAACTTGGTATGCAGGTTCTTGAATAGTTTATTTCTTTCAAAAACCAGCCGAAATTGAAGGAAATCATATTGAAAGCTACAGCCTTGCGCTTTGGTATGCAGAGGCATTTAAGTGTCATATTGCATCTTTGAAATTTGTATGTAAATAGGACGATAAGCCCCGAAGTTAATTGGGAATGCATTAACCATATACAGAGTGTAGCAAAGTTAAGAAGAAGCACAGCTGCTGACTTCCTGCTAGGCGCAGGGTATCTCCTAGTCAGTCACTTCCTACGTGTTACATGCTTACATGCTTTTTTGGTTGCCGCCTCAAAAACATCGTGGCATAAAGATTATTATAAAAGTATTTTTGCTAAGCTTTCGTTTGTGCCCTGCACTTGCCGTCTACCTGGGGGCGTGGCCTGCTGGCAGGGATAGATATATATACATACGTATACGTCTACATAGACATGCATGCACATACGTTAGTATCTGGCCGGGCTCGGATTCATCTCTGTCCTGACATTTGGCCCGGCAGCAGGCAGCCGGCACTCCAGAGGCTTTGGAGTGTGCATGGCTGATGGCATCTGGTCGGGCTTACAATTTAGGGATAATTTATTAGCGACCTGCTTAAAACTTGATCTCAGCTTGAGGCAGTCATTAAATCAGTTTGCACAGCTGCAGGTGGCCATGGCAACAGTCCGAATGCAATTAAATTGCCACACGGCAAAACGAAAACAAATCAACTCGTTAAATCTCCAAGTCAAATCTCTCAGTGTGCACAGTCAAAGTGGCAGTTGCCTCAAACAGCCAGCTGCTTTTGCCAGATGCTGTCAATGGTATCATTTGCAACAAATTGCAGTCGCTCAGTCAAAGTCCCGACGTCAGTCGGTCCTTCATTCATCTGGCGAGCGGAGCTGCGGCTTGTTCCCAGCTCTGATTTCTGCACGATTTCGCCAACTATTCAATATACGCTAAAACCTACACTTCTTAGTAAACTCTTACTGCTTATCGATAACATTTACGCTACAAGAACAATCGAAAGAGTTTCGATATCGAGAGGAAGCCAACTACTACTAACTCTTACTGCTTATCGATAACATTTTAGCTACAAGAACAATCGAAATAGTTTCGATAGCGAGAGGAAGCCAACTACTACTTACTCTTACTGCTTATCGATAACATTTACGCTACAAAAACAATCGAAAGAGTTTCGATAGCATGAGGAAACCAGCTACTATTTATCGATAACATATCGGCGTACCTTTTCTGACATTGCGGCTTCTTTAACTAATCGATTTTTGTTAATTTGTTTGAATGCCAATTGATAGTAGGGATATTCAAAAATATCATCGGAAAAGTTTTGCTTTTCGAACTGACCCCGCATTTGAGAAAAAGCACCTTGCCTGGTCGCAATTACTGCCTTTCGATAACATCTCAGCACTGATAACATATCAGCACGATATGAAGGCTGACACAGACAAGTCTGATCGATAACTTATCGCTTTTCCAGGTTGGGTAAAGCTATATGCAGCTAACGATGCATAGCTGAAAGCATAACTGACTTAGAATTCAAGGGAATTTATCGAAATGAAGCTGTTGCCTAGCATTAATATTTAACTGAAGGAGACTTATATCAGTATCAGGCAACTAATTTATGACGAAGCCCTGCACATGCTTTCTTTTTGCAGCTCTTTTTTTGTTTTTGCTGATGAGTTTCAGTTTCGATTACAAGAAGCACATTATTTCCTTGCACTTTGCACGCCAAAAGCTGAAACAGCTTGGCAGACAGCCCAAGTTTTCCCACAATTTGCCGTGCCAGGCGGATGGCTGGAAACTTGCTCAAATTTCATACGCTTGTTGCCATATGGCCACACAATGTAGAACAAGCAGCTTTTGGGAGTCAAGCAAGAAATGGAATAAAATAAATATAAGAAGGGAATAAGATTTCGGTTTGCATACCTTATCAAGTGCATTGAAATAATGCAAAGCTGTTGCATAAGTGCATTTGTCTGTTAGACTGGCGCCTATGCGCCGGCCACGCCCCCTTCCACTGCTTTCCGCTAGTTTTTGGGCGAATCAATTTATTTGATACCCACTGAAATAGGTTTAAGAAGGTATAATAACAGGCAGAAGGAAGCTTTTCTTTACCCAGGACCCGATCTCGGCATCCAAGATATCTAGATACTCACAGCTTGTTATGTATACACATGATAAGCAGAAGAAGTTAATCATATGTTGCTTATCGATATCTTCTTTCATTTTAATTAGATCGATAAATATCGATTTAGGTAGGATTAAGCCTGAGTTTAAGCATAACTCCAACTTCTGAGAGCTGTGCTCAACAAAATTGGTTTGTGGTTTCTCGTATAAAGTCTTGCGCCTTGGTATACACAAAAGGTATATATTACAGGCAGATCGGACTATAAGCACCGAAGTTATTCAAGAATGCATTTATCGATATGTGTATGCTGTGTGTGTCAGGGAAGCAGAAGCAAAGCGCAGCAGGTGTGTATGAAGAAGGAGCTAGAATGTTTGCTTGGATCAAAGGTATCTGCTAGTCGGGCATTCCCGGCTGGCGCACTTTTACGTGTTTTTCTTTTCTTTCTTTTTTTTTTTTGTATGGGCCTCGCCGCGCGCGTCGCCTGTCATGTGCAGCAGTCGAAGGACTCAAGCAGCTCGACTTGCACTTGGCGGTTGTTCAGGTTTTGTGTTTTGCTGGCTGTCGCTGTGGTTCTTCTTCTTGTTGTTGTTGCTGTTGTTGCTATTGTTGTTGTTGCTTTGTTTTGGGCATGTGGCGCAATTATGCCAGGAGCCAAGTCCTGTTCCCTGCCTGCCTGACTGCCAGCTGCCCCTCTCCCAGTCGCTCGCTCTATTAATCAAAAGTTATACAAAAAGCCAACAAACTGCGCCACAAGAATCCTCTCTTCTTCTTCTGCTGCTGCTGCTGCTGCGACTGCTGCTCCTTCTTCTTCTTCTTCATGTTTGCAATTTAACTTTGCTTCGAGCACAGGCTCTTCACGCCGGCTTCCAGTTGAGGCTGTCCCCCTTTTCAGTTCCGACCAGGATCAGCTTGGGCGTAAAACAAGTTATAATATTTTATGAAAGCTACATCCAGGACTGGCTCTGCGTCTGGGTTCGGGTCCGAGTCCCA
The DNA here is from genome assembly GCA_037075305.1 of Drosophila kanekoi. Lineage (NCBI taxonomy): Eukaryota > Metazoa > Arthropoda > Insecta > Diptera > Drosophilidae > Drosophila > Drosophila kanekoi. The sequence continues at coordinate 419,556 of JBAMCE010000484.1, forward strand.
ACTCCGATTTTGTAGCTATAAATAAATAAAGCAGCCAACACACAATCAAAAACCAATGAAGCACACCAACAACAACAGCAGCAGCAGCAGCAGCAGCAGCAACCGCAAATGACAGCAGGAGGAGCAGGAGCGGAAGCAGGAGCCGAGCAGGACACACAGCCTTATCAGCTGGCGGGCCATCTCGCCCGTGCTTATCGTCATCATTGTGCTCATCATCATGGCTGGACGTAATCCTTGCCCAGGCTAAGGAGAACGAGGAGCTGGCACATTTTTGCGGCCATTCCATTATTTACTTTGTTGCTCGGCTCCCAATCGCAACAAATAACTGAAGCGACCCATCAAAGGACTCTCAACTCAACTTCAATCCATTTGCCGGACTTAATTCATGTGGTTCAACTAGTTCCAAGAGGCCAGCTTAAGGATTTATAGTCGCACGTTGCCCCAACTTTCATTTGAGATATGCCCGAGGTCTATTCTCAACTTGGCTGGCTTTAGCTCTAACCACATTTGGAGGTTAGCTCAAAATTTGAACTAGTTTCATTGTAAATGGCAGTAAAGTACCCGGCGTTGCCCGTGCGTTCAAGAATTGAACAAATATATAATGTTTGTCTTCACGCTTCGCTGTGACATTGTCGCAGAAAGAAAAACAATTCTCACAGCAATTTATTTGCCATTTGAAAAAGAAAAAACAACAATTTTCGCATCTATTCGCATGTTTTTGTTTCTCTTAGTTTATCAATATTGCATTTTCTTTTTGAATTCAAACAAATAAAGTAAACACATGTAAAAACTGCGAGTTGTTGTTGGATTTGAACCGGCGACCTCTCGCTGGTTAGACCGACGCTTATATATATTTGCTTTGTTGTTAACATCTTCCCCCTATATTTAGTTTTTCATAAAAAAATGCTGCAGGTCGCTCGTTTTATATTATTCAAGCAACAGGTGGCGCTTTAGTGCAAGTTTTTTCATGTATTTTTTGGAGTTCCCATAATTGAATATATAATATAAGTTCCCTTCTCCTATCCGCATGCGATGCGAACGTTAGTAGGCGTTTTTTTTTTCATGCGAAACTCAACAGATATTAATAAGACTTCATGCTCTTCGAAAAGCCTTACAAAATTGTCCGAAAGTCTCGAGTTTCTCGATTTCAAGTATTATTTTTTACTCTCAATTGTTTTGTATTCTTAAGTCTTCGAAATGAATGATTTTCGCATGTTGCGAGATGCTTGGGAAGAAACATTGCAGCGCTATTTGAGCCTGGAGGTATTCTCCATTTGGCATACGCGAAATGCGGAACAACGTCGCGAGTATGAGGTCCAGCGTCTGATCACGGACTGGTTTCCCTGGTTCTATTGGTTCTTTCTCATCTACAGCTTTCTGGGCCTGGTAAGTGCATGGGCCATATATGTCAGTTGTTTGCTATCCAATCGCCGCTTCCCCATCGCCGCAGATGCACCAGCTCCTGCAGTTCCTGCGCGCCCAGCTGATCAAGAGCCATCCATTGACCATGTGGCGTGTTCGTATCTTTCGCGGCATACGCGACTCGGTCATTCGCAAAATGCGCATATGCGGCAGCTTTGTCATGGTCGTCTGCTGGTTTCTGCTCTTCCTTGGCCTTCTGCAGGTGGCTGCTCTCTCTCTATATTCTATATATATATAATACCCGGCCACATCCATTTCCTTGCTCCTCTCTCTCTCTCTCCATGCAGAACAAGCCCAAGTACATGAGACCCTGGGTTTCTATAAGCACCCTCGTGCTGGCCTTGGACTTTGTGCTCTGGACCTTGGAGATTATGTTTGGATACGATCAGTTCAACTGGCAGTGCTTGATAAGCTTTGTGCTGCCCTTCGTGTGCCAAATCTTGCTGGGGAATATAGCCAAACTCCTCGAGGATCCCAATTACAATCTGTTCGACAAATGAACCACTTTCATCGACAGCTGGTTCTATCGTTTTAATAAAGTAATTGTTTTATTTGCAGCTCAAGCTAACTACATTGCAGCCGCAGCTGGACTTAAGTTATTTGAGCTGATGAACCAGTTTCAGGTAGTTTTACTTTGTTATAGTTCTCTTTGAGCTTGATATGAACCAGTTCAGCCGTAGTTCTAGTAACTTCAGTGATAGAAAGGTGTGCTTCAGCAACTTTTAGTCTGGTTCGGTTCCAGTTCCGAGTCGAGTTGAGCTACTTTATGACTTGTTGCTCGTTCTAGTTCCGAAACTAGTTCCTCCCTCCAAGAACGTAACTAGTTCCTTCTTCCAATAACTTAAGTAGTTCCACTTTCTGATTACTTATTTCTACTTTTAAACAATTTCCCTAAATTGTTTCGGAACTAGTTCCCCTTTCTAGTTCCGGAGATATAAGTCCACCTATCTAGTTCCGGAACTGGCTCTGTCTTAGTAACCTAATTAGTTCTTTCTAGTCACTCAACTAGTTCCTTTATCCACTTCTGGACTAGTTCCCCTTTAGGGTTCCGAGACAAGTTCCATCCCCCCTCTCCATTGCAGTTCGCACGAACTTTATCGCTCTGTTTTTACCCAATTTCACTGGCAACACTGATTCAATTTTAATTACGCGACAATTTGACAACCCCCCCCCCCCCCCCCCCCTCGGTGTCTGCGCACAGCACTTGCCCTTTTTCTAATTTACTAAAATTGCGCGTGGTTTGACTTTTGTCCCGGAGCGTTGGGCGGGCATCCAAAACTTAATAAACGAAATGAGCGCCCAGAATTGTCGCTCTCGACTCTTCCGCCCCTGCTCTAAGCCACATCCGTTATCTTCAGCTCCTGCGCTCCCTTTCTAGCGGCTGCCGGAGCTGCTCCTCCCTTTGTTGCGTTGGCGGCTTCTTGGAAAGTTTTGTGTTTAATTTAATTTACTTTAACTCGATTTCGTTCTCATGAATTCGCGTTTAGCGGCAAGCGACAACTTTTTAATTACCAGGTGTCCCACATATGACAACGGATGCGGTTCACTCCGGGACTTAGATACTTACATGACGGCCTCCTGTGAACCAATGTATTTAAATTGAGTTCATAAAATAGACACGCACCCAATAAAACTCGTTGCCTGCGCATCATCATCATGAGTTGGCGCAAATACAGGCCTGAGCAGCGAGTGCTCGACTATTGGGCGACAGAAAGAGACTATTAAATAAGCTGGGACAAGCTCCCGAAAAGCGCTTTATTATTATAATTAGTTTTCATAAGCGTGTAACCGAATCACCCGGCGTTGCCTGGTATTAAAGAGTAATGTAAGCCCTTAACCTTATGCTTAATGTGCCTAACCTTGCTCAACACGCTACTCAAGTGCTTGGCATAGAGCTTCTTCTCTTTCTAAATAATACAATTTCTGGCTGATTTGAGCCAGCGACTTCACGCACTTTCGCTGCAAAGCTAAGTTTTGGCTAAAGTTCCAGCTTCCTCATGCTGCGCTTTAGTTACAAATCGAACAATTTTTGACTTTTTTTTAAATTGACTTCAAGTTGATTTCTATTTTTTGCATTGTTCGGCGGCTGCTGGCAACACGCCAGCGAGGGATTAGCTGGCCACACGGCGCCCCCCGTTGGCTTTCCTGTGGGCCGCTGTCGCAGCATGTACAATGTGGCGTATACTTAATGCGTATACTTAATGCGACGCGTTGCTCATACGCCGCGTTGGCATTGTTTGTAGCGGCTGTCGCCGCTGTTGCTGGCTTTTGTGTGCGACTTAAACGTTTGCACCATTTGACTTAATGAAGCTTAAAGACAATAAAATGCTTAAGCACACAATGTTGCCAGTCGGGGCCATGCCCACGCCCACGCCCACGCGGCCACACAATTTGTGTCGCCTGTCGAACATCTTCGCGGGCAACTTTTGGCGGCCGCGCGTCATAATTTCTATGAATTTAATACACTTTGATAAGCATTCAATTGGCATGCGAGTCACGTTCGACCCAGCCAGCCAGCCAGGCAGCCTGTCAGCCAGTTAGGCGGTCAGGCCAGGCCACGCCCCCTACTCAACGCCCATTCGGTAGCTGTTGTTTGTGTTGTAAACTTTGCTGTTGGCCATGTAAATCAGGCACAGAGACAATTAAACGCGCCGGTCACGACAACAATGTTTAGGCTAATGGAACTGGCCACGGGCAACTGGGAGCTGTGAACTGCAACTGGAACTGGAATTGGAATTGGAACTGAAACTCGAATTGGAACTGGAGGAGCTGGAGCTGGAGCTGGGAGCCTAAACTCGAGCGCACTTCCTTTTGCCATTTCCGTTTGCTGTCGCAAAGTGTAAACAATTAAATTTTAATTAGAATTCGCAAAGGCTGCAGATTGAAGTTGGGCTGTTGGCCAACACTTCCCCATGCCACATACCAAATGCCGCATGCCCCATGCCCCATGCCGCATGCCGCATGCCGCTTGCCGCTTGCCACATGGCAGCCAGACTGACTGAATGGGGGGGGCACTCATTTCCGGCCTCGTCTGGTGTGTTATTTATTGTCGCTGCCCCCTCGCTCGCCCGATCCGGCCACGCATCGGGGCTGTAAATTCAACTCTTGGCACTTAATAGAAAATGGCCAAAAGCCTCTCATTTGCCACATTCGGTTTAATAAACTCCAGCGGTTTGACGTATTGCCAGCTTAGTTCTAGCCACTTAACTGCCAACTGCGTGTGCCATGGCCCATGTCTACGATTTATGCTACCCAAAGGTGTTAATGCTTGTGCCTACCTTTGAACCAGGGCCTTGGCGCTTGAGCCTTGACGCCTGACAAGTTCTTAGTCCTATGATTTGTGCGCCGTTTTGTCAGTAAGGCGCTGGCTCACGCTTGGAGTGGGCCAGGCTTACATAATTTATTTATTCAAATGCTTTTCAATTTTGAGAATCGCAGAGAAAGGCTGAAAAGGGAAACGTAAAGAAAGATTGTGCTTGTTTAACGATTAGTATATCTAAGTACTTACTATTAATGCATACAAAATGATTTATCAATCGATATATTATCGATCGATAATCTAAAAAGAGCCTTGTCTATTGGTATATCGAGCATTTTATTTCAATCGATTGTCCTTATCTTATCGGCTTAATGTTTTAAGATCCCAAATGTATCGATAATAGATTCAGCGATTGTGCTTGAAAGATCGATTTATTTCTGACATACAAATTTTGGACTAAACTCACAAATATATCGATATCTTTGTTCTATTGGTACATCAATATTGTACTTTACTTGAATGTGCTTATAATTTCGATATATCGTTTTAAGATTCTAGATATATCAATATATCGACTATGGATAATTCTTTCTTTGTATATAAATCTATCGATTGCGCTAGTATAATCGATTTATTTCCGATTGCTTCTCAACACATCAATATCGAAAGATAGATGATAGATCAATCGTTGTGCCTATGTTATCGACCTATCGATGCATATTGCTACAGCAAAAGTCATAGATCCATCGATTGTGCTTGTTTGGTCGATTGATTATGGACATCTCCTAAATGTATCGAACGTTTGTAGTCGATACTCTTAGAGCAATCGACACTCTGTAGCTGTCTAGTAAGTATTTACCTGTCGAGAATCGTAACAATCCACAAATTTATCGATTTGTGCCAATTATTCAACTAACAAGCTTTTCGTTGAGTGCAACCGTTAAATGATTAACAAGTCCTCAGCTCTATGGCATGTACCAATACCTTTTAAATCAGCCACCCCCGCCCCTTTCTACCCTGTATGAAAAAATTTACGTATATTAAAGTCTGGACATGTGTATGAATATTTGTTTTGTATACTGCATTCCATGTTGCTTGACAACCAACAGTTCCGTGTAACTTGATGCTGTTGCCATGTGGCCAGCTACAGCAAAATCCATCTAACTAGCTTACATACTTTGACCCCCCCGCCCTCCACCAGCCAGGCTACCCCCCTCTACACAACCAAGCAGCCCTTTGTAGCTTATAAAAGCATTGCCCAGAAGCTGCCCCCCCCCCCCCCCTGGCTTCCTTTGCGTTGCGATTTAGAAACTTCTGGAGAGCAGAGAAAGCAATAATAAAAATTAAAATAACAAATGGCAATGTGCAAGTGGAAAGTGGAAAGTGCTCGACTAGCAGCTGCCATGACTGTGAGATAAGAATACCGAACCGGTTCAGGCCAGGAAACCCAACTCGAACCTAACCAGTCGCAAGATGAAGCAAAGCTCGCAGTAGGAGGTGCTTGCGTGCAAAATCGAAAATCTGATCTTAAGGCGTGGCACTATTTCAAGGCATGAACTGATCATAGAGCATGGTGCTCCTTGCAATTACAGGGTATGGGCATTTAAGCATAATAGCAAATGGGCTTGACAGAGGTCTACGGTGGGGTGGGGCGGGTTGGTCAGGGCTTGTTGCACAAGCGGCAATTCAGCTGCATAGTTGCCAGTTGCCAGCTGCCACGCCCACAATGTAAGTGGGCAACTGTGTAAAGCGGCAGCCACTCAGTTTTCTGGTCAATTTATGAGCTGCTGCTGTTGAAACTTTCGCTGGCCAACAGCAACAACAGCAGCAGCAGCAACAGCAACAACAGGCCGCAGTTTATAAAGTAGCAACAAATAATTGACCGCACACACACACACACACACACACTGGCGAAAACCACATCAAAAACTGTGCCACAAAAAAATACACACACACACACACACGCACATACACAAGTAGCAATCACCATGATCATCGTTGTTGCATCTGCTGCTGTTGCAGCTGTTGCTGTTGCTGTTGCTGTTGCAGCTGCAACTGGCAATTGTTGCCGGCAGCAACATGCATTGCGCCACGCCCACTTTGGCAACGCCTATTAACGCCCAACAGCCGTGCGCCGCTCGGGCGAGTGCTTAAAAAAACATTGCACGTTCAAATTGAAGTGGAAATGCAACGAAATCCACAGACAAAAACGACGCGTGTGCATATAAAATCTCTTGAAAAGTAAGAAAAAAATATAAGAAAAGTGGTTGGCATTAAAAACGTTTTCGCTAGCATTTCGCCAATGTCAAAGAGAGAGAGAGAGAGAGAGAGAGAGAGAGAGAATTTTGGCTTGAAGTTTTGGGAGAAATTGAAATAAATAAGGGTATTTTGAGTGCGCTTCAAATAACTGAAAAGGTTTGTTCCAAGAATATTTGCATGCTGCAAGCAACATATTGGGGCATTCCAAGAAACGTTTTCTCCGCACAACAATTCAATTTCATATTAATCTTCTCCCCATGCTCCTCATGCGAGTCCATTTTGCAGTTCAAGCAATTGTTGCACAAAAGTATGCAATAAAATGAGAGTTTTCGCAGCTTGGAACAACCCCTCTTGCATACATGTTTTTTTCTTGGGTCTTGAAAACAATTTTTTATGAAGCTTACTCGGTGCTCAGAAAACACTTGAAGCAAATTTAAAATGTACTCCAGTTGCTGTTGGTCTATGGAAATTAAATGGAGTCAGTTATTTGGCGAAATTGCGGCGAAAGCGATTTGGGGAACATATTTGCATATTTATACAAACGTAAGAAATACAAGTAGAAATAAATATTATTTTATCAAAAGCTCATTCGAAACGCTTAGGTGGGGCATAACGGTTGTCCCAGGCAGTATGTAACTAATCCAGAACTAAAATCTATATATTTCAGATCAGATCAGGAAGAGTTAAGGATCGACAGGGTCTGTTTACCTGTGCGAATGGATACCTTTTAACGCTTTGACAAATACGGATTACGAGACATGAAGTAAAAGGCTTAACTCCTGGCATACAGATTCCGAATACTATTCAGAGTTAAATAAACTTTACAACAAGATCGGACTATGAAGACTGAAGCTCGCGCAAGAACATTTCTCATAGAATGGGGCTGAGGGAAGGCACGTTTCTTCCTTTGTGCTTTCGTGTAGATGAGATAGCTGGCATATTTGCAGGGCACTTAGGGTATCTGCTGGGCGGGCACACCCGCCTAGAGGACTTGAAGGCACGCTTCTTCCTTTGTGCTTTCGTTCATATGTGTAGATCAGAAGATAGGTGGCATATTTGCATGGCACTTAGGGTATCTGCCGGGCGGGCACACCCGCCTAGAGGACTTGAAGGCACGCTTCTTCCTTTGTGCTTTCGTTCATATGTGTAGATGACATAGCTGCCATATTTGCATGGCACTTAGGGTATCTGCTGGGCGGGCACACCCGCCTAGAGGACTTGAAGGGACGCTTCTTCCTTTGTGCTTTCGTGTAGATGAGATAGCTGGGATATTTGCATGGCACTTAGGGTATCTGCTGGGCGGGCACACCCGCCTAGAGGACTTGCATTTTATTTTTCAAGCTGAGCGACCGAAGCGTTGTCAAACAAATGCAATTATGGATTTGCGCAATATTTATAGACATTTAACGCTTTCCCTTTGGCGCGGTTTGGCTGGCAATTTAATTGAGTTGTCGGCTCGAGGACGAGAATGATACAAAAAAATATGGCAGAGCATCAAGAAATAGATGCGCGTTGGGTGCGAAAGACATCAAACACTTGAAAAATGTGGCACAAACTTGAGAAATGACATGAAATGCGGCCAAAAAGCGTGGAGCGTGGGGATTGGGTTGGGTTCGGTTCGGTTCTTGTCAAGGTTTTGGGGTAAACAAAATGAAACGAAGCAAAACAGAGAAATAAACAATTTGCGTAGAGTGCGCCCCACTGTGCCAGACATATGAGTGGAGTTTGAAATGTTGCAGCGTTTGGTGGGAGCGGAGGGAGCTGTTTTGGTGCGGGCTGAAGGCGGAAGATGGAACATCTTATTTTTGCTCTGCACAGCGTGTAAAGTGCCGCCCGAAAGATGATTGATACGGTTCGAGTCCTACAAAAGGCAGACAGACAAAGCATCGAGGTGCGAAGGCTGGCTGGATGGATCGTGTGGGTGGCTAGAAGGGGTAGTTGGTTGGGCGAGGGGCGGGGCTGGGTTAGGTAATGAAGCGGAAATCGATTTGGAGCGCGGCTCAACCCGTGCTGGGGAATCGCTTGCCGGCAGCAGGCGTGCGTGAAAAGTTTCGCAGGGGAGGAGAAACAGGAATGCGAAAGGGAAAGAGACTAAGACTGGGAATGGGGTTGGGGATGATAAACAAGCACTGTGCCATACAAAGCGTAAACAAGAAAATATTAAGCAGAGCTGCAAGTGAACAAAACAAAACAAAACGAACCAAACTGAAAGCAAAGCAAAGGAATAGAAAGGCAAAAGAAAGGAAAACCAAACCAAGCAACAGCAGAAGTTGAAGGCGAAGCGCACATAAAAAGCGGCACGCGAACTAAACTTTTTGCGCCCACTGTTTGTCCAGGCTCCGCCATGCGACGGGTATGCCAACTGCGTCGGTCACTTTGCCACTTCTCTTGAAATTTGTGTTTGTGTCATGTTGATGTAAGCTGGTTCAAATCCAATATTCAATTTCTTTGTTTTCAATACAAAGCAAAAGTTTATGTTTCGGTTTACAGTCGAGCCTTAAACTAAAGCGTATTTTTGCTTCAGTTATCGAAGCCTATAAAGGAAGCCTATAAAAATAGTTGTGTGTCATATTGAAGCTGAGAAAACGTTATAAAGATCGAACCACGAACAGTCGAGGCTGCATATCCCATACAAGTTAGGGTATTTGCTAGTCGTGCATGCCTGAGCACAACGCCTTTACTTTTTGTTGCCGTGTTTGTTTTTGTTGAATTTTTCTTTGTGGGTGAGAAAGCGATTTCCGTAGCGGCTCTCTCTCTCTCTCTCTCTCTCTCTCTCTCTCGCTTGCTCTCTTTCGCTCGCTCTCTCTCTCTTGTGCCTAGCTACACCTCTCTCATTTGCTCGTAACTTTTCACTTAAGCATTTTTGTCACGTCTGCCATTTATTTATACACACACACACATATATATAAAAATACGCCATTTTTTTGAGTGTGTGTGCGAGTGTGTGCGCGTGTGTGTGTGTAGAAAATACATTTTTGTAATATTTACTCAGCGCTTTGTTGGATTTTTGCGCCGTTGTTTGTTTTTGCCATTTGGGGTTCAGGTTCAGGTTCAGGCTCCGTTTCGGACTTGGCTTCCAGCGAGGTGCCGGTTGCCGGAAGGGGCGCCGGGGGGAGGAGAGTTGGATTCTCAATGGGTAGCTGTTTCGGGCAGGTTGCTTAATTTCTTTTTGTGTATTTTCTTGTTCTTGTTCTCGTCCTGTGTTTGCCGTGCGCCGAGCGTAGCTGAAGAAAATCATATTTTATTGTTATCGGAATTTAGTAGCTGCAAATAAACATCGATCAGCGTGTGCAGGAATACCCCTATGCCAGCCAAGGCTCCAACTATGCTCCGACTAACTGTGCCAGGACAACTTTGTGGCATGCCCCCCGGCAGGTCGAAATGTGTTGCAACTTCCGCTCAGCGGCGTACAGCGGCTAATGCCATTACTCTCTGGCTCGGACCCATAAACTGGGTCAGGCAGCGGCATTGTCAACGCTGCTGTCAGGCTCATCAGCTGCCCCCCCCTCCCCCTCCCCCTCTTCACTGTTCGTGTCCCTGGCAGCAGTTGCAGCAGCAGAGAACACTCTGGATTTGGCCACGTTGAATGCTGTCAGTGCGATTTGGTTGCAGCTGCCACTCAGCCAGGTGACATGTGGCACGGGCCACAGCTCCGGCTGCCCGGCAATGTTTTGATTTAGTAGCGCAAAAAGCAAAACAACAAAACAAGAAAATTGAACTTTGTTCAAAACAAAAAAAAAAATGAAGAGGAACTAGCAGCAGAGCCTAACTCCAATGACAGCCAGCTCACACGCCCGCCAGCTCAGGGCCCCCGCCCGTTGCGAAATTTATGAGTTTCATCTTTCAACTGCATTCAAATTGGAATTGAGCTCATTTTTTATGTAGCCCTCTAAATTTGCCATGCATCTGGTACAACGTCAATGCCACACGCTGATTTATATGCACATTTCGCAGCTAGACGATGAGCTAAGACAATATAAACCTATCCAACAATTTTCTCTTCGAACTCGACTCGCCTGACGGCTGGGCGAGTGCAATTTAATGCAGAAGCTTCTCTCAACTTCGGATAGTTCATAAGCCATAATCGAATGAATCCTTGATGCTCGGATCTATTAAAGCATTTGAAAATTTAGTTCAACTATAATTTGTTTTCAAGAAATAAGAAATCTCTTGAATGCAAACTGCGGGTCAAAGGTTTTATGAACGAGTTCAAAGCTCTGATAAAATCGGAAGCACATGAAAGCTTTTGTAGCTTGTGCACTTCATGCTTCAAGCTCCTTTTACATTGTGTGAGCTTCTCTTCGAACGTTATGAACTTAAGATGTGCTTTTAGATTATAACGGTGGTCTCCTACACAGCCTAACAATTCAAAGCTTTCAAAGACTGAAAGCTTAACTGACCTAACTGAAAGCTTAAAGTTTCTTTGCTCTAAAACGACTCTCACTGACCTAAGCGAAAGATTAATTCACTCATTTAATGAGCTTTAGCTTAGATCAAGATAATTAGAATCAAGCAAAAGCTCATTCAATCAATGACTCATCGCTGAGCTTTAAGCGTGGGTTGAAGGCCACAGAAAGCTCTGCAACCAGCTGACAGATTTCACATACCTTGTGGAGGAGTCGGCTGGCAGGATCTTAGACTAAGCACTTCGCACACAACTCGCACAATTCGTGAAACTTTTCATATAAATTACAACAATGCAATTTGGTTTAGGCCAGGCAGGTGGGCGTGGCACGCGGCTGGAAAGGGAGAATGGGGTTTAGAGGCAGCTTAAGATACCATTCGAGCGTGCGTTAATATTTATTTAAAGCTCTCTAGTCTAATGCCACACCTTTACCCTAAAGCCCACCTCAAAGAGCACAATAGAGCACACACACGCACACACACACACACACAAAGTTGATTGGGGTGCGGGGGGGAGAGGGAGCTGTGGCTCGTTCTTTTGTCGTTAATTTGAATGTAATTCGCTTGGAGAAATTTACATGATTTGCTTAACAATCAAAAAGTATTTCATTGTGTGGCAGGATCAGAGGGAAGAGTGGGAAAGGGGGAAGGGGAAGGGGGGGATGGGTTGGCCGTCCGTAGTCAAGTGGATTTTGTGTGTGCATATTAGTAAAGCCCGGTCGAAGGAATTGAGTTGTTCAATGACACGCCAAATTCATGTGCTCGTGACTCCCACCAACAAAATATTGCCTAATCACTGCTCGGGGAGCTGAAGCTGAAGCTGGAGCTGTGGGCGTGGGAATTTTCACGAAGGACATGTACGTGTCCGGATCAGGACACAAAGCACAAGGCAAGCCAGGCGCTGAAAGTAGCCGCAAGTAAAAGTTTTTGGCCCCGTCCATTTGGTCAATTTGGGCCAAAAGAAAATTTGTAGGCTATAGAAAGTTTTTCACAACGTACGACGCAGGGACTTTGACATTTGTGGTGTATGGGGGCTGTGTGGGGTAGAGCTTGGGAGAGATTTAAGTCTATCTCTTGTTTAGTTGCCGGCGGCGAGCTGCACGCGGTGGGCGTGGCATGTGGCAAAGTTTTACGTGTGCCCCCAAAAATAAACAGCAACAATGGCAAGTGGCAGCGGTTAACTTGACGGGACAACAGCAGCAGCAGCAGCAGCAGCAGCTGGGAGGGGAGGCGCGTGCGGGGTGTGGGGTGTGGCATCTAACTCGATATAGCTGGCAAGATAAAGCGTTGAAAACTTCGAGCCAGCGGCTGTTGGGCAAAAGAAAAAACAAAGCACAGAAGAACCAAATAAAATACACTGCGAAAGCACAAAATGAAAACAAATTGTGCACTGTGAAGCACCCCCACCCAACACATTAGGGGTATTCCAGAGGAACAGAAGAAAACAAACACAAACAAAAGCAAACAAGAAAATCTATTAAGGCAATACATTTATTTACAAATGTTTCTTATCGCCGTTCGATATTAAGCCAGCAAATACTCTTAAGATAATTTCAAAAGCTACATTCCATCTAACTTAAAGCTTGTTTCCAGCTAACTTGCTTTCGGTTAACTCAAAGCTCGCTTTCAGCTTACTGAATGCTCTCTTTAAGCTATCACCAATCTCACTTGCGGATAACTTTAAGCTCAAAGGTCACTTTTGGCAATCGCAAAGCATGCTTGCAGCTAACTCAAAGCTCGTTTTTATGTATCGTAAAGCTCTTTGCGGATAGTTTATTTAAACTCATGGACTTATGCAGCCAGCATACAGCTACTTAGCTTTCAAAGTTCGATTTAATTCATCTTAAAGCTCACTTTTTGCTTACTTTAAGATTGCTTTCAAAAGCATTCAAAGTTCGCTTTTAGATAACTCAGACTCGCCTGCGGCTTACGTAGAGCTAGCTTTCAGCTTACTTAAAGCTTGCTTTCAACTTACTTAAAGCTCGTTTTTAGCTAACTCGAAGCTCGCTTTTAGCTAACTCGAAGCTCGCTTACTGAAATCTCGCTTGCGGCTTACTGAAAGCTCGCTTTCAGCTTACTTAAAGCTCGCTCGTAAAGCTTGCTTTTAGCTAACGCAGAGCTTTATCTAAGCTACAGTATGCCTTATAAAACTCTTTTTCTTAGATAAAGCTTGAGCGAATGGCTTCTCTAATAAAGAAAGTACACCTTAAGCTCACTTAAAACTCAAATTAGTTAATTAAGTATAGAACTTCAATTTAATGTCACTCGACCAACAGGCAGCTCTCGCCTTGGCAATTGACACGCTTTGCGAGCTTTTCACTGCCAGGTAGCGAGTACCCCTAATGCGTTTGTATAGCAGTAGCCAAAATTGAAATATTAAGCCATACAAATCAGGCAACTTGCAACAGCAGCAGCAGCAGCAGCAACAGCAAAATAAGGAAGCAGCGAAAATCATTCGACACGCGCAGCATTTATCGGCGGCAGCGGGCCAAGCGGAAGCGGAAACGGAAATAGAGCAAAGGGCTGCGTCAGGGACGATGATGCGGATGATAGCAGCACGCAAACAGTCACGTATAAGGCAATGGCGCGGTGCAAGGGGCGGAGCTAGTGTGGGAGACGCGCTTATTGACGTTGAGCAACGCTTATTGGCGTACTTAATCCTTTTGGCAAATTCCAATAAATTACCCGAGCAGGACAGGCCAAGGCGAAAGGCAAGAGAAACGGCCGGAGGAGCTGGCCGGATCGGGGGTAAAACAACAGCAGTCGGTGGCGAGGGGAGGAGTTAACAAAAAAAAAAAAAAAAGACAAACATCAATAGGCCATGATGAGTTTCTGATTGCAAAGCAAAAGGCAGCGCAGGAGGGCCACCCCAAAGGTCGCCCCCTAAAGGACTGTAGATGATGTTCGCAGGACGAAGGGGTTGGGGGGGTCACGCTCTGAGAAGGATGACGGTCGTGTCACATGGCTTGGCATGGCTGCCTTTGGGGCAAGTCATAAAATTGAACAGACATTTTATGTGAGCCGGCTTGGGGCTGGCTGCAAACTTAAATTGAAAGCCCAAATCCTGACCAGGCTCCCAACTCGGCAATAGGCAACTCGCTTTGCGTACTTTTCTCTCTTATCTCGTTGACTGCTTACCCATAAAGCGAGACAACCCCCCTACCCTTCGCCAAGCTCAAGCCCTGCTCACCTAGCGCTGTATTTTATTGTAAATGTTTTGCATATTTTTGATTACCCGAAAAAAGAGCACAATAACGAGTCGAGCTCGACCGACTGCTCAATACTCTTTGCCGCCTGAATGTGGACATCCCAGGCTTACACTTTCCCATTCAGCATGAGTCGAATGGAATGTCAACCTTTAACCTTTTGAGCTGAACTATTTTTCGTCAAGAGGTTTGATTCTTGTCTCTTGTCTCCTTCGAAAAGCTAGATCCTTGATATGCCATATACTTACACTTCTCAAAGGGTTGAGCCAAAGGAAAAAGCAGCTGTGAGTTTTTCTGTATGCATTTATGAAAGGAGGATAGGATTTGTAAATGTTCAAAGGAGAGTATCTGCTAGTCGTGCCCTGCCGACTGGCGCACTCTTTTGCAGAGTAAAATAATAAAAATAAAAGTTTATTTGTTTCATTCAGTTTTGCGTCGGCCCTTTAAAATGCTGTTTCCGCGGCTACTCCTCCGGGCGCCCCAGCATCTGCTGCTGCATCCACTCCTGTTGCCCGCTTTCCGTTTGCCCGTGTCCTTCTATTGCACGCCAGCCAGCTGCTTGCCCTGGTAGAAGGCCTCGTCGATGCGGCGACTGTGGGCGATGAGGCGTGGGTAGCCGCGCACGGTCTCCGCCAGCATGGAACTAACCAGCTGGCTGGCCAAAATGGCGGCCACGTGGCCAAAGACAAGAGCATCCAGCTCGCAGAGCTGCGCTCCGTACAGATAGCTGGCAATCAGCTGGGAATCGGTGTCCGCCTCCACCTGCTCCAGCTTGTCGCTCAACAGCTGGCAGCACAGCTGCAGCTGTGTCCGGACGCCGGCAGCGTCCAGTTCGTGCCACTGATAGACGCGCAGCAGACGCAGTGCCTCCTCGCGCTTCTCGTGCCGCCGGATGCTGCTCAGGGGCCAGGGATGTGCCGCACCGTTTCGCGGCTGAGTGTGGCTGGCATAGTTCTGTTGCTGGAGATAGCACTGATGCAGCTCGGCCAGGGTGAATATGTTCTCCGCATGGGTGACCATGGTGCGCATGTCCTCGCGCTCCTCGTCAGACAGCCAGGCGCTTAGCGCATGCGACAGCTGGTTGACCTCCACATGGCCTACAATCGGCTCGAACTCGGTGAACAGATTACGTCCCAGTCGCAGCAGCGGCAGCTTGGTCAGGCGTCCGCCCGGCGACATGAACTCCGCATTGTCGCACTGGCGCTCCACATAGGGCAGCCGGCACATACGCAGATATGTCTTTACAGCCAGGCAACTGGCCCGTTCCGGCAGCAGCAGCTGCGTCTCCTCCGGCGGCTGGTACAGGTGCACATCCTGCGGCCAGGGCAGGCTCTCGTTCAGCGCATCCTCCGGCTTGCTTTCGGCGACCCCCGTTTCACCCAAGGCGTTCGCCACATCCATATCCATTTCCATGTTCCCCTCCGTTTTTGATTGTCTATGAAATTTGGTATTACACAAAAAGACTGTAGTACAAAAAATATGTGAATAAGAAAGCTGTCGACCTCTCCAAAAAGCAAGTTGGCAGCCCCTTCAACTACTTCGATTACTCGGCTGACTTCGATAACATTTTCAATCTACCTTTTCCAGAAATATTATAGGAATGTTCTCAAGTGTGTCGCGTAAGGAAGTTCCAGTTGAATCTTTCACTCAAGTGTGGAAACTGCAGATCAGCTTTGCGGAATTCCTTTTGGATTTGTATACCCCATTGAAAGGGACAGGCAGCAGGCAGATGGAAGCATCTGCATTCCCAAGAAGCAATTATTTTCCTCATTACGACAACGAGGTGAGTTGGGAGTAGGCCCATTTTTGCTTCTCCTTAAATATACATTATTCTATATATGTATGGAAATGTTGATATCTACGCTCCGCCAATTTCCATTTGCGCCTTTATCAAAGCTGCAATTAAGAATTTTCTTTGCTTTGAGTGCTGCCAACTTTGTTTTAAATTATCGATAAGACGCCGATTGACAGACACGGACAAGCAAGTGAATAGGCCCGACTAGAAGATACCCTGAACCCAACATCAAGGGAAAACCCAAATTCCAAATTTCGTGTTTATAGCTCGAGTAGCCTTCGACTTATAAATCCATGCCTTAAAGTCAAAAATTATCGATATTGTGAGAGTCTAGGGTATTATCTATAATCTTGATTGGAAATAGGAGAAGATTTAATCCAAATTTCAAGTCTCAAGTTCTTGTAGTTTCCGAGACCAACTTTAGGGGGTATCTTTCTGCGTGTCACGCATATTTCCTTGGAACTATTATACCCTTTGAAGGGGCTCAGAGCGCACCACGGTCAATATTAAATATTCCAAGTGCTGTCCTTTAGCTAGGCTTCAATTAGCCACCTAGTTGAACCTGGGACTGACAATTAGACGGCAACTTTTTGGCAGGCTCGAGGCGTTGCCGGCGCGGACTGTCAACGCCTGCGTGTGGGTTGCCTTAGGTTGTCGTCGTCGTCGGGGTCCTCGTCGCTGTTCTGTCAACAGGCGCTAACCAAATTCACTTTGCCAGAGCGTAGCGTTTCTTGACGCAAATGGCGTACGGGTTGGCTGGCAGAGGGGTCTGCTGAATATGCCCTGCTCCAATTTGGCAATTAATCATTAAACGCGCCACCTGCCGGCGCTGGCGGGCAACTTTTGCCTAAAAGGTTTAGCAGACGCCACTCGAAACCGAGTCCCCTTCTGGCTGGTGGCCCTCGGCGTCTTGGCTGCCCACAAAAAGGGAAAAAAAACAACAACCTACTCGTGCTCTGAACTTGAAGATGATAAATTACACAAGCGGAACATTATGTAATTTCAGTCAGACGAAAGCCCGTCGCCCCCCGCAGAGAGAGAGAGTGCTGTCGAAAACCCGCGTGTGTGTATTAAGTGCAAGTTTTCCACTTACTGTTTGGCGGTCCTGACAGCAACGCTTTCAAGGATCATCTGTTTGCCAACTGGAGGAAAGGAGACTGCCTTAAGTGAGCTTCCAGCTCAAATATTTAAACATATTTTAACTGATTCCACCGCCCAATACAAGCTTGGGAAGAACTCCTACTTCCTACCAGGAAACTGAAGCAGGAATATTCCATAATATTCCGATTGATGTTGAGTAAGGCTTACAAGATTTCATAATGTTCCAATTGATGTTGGGTAAGGCTTACAAAATTCCATAATATTCCAATAGATATTGATTTAAGGCTACGATTGAAGAATCCATTTCCAAAATCAGAAGCCTTAGAAAACTTCCGTAGCCAGTATTCCTTGGGAGGATTCCGGTGTTCCGTATTCCGTCAACACTTCCGTTGTGAAATCCAGGAAAAAAGTAACCCAACAGCAACGTCTTACGGGCCATAGCCATGTTTCTCTGTTGAACACATAACATCTACAGTTGGCAGGTTTCTAAGGCAACTTTTCATTGTTTTCAAGCCGGCTTTGCCGGCCCAGCTTCTGGGAACTTATTACAGCTGCTTAGAGCAGGCCATATATCATCTCCAGTTGGCTTATTATTTCGCTTTGTAGCTAATTTAATGTTCAATTAGGACTTGTGTATTCGCATTTTTGATGAAGGCTGGGGGCGGGGTGCATTTGGGTGCGGCTCCCTTTGTCTTTGGGCATGTTTCTCTCGCTGTGTCACTTTAATTGATTCGCTGGGTTGACCGAGCGAGGGGGTCCGGGGCCTAATTTCTAAGCTGATATCAGTCTTAGCTTTGCATAGACTTCTTTTCGGGCTGTTGAGCATTGACAAAGTTCATTGTGCTGGGCCAAATTAATTAAGCAGCCGCTGGAGCCACTTGGCAGCACTTGCAGCACACGCACACACAGTCGGGAATGTGTGAAAGGAGAATGTGAATGTGAATGTGAATGTAATTGTGAATGGGAATGGGACTGGGAATGGGACTGGAAATGGGAATGTGAATGGGAATGGGAATGCGAATGTGCGTCGCAATGCGAATGTTCGCTGGGCAGGTGGCGTCTCGGGAGGATGCTTGTTCGGCGGGTCCAGGATGGTCCGGGGTACTCCGGGGTAGTCCGGGGGGCCCGGTTGAGACGTCGTTTGCACAAAGCCAACAAAAGGCAACAATTCTTAGCCACTAATAAAGAATAATATGAGTGCCATAAAACTCAATTTATTACCAAAATGTCGACAAGCAGCGCAGCGCAGTCGGAATGCGTGTGCGTGTGTGTGAAAGAATTACGACTCTGCCAGTCGGGCAGCAGGGCAAGCTGTCAGGGATTGCGGGGCGCGGTGGCAAATATAACCAGAATTTCATGCTGCCCTTTTCGTTTGGCCAATTCCTATTTCAACTTTTAGCTTCCATTTTAATTCAAAGTCCCCTTTTTCTTATTTGCATTTCGCTCGCATCGGGCGACTTCTTTCCTGTGCTTCGATGAGAGTACCCTACAATTCGATGAAAGTACCCTACAATTCGGTTTCATGCCTTTAAGCTTCCGCCAGATGCAAACTCTTCCCATAGCAAGCAGCTTATGTCTGTGAATGAAGTTTACTGTTATCCAAACTTATTGCATTTAAGCGGGCTATAGCGCTCAGCTTCTTTCTCTCTCTCTTTCTCTCTCTCTCTCTCCTTGGTCGACACATATCTCATAGCAATCAGCTCTCAGGTCGCATTCTTTTAAGAGCTGATCCTCCCCAAGCTTTTTATTCCTTTAGAGTTTTCTGATCCTCCCCAGCCTGTTTAAGATCGAGCTATTTTTCATTCCTTTAGAGTTTTCTGATAGTTGCTTAGGCTTCAAATCAATCTCTTTTTAACTCTTAAATTTCACATTGCAATCAGCTTTTGTCTGTTGCTCGCAATTCTGCGAAGACATCTTTGGTTTCACATAGGAAGCAACTTTTGTTTTATGCTTCGCTTTCTCCTTTCCCTTCTTGACAAACACTTCAAATTGTATTTTGAGATCTGATAGCAGCCAGCTTTTGGCCGACCTGCTATATCTATTCGATTGATGCGATTAGGGTATTTCCCAGCTGTTGTTGCCCATTTGCCTTGACCCGGTCCATTGCGCTTTATTTCTTTGTCGACTTTTCGCCTTTGTTTTGCAATTTCATTTGCCATTTTGCTTCTTGTTGTCTACCGTTCATACGATTTGTTGCTTTTGTGGGCCATTGCCCACTGGCCATGCCCTGTTGCCAGTTTCTGGATTTGTTGGCCAGCTGTTGGGCGCATTTGCCGGCCGCTTTGTGGCCACATTTTGGCCGGGTTGGCTCTGGCTCCTGCTCTGGCAACGGTCAATGCGCCCAAATACCCCTAAATAACTGTTTTGAGAGCTAATACCCAATTTTAAATAGTCCCTTGCAGCGTTGCATCCCGCATGGGCACCCATACAAAAGCTGATTGCTCTGCACACAGCTGAAGGAAGCATTACAGATGCTTGTGGCAGGTGAGATTCTGTCTAATAAGATTCACATTGGGCACAGCATTGAAAGGACACAATAAGCTACACGATTGAAGACTTCATCTACATACAAATCAGTTACTAATCTCAAGAAGGGCTTGAGGTAAGATTGGAAATGCAACAGAATAATTATTTAATTAAATATTAACAACAAAATGGTTCGGCAATGCAAAAGCTGCCAGTTACGCGATTAAGAATATCGCATAAAGAGGAATTGCAAAAAAACATTAAACTGGAAGAAATAGAAGATGAAGAGCTAGGAAAGAAAGCGAAAAGAGAAGAAAGAAAAGAGGTTTACAGTAAGAATAAGCATAACTACAGGGAAAGTGAATGGATGGATAGAGACAGAAAGAGCAAGACGGAGAGAGAGAGAGAGAGACACAGAGAGCGAGAGAGAGAGAGCGAGAATAAGTGTTGACAAGTGTTGAAAATAAAAGCCTGGGCTAGACAGACAGTTAAAGAAGGGCGCAGCATTTAAAACTTTTAAAGTAAGGAGGCAGAAACAATTGAATGCCAACAGGATTTAACTTTTACGGACTGCGATAAACATATTCCAGCGAACAAGAAATTCTCTGGGCAAATCTTTGGTTGTGCGGCATGCAAATTGGTAATTTGCGGAGCGGCCCGGCTAGAAATTTCCAAAGACTATGTTTCCTGAGGGTAAATGCTAGAGCGGGCGAGTGGGGCTGGCGGGCCGAGTGAAAGGGGGGTCAGCTGCTAAGAGGTTGTCAGGGGTCTTGTCAAACTTGTCGCGACATTGTGTCAATGTTGTCGTTGTCGCTGCAAATTATGGCGGCCTCAATGCGTAAATGATGCTTAATTAACATTCACGAAGTTGGCAACGCGGCGCCAGGCCCAGGAATGTCTGTGGGCGGGTGAGTCGAAGGAGGGGGAGGTGCCCACCTGCCAAGCACAGGCCGCAAATAGACGCAGACGCAGAGCCAGAAATTGCAAAGATGTGCGTTTACAGGAAACCAGCGCTGACTGAAGACGGCACTCGCGGCGGCGTGGCAGACGTCAGGGCACATTACGGCGAAGCAAAGAAAAGCGACAGCCGCAAAATATGTAACATGGCCCATCAGAGCTTAGGGGGGGGAGGGGCACAAAAATCGCTGGCCATTTGGAGGAAGAGTTCAAGGCAAGCTCAACCCGTTTTGTTTTTGGGCCCTTAATTAAGCCATAAGCCAAGCTGCTGTTGGCCAAAAAGCATTCGCTGGCAGCCGGCGCAGATAACAGCTAATGAAAATCACTTGGCCAAACGGGACGACAGCAATGTGCCATGGGGGAATCGGGGTAGGGTGGGGGGGTCTTGTTGGTTGGGTTGCGCAGGACACGCTCCTAGCACAATTAGAAGCGCTTAAGTTAAGTGCTGCAGACGTCGCCAAAGCAGCTTTAACTTGGACTGACCTCCAGTTAAAAACAGCCTCAATCCGGCTGCAGAGGGGCAAAGGGTTGTGCGGATGCGTGAGTGTGTGTGCGTGTGTGTGTGTGTGTGTGGAGGAGGAGGAGACTGAAAGCCAAAGTAAGCGTGCAGCGGTCAGGCATAAGCGACTACGCAAAACTCTTTAAAGATCCGTAGTAGAAGAAACTGCCTGAGAGTGTTTATTTTCAGTGGTGACTCCCAAACTGTCAGCAACAAACTAACGTGACTCTCAAAGTGTACTTGCCTGGACGCGATCTTAAGAGCAGACTCTTGATGTCAAACTGTACGTGATCTATGTGACTTTCACTGAAACGCAAATATTTTTTTGCCTGTTTTTCATAGTGGGCGCAAGTAGGCGTGGTGCTTGGAACAGATCATCAGCAATGGATTTGGTGGAACCTAAATCTAAAACTGTAAGTATTAAAGACCTATGCGCCCTAGTAGGCGTGGCTGTGCAATAACGACCATTTCTCGAATGATCGATGCTTGAAATACTTTCAAAATAACAGCTGCTGCAACGAGATTGACCTAACCAATACGCTCTCTTGCACTTTGCAAACAGAGTATACAAAAATAAACAAAGAAAAATATCGCAAATGGGCAAGAAAGAGCAAGTGAAAGCCTGGCAAAAGGCTTGAAGCTGAGGCAGGTGCGTCGCAGCAGTCGCTGGCAAATAATGAAATGAACTGCAGCTGGCTTCGCGTGGGTGGCCGTGGTGTAGGGGGGGTCTAGGGGGGGACGGGATGGAAGGGGGAGACTGGTGCAAAGGCGGCAGAGGAAGAGAAGCTGACAGAAAATATGGAAAATTGGCTGCAAATGAAAGCATTTGCGTAGCATAAACAAAGCAAGGGTTGGGGCAAATGAGCGGAATATACCAGACGCAGCAGGAAGACGCGGGTGGCAGGGAAGAGAAGGGCCGGAAGGACGAATGGGTGGAGGGGGGTGGGGTGGCAGTGAGTCTGGCTAGGATAATGGTGCGCCTTTTGCTTATGCATTACATTAACACGCTAATGAGGCGGCTGTCGCGTTAAAGGCGTGGCAGGCGCCTAGAACTGAGCAACAGCCCTGCACCCCCCGCCCCCCACTACCCCCTTTAATTTTCAACCAACACCCCCCCACCCCTGCCAATGTCTGCAGCTGGCGTTGTGTTAATTGAAAATTAATGGCGCGATGGCAAAAACTAAACATGAAAATTCGCTGACGCTGGCGAAAGCAAATGGCCGCCAGGTGGCGCGCCTGAACGCTTAGCCCCCTCCCCCTCTAACATTTAAGGGGTGTAGTAAATGGTCACGCAGGGGGGGGCGGTGGGAGGGGGTGTTTGTGCAGACATGGGTTGGCGGCCAGGGTTGACCGAACTAACGCGTGAAGTGCTAAGCAAATTAACATTTTCATAATTAAATCTATAAAAAGGTGACGAGCTGCTTGCACAGGGGCGTAGACAGAAGGGGTGTGGCGGAGGGGGGGGGGGGGAGATGTTGGGCAAGGGTCAGCCCGCAGGTGTGTGGGTTAGTGGCAGGTCAGCTGAGGCGATACGCACAAAATTGTGCAATTAATCACAATTAAAAACAGGCAAAAGTTCGCTTTGTATACCCTGTACAAAATGCGTCAAACGGGGTATATTGGCTGTGTGCGAACAGTAGAAAATCGAGTAAATGTTTTTTCTTCTTCGTTTTTTTTGGTTAACATTTGTGTATAGCAAAATATCTAACAATCACGAATACAGTGCGGTTTTCAACACTGAAAAGTGGAGATTCCTGTTACAACGTTGACGCCAGCCATGCCTTACAGTTTGACAGTCACATAGATCACGCACAGTCTAAGCGCTAGAGTCTACAGTTTGACAGCTAGAGTCTACAAATTTGGCAGCTGGACTACAGAGGAGCTGCACTCAACAGCCTGCCACGCCCACTCAGAAAAGACTTATTTGTTAAGCTAAATATTCCCAAAGTACACAGTTTGAGAGTCACGTTTAGGCACTCTCAGGCAGTTTCTTTTGCAACTCTTTTCATTAACAGAGTATTGCGCAGCCGCTTACACCTGACTGCGACGTTTTCTTGCTTGTTTTTTTCTTCTTGCTCCTGCTGCTTCTTTCTGGTTTTCTTCTTCAGCCTTTGGCTCGGCTTTATTACAGCGTCCGAGCGGTGCGTGACGTGGGCGTGGTCATGGTCGTGCTCGTGGCCGGAACAGATGCCCCGGCTATGGTAATGGCGACAAGTTTAATACTTTCGACTGGGGCCCCCGGGCGGCTGGGCGGCTGGGAGCCGGCGCAGAGGGCAAATTAAAATAAATATGCCCCCGAAAAAATGGGGTTAAATAGGGGTTGAGGTTGGGGCAAGGGAAATTAAAGGAAATTAAAGAATGAAAAAGTGATGAAGACAAAAAAACCAGAGAGAGAGAGATAGAGAGAGAGAGAGAGAGAGAGAGGGAGAGACAAAAGCGAGCAGGAGAAGAAGAAAACAAGAGGAAAACCGAAATGCGAAATGTGAAATGTCTGAATAAATGATATCCACTGTAGCGAAGGCTCGGCGCGGAAATATGCATGTAAAAGGGCGGGAAAACAAGCCAAATGATAAATAGCAATAAAGAAAAAAATAATCAAACGTCGCGAGGCAATTAAAAATTGAGTGAAAATATGCGAGACTCGAATTAAGTGTACGAGAAATCCGCTTTAAACATGTATGAATGAAAACAATTAAACTTAAATCGGAATTCAATCAAGGACTCAATTAAAGACTGACTTCAACTCAATTGTCAACAGAAGGGGAGAGCTCAAAGTTTTACTAGAGAAATGAAATTCGATATGTACGTCTATTATGATATGGTTAGATATGTACAAAGAGACTTGGATATTTGTTATCAGAGCTTCGAGTAACATTTCGGGCAGGAAAAGGTGCAAGCATATGGATGTAACTCGGGAATAGGGATAGGAATTTAAAAAGTGCAATGTTCCTTGTCCATCTAGTCTATACAAGAACTTACATCCCTAAGTTGGTGCATCTTGCTTTTATAATCCTCGAGTTATGCCCAAATAACCATTTCTCTGCATTGATATTTATCGCTTTAATGAATATGGGAATAGATATTGAAGAAAGATCATAAACTGATGCTGCGTATGGTATACGAGAACATATACGTCATGCAAGAATATTTTTGACAGATTTGGATGCTAAATTGAAGCCGAGCCATGAACAAAAATCGTATGAGATTTGACCGAGTCATGGGGTGGGAAATTTGGAGCTATGCCTATATAGGGTAGTCGAGGGTGGAATGTCCCAAAACCCCGTCTTAACGTGAACCTTTATCACATAAGGTAACTAAAGTGAACATTTCCGCTTCCTATTTCTTACGTATTAAGCTGTGCGTCGATCATCAATCAGTCACTCAGTCAATCAGTCAGTCAGTCAGTCAGTCAGTCAGTCATTCAATCAGTCAGTCAATCAGTCCGTCCGCCAGTCAGTCAGTCAGTCAGTCAGTCAATCAGTCAATCAGTCAATCAGTCAATCAGTCAATCAGTCAGTCAGTCAGTCAGTCAGTCAGTCAGTCAGTCAGTCAGTCAGTCAGTCAGTCAGTCAGTCAGTTAGTCAGTCAGTCAGTCGGTCATTCAATCAGTCAGTCAGTCAGTCAGTCAGTCAGTCAATCAGTCAGTCAGTCAGTTTTGTATATAGAGGTTGAAGCTCCTTTGAGCAGAAGAGTAAAGTATGCGGGATGCGAACAACTGATTTGAACCAACCCGTGGACTCATAGTAACACGGAACGGACAGAGGAGAGTTGGTTTGAACCGTGAGCCGAATTGATGCCAGTTCTAAACTAGCAGGCGTTTCCTGGAAAATCAGTTCAGCGTCAGTGTCAACAAAAGCAATTTAGTGAATCCTCGAATGGATCTGAACAATATAAATAATATTCTTCTACCTAATAATGAGAATGTTCAGAGCCGAAGAAAGAGGAATGGGCAGAGGAAGTGGAAGCAGAAGAAAAAAAAGAAAATGAAGAGCAGCAACAACGGCCGCTCGCGCTCGGGCTCGTCGAGCAGCTCCTCCTCCACGGTGAGCGAACACGATACGAACGGGGGAGCCGTGCTGGCCATCGCAGGGGAGGACTTCGTGGTGGTCGCCTCGGATACACGGATTTGCAGTGGGCTGAACGTCGAGACGCGCAACCAGTCGAAAGTGTTCCCGATGACCCCGCTGGCGATGGTGGCATCCACCGGCCAGTGGTGCGACACCATCTCGATGACCAGCCTGCTGCAGATCCGCATCCAGATGTACGAGCAGGAGCACAACAAGCCCATATCGACCGATGCCCTGGCCCAGATGATCTCTGTTGTGTTGTACAACCGCCGCTTCATCCCCTACCACACCTGCACACTCCTGGCCGGCATTGACCAGGCGGGCAAGGGTGCCGTCTACTACTACGATCCGGTGGGCCACAAGGAGCGCTGTCGCTACCGTGTGCTCGGCACCTCCGGCAAATTGCTGCTGCCCACCTTAGACCACAGCCTCGGTTGGGAGCACCACAGCCTGATGCCGCCCGATCAGTATCCCTCTCTCGACAAGGAGCGTGCCCTGGCACTGGCGCGCAACTGTCTGCGCTTGGCCTCCGACCGTGATGTCTACACTGGCGACACGGGCGTCCTCAAGCTCATCACCAAGGACGGCGTCGAGACAGAAACGTTGCCCTTGCGCAAGGATTAGCGCCGGAGGCACAACTTCCTATATTTCAAATAGGGAGAATATCTGTCGTATATGGATTGAGCAGGTGCAATGAGTCCCGGGCTGGAGTTTGGCATCAGTTCTGCTTGGCCAAGTTGTGGGCTTGGCAGGATTATTACCTTTTCTGATTGGAATTTTAAAATTTAGAAAGTTAAGGTTTTTCAGCTTCGAATTTGTACTAAAAATTTGTCCGAAAGACAAGTTTAAATATATTTTATTTGAAAGATAAAAGTTGTGCTCACCAACTGCACCGTTTGCACGGAAGGAAGCATCTGCGACCCTATAAGGTATATATTCGTCCTTCCGTATCTGCAAACTTTGAAACGTAGCCCCTCCTGGTGCCTGCGCAGGATGAGTTTCTTTTCGATAATCGATAAAGTACAAGATCTACTGTTGAAAATACAGAAGTTGAATCGGACCACTTTGTCATATAGCTTCCATAGGAACCATCAGTCGGCAATTAAGTTGTATGGAAAGTTATCTAAACAAAATATCTTAACCATTCTCGGCCTTAACTATTTTCCCTATGCTTCTTAGATATGGGCAAAGCACTATGAGCATTATGAAGAGGTTGGGTCTGCAAGGGTCTTAAGTCTTCAATCGAACCCAACATCTCAATAGCCCGTTCATTTAAGGCTCGCAGCTCGCTTCATCCAGGCTATCTGTCAGTCGTGCACTCTCAATTGCTGTTCTACTTCAGAGAGCCAGTTGTCCAATAGGTCAGACAGAGTACGAAAGTGAGAGAGAGAAAGAGAGAAAGAGAGAGAGAGAGCGAGAGAGAGAGAGAGAGAGAGCGTGCTCTCTGGCAATGACAAAATGAGATTTTTGACAAATAATTCGCAGGAAAAATAATGAAAATTAATGACTTGCACTTTGAGTGATTATTGCCAGCGTTTTATATACAGCTGCCAGTCCAGGGGCCTGTCCCCGCCCGCGCCAGCATACTTGCCATTCCCCCAAACAACACCCCCCACCCCGCTCCGCTCCCCTGCGCTCCCGCCAGTTGTATCTGAAGCTGTGTATCTGAAGCTATGTATCTGTGAGTTTGCCTTTGGCTTGGCTGCACTTTTATTGCGTTTAATATTGAAATTGGGTTAATGAGTTTTTGTTTATGGCCGCGCGGCGATACCTGGCGGACGACGCCCATCACACACCAGCAACATCCACCCAGCTGTCTAGTTGCATCCGCATCCGCATCCGCGTCCGCTTTACCATTCGCTTTGTGCTCCTTTGCTAGGGTAATGCAAATTTACCAAGCTTTGCGCTGCGCTGCACTCTGTGTGTGTGTGTGTGTGTGTGTGTTGGTGTGTGTGTGTCTGTGTGTGTATGTGTGTGTGTGTGTGCTAGGCGCTTGCCTGACTGGGCGTGGCACAAGCGAGTGTCGCATCAGGCACTTTGGCAGCAGCTCCTTTCCTTTGCCTGCCGCCAACGTAATAAAAACAATTTGCTGCCTCCGACTAAACGAACGGGCGAGGGGTATTGCAGAACGCGGGTGGCAGGCGGTGGCTTTAGTCGGAGCCGGTTGAGTTAACCAAGAAAAGGCTTAATGTTAATTAAGTGGCTGACAGAGCCACCCACCGAGCACTTTCAGCCGTAACCTGATCCTCGCCCAGCGCCAGCTCCACCTCCGCCTCCAAACCACCCAAATATCGATTTAAGCGCTGCAACCGCAAAATTTACTTTTGAGAGTTTTTTCATTAAACCAATTAAATAGTTAATTAACTAAATATTTAATCATCGTTTGAGCAGAGTGAATTATTTAAACGACATTCGCACAAAACTCTTATGCCCAATGTGCCTAACGAATTACCGAATTTCCAGTCCACTTCAATCTGGCCGCAAAGGGATTTGGCCAATTTTAATGGATGAGAAAGTCTCTGTAATAGACAGTCCAGTGCATATACATATTCTTCATATTGCTTAGTTGCAAGCCAGTTGCATATATGTATATGACCATGTTCTATGTGAACTCGGGAACTCTTCGTGCCAGAACAGCCAAACTTGACTTGTGGATTGTCCTCTCCATGTGCCACGTTACTTCGAAAGTTTTGGTATGTAACTCTTACAGCACATCTTCTGACTTTGCTGAGATTTGTATGTCAATTCCAGCATAGACACAAGAGCTATTCATCAATTAGTGGAAGATTTATGTCCATGTTCCATGTGAACTCGGGATCTACGCAAGCTAGAACTATCAAACTTGGTATGTGGACTGTCCTTTACATATGCAACTTAAATTTGAAAGGTTTTCCCCGAGTCTTCTTAAAGAGTTTTGTTTTACGATTACGGGTTAAACACAGTTTGGGAGTCACTGTGAACATATTTGGTATGCAACCTATTCCAGCTTATATTCTCTGACTATACTCATATCATATCATCCTAGCAATCGCAGCATAAGCACAAGAGCTATCATCAATTAGTGGAATATTTGCTTCCATGTTCTATGTGAACTCGGGATCTACGAAGGTTAGAACTCTCAAACCTGGTTTGTGAATTGTCCTCTGCATATGCAACTTAAATTCGAAAGGTTTTCCCCGAGTCTTCTTCTTAAAGAGTTTCCGTTTAACATTTTTGAGCTAAACACAGTTTGGGAGTCACTGTGTACATATTTGGCATACAACTATTCCAGCATATATTCTCTCGCTATACTCATATCATATCATCCTGGCAATCGCAGCATAAACACAAGAGTTATCCGTCAATAAGTTGGATATTTATGTCCACGTTCTATGTGAACTCGGGATCTATGCAAGCTAGAACTCTCAAACTTGGTTTGTGGACTGTCCTTTGCATATGCAACTTATGTTTAAACGTGTTTTTCCGAGTCTTTCTTATAAGAAACTTCCATGTCAAGCCATGTCAGATGTTATGTTCTATATGAAATCAGGTAATATTCATGCCCGAACTATCAAACCTTGTAGGTGACCCTTGACCCTTGCAGATACACAACTTGCAGTCTGTTTGGCTGCACTCGACTTGTTTAAACAAATTACAAAATGCATTTGCTGCGACACTTGAATATATTTGCGGATATGCAATCAGTTTGGCCACGCCCAGGCATTTTAGCCTCCAATGCGGCTGACTTATTAGGGCGTAAAATTCAATTAATGACCGCATCGGGATTTATTTATTTTGTTGTTGTTTTTCGCATTGTTTGTTTCTTTTTGCAATATATTTTTGTTTTGTTATTTTATGTTGTTGGCAAACTTTTCGAGAGCTTTCGCTTAACGACAGCTAATAAATTATGGCAAGTTATTCAGATTGTTAATGGTTCGCTGCCGCTGTCGCTGCCTCTGCCGCTGCCTCTGCCGCTGCCGACGCCTGCAACAGTTGCTGTCATAATTATGATTTAGTTGGCCATTTGTGCGTATAGCGCAAATGTAATTGCAGCTGCCGCCAGCTGCCTGTTAAATGCTATTTTTGTAGTTGTTTTGGGACTACTTAGCGTAATTACAGGTCGGCCCTTTACAGTTTCAAATACATTTGACCCACATTTCCCATCGCAAATATTCACAGTTTTTGGTTTCCTCTACTCGGTAAGCCAGCTGTAAAATGCGCAAAAGTTGCTTTCCATCAAATTTATTATTATTTCATGTCAAAATCACCACCATTTAAACCAATTAGTTTAGTTACAAAACTGGGCTGGCATGGAATAATTCCCCTATTGTTGTTCGCATGAAACTTTTTTGTTTTCCCATCCGATGCGCTTGCAGCTCATTTTCGAAGATCCCTCCATTATCCTAATCAGACATGGGCCACAATTTCCCCACCCCCCATAACTCTGTCAAATCTCAGACGATTCTCACGGGGCTTCGCTCTTTGTTCCTGGTTCTAGATCTATTTGGCTTCTAAATCTGACAAAATAGTTATTGTTTTTATACATTCATACAATATATTTCTAGCGAATTGGAACCAGCAACTTCTCGTTTGTTAGTCCGATGCTTAGACCCCCAAGGAACTTGAAGTCACACTTGCCTAGCCTTTCGATAGGCTACGTCCAAGATGGATATTACAATTGTCACATCGAACCCGTTTACACTTTGTATTGGCCAGACTGCTTCCCTGCTTCCTTAGTTACAGCAACATACAATGGGGGGGATTTGAACCAGCGACCCTCCCGCTGAGTTACTTTAATGACTTATTACGGTCTCCAGCTTTCACATCTACTCTCTATAATTTCTTTTCTTTTCTCTTTTTTGTATTTGTACTATTTTATGTCAGCCATAAAAAGTTTCTGCTTTGCTTCATACCCTGTTCGCAACGAAAAGACGGGTATATTGGGGCTGTGCGCTTGGTCGACTTTTAGTATGAAGTACCCTAGGCTCTATAAAAAGCTAAAGTCTTGGAACTTGTCGTTGTTACTGAGCGTATATTCGCATCACGTTGTTCCAAGCGTTTGGCCACGCCTACTAAGGGCGGGCGTCTGTAGAAATGTCTACATGTGCCACAATTTAAGAGATAAAGACGTCAAGTTTGGCTGCTTGAATACTGGGGATCACTCACACTCACGCCGAAAACCCTTTCCCAATCGATAAGAATCGTTTGTGCATTGTCATATTTTTATCCTTACTCGGGGATTATACGAGTTAGACACACCAAATTTGGGAATTGGGCTCTCGTATGCCATATACAGATATGAAACAATTCACTTTTAGGTTCCCTTTGCCCGTTTCCAAGATCCTTGGGGTTTGCATGACATATCATAGCCCTGAAAATGTTCCAGTCGGGCATACCCGACGCTAACTAACACTGGCTTGTATTCTAGGGCCTGGAACATAATTTAGTTCTCGGAGCTAAGCAAAGGCAAACTGAAATGAAAGAAAGAAGACTTTGTCAGTCATAGTGGGGAACAGGCAGGGGGGAAGGGGCGAGCGTGTTGAATACAAAGCATATTTCGGTTATTGCACTTTTGTGCCAAGTTGTTGTTTATTGTTGTTATTGTTGTTGTTGTTGTTGTTGTTGTTGTTGTTGTTGTTGTTGTTGTTGTTGTTGTTGTTGTTGTTGTTGTTGTCGCTGTCATTTTATATTTGGCACTTTTACTTGACGCATTGACCTAATTCAATTTCACGCTGCGCCAGACACAAACAACGCAGCAAGTGGAAAAGCAAAAAAAAATAAGAAAATGAAAAGGAAAATAAGCAAATAAGAAAATAGAAAAAGAGAAAAGAAAACGAAAACAACTGAAACTAAAAAGCAAAGAAAACAAGAAAATGAAAATGCAAAGAAAAGACAAGAAGAAAATCAACTTAACTCAAAATTGGGTGCCAAGCCATGGCGCCTCCGGGCGGCTGAATAGAGAGGGGGGTGGGGGCAGGGCGGCTCGAAGCGCGACTGCAGCAGAGCCGGAGCATATGAAGGGGCGGCGCCAGGAAGGGGCGTGGCTGGTGACAGCGCGCCTGGCAGCAGCAAAACTGCGCAGCGACAAGCTAAATTATGAAATACGCTCGTTGCGCACAAGCAAAAAAAAACTATCCAAAGAAAAAAACTTGAATAAATAATGCTAGGCACAGCGAGCCGAATGTTTAATACCCTAATGCAAACAACTATGAAATATAATATAAATATTAAGTAAAATATCCTTATAACATACATATTTACATGCTTCAAAGTATTCTTGCCTAAAAGCCAGCTTTCCGAACGATTGCAAAAGGAGCGTTAAAGTAGTAGTATTCCAATATGAGCAGTAACATTCCAATACGATTTGAAGTCTTTCAATTGGATATTAGACAATTTCAATAAGATGCTGAGTTGTGTATTCCAATTGGACACGTACGTTCTTATTAACTTTTGCTTAGCTATGTTCCAATTAGACCTAGAGTGTCATGTTGCCAATGATATTTTGAGTCGTAAGATTCCAGTGCGATTTTCAAGCTCTTTGAATTGGTACCGATTCCAATAAGATGTTCAGCTGAGGTGTTCCAATAAGACTCATAGTAACTTGAATCCAATGAAGTTTTTTGATAAATGGTGTTCCAAGAAGACCTCGAGAGCATGGTATTTGAAGTCTGTTGATTCCAATAAGAGTGCGTTTCAATCAAGCACGTGTGTTCCAATAAGACTTTGAGTTGTTCGCTTCCAATGAGCTTGATTGGTTAGATTCCAATAGGACTTACAGTAGCTCAATACATAAATGTCATTGTCTAGGCGTTGCACTTGATGTGCCGAAAATGAGTTCACTTTTTGCAGGGTATTCAGGAACGTAAATGAGCAACTGTACAACAAGCCGAGCAAAAAGTTCAAGCGGGTTGCGGGTTGCGGGCTGAGCAGCTGGCAAAAACTTTCAAAGACTTTGTTGCCTGCAGATTTTTCTATTAACTGGCGTGCAACACCAGCAACAACAAAAACAACTGAAAACTAATATAATAATAAATATATATATATATATATATATATATATTAAAAGAGAAAGTTAAACTAAAAGAAAGCTGCTTGACTATGCTGCTGGTGATGGGGATGGGGATGGCGCTTGGTGGTGCTGCTCGGGCTCGGGCTGGTTAGTCGCCTGGTAACCAGCATATCGCTCACACAATGGGCCACATAAAGCCATCCCGACCAGACCAGACCCGACGCGACCCGCCCGCCCGCCAGTCCGCGTTCCTCGCAGCGCTGCAGTTTATGCAAACCAATTTGAATACCCTGCAGCCGCGGGCCAAGGCGGCGCTCAGCAGCTAGCGCAATGCTTTGTTTCTTTTCCCCTGTTTATTTTTGTATCTTGTATAATTAGGCTAACATTGCCAGCTTAAGCGAAAAGAAGTAGAAATCAATTCACATTCGAGTCTAAAGCAGATCAATCAAAGTGAAAGGCACGCGATCCTGTGCACGGCTGCATTCAAGTCTTATCCAGAGAGCCAGGATCTGGTCGAGCTCAGGCCGCAAAGCAAGCTCGAGAACTAGCTAAAATAGATGGCAAAATCGAAATTCCACAATATCAAAACAAGCAATTGATAGAAAACAGTTCTTGAGCCCAAAATCCAATAGAAGTAACGAATGAAAAACTAGATATAAAAAGTGTAGCATACTTTTTAGGGTTTCGAAAGTGCCTGAGGCTCGCGCGCATCTCTAGTTGCAGCTTGCAGATTGCCTTGCGCTACAGGGTATCTGGCCGTCGTGTTGGCTTAGAATCTCTTCTGCTTTGTTGGCTTTAATGAAATACAGCGACAACAACTTCACACAGGACACGACTTCCAAGACAGTTCCACAGTTTGTGCTCATTATCAGCCCGACCTCGGCTACAATCCCCTCCCCTCCCCCCTCCCTGCTCTCGTCACTTCTATGCCCCAACCCCAGCTGAAACCCAAACAACGAGCTAACGTTTTATATCTTTCAATTAGGGTTGCCAACGCTGCGTAAGAGCAGAAAAAAGAGAAATGGCAAAAAGGGTGGAGTTTGAGCCTTGCAACTTGCGTCCTGCACTGAATGGCTGCTTGGCTGCTTGGCAGCTTGGCTGCTTGGCTGATAATTATGAAAATGTTGTTTAACAATTTGCCGGCCATAATTGAACCTATTTATGAGCAAATTCTAAAGCATAGCAAGCAGCTAACGGGGTCCGTGCATGTGGTCGAGTGCGGAGACGGATGCTGGCTTAGTGTTTGTGCGCTCTGCTCTTTTTATTGCCCGCTGCCGTTGCCTAGCTGCATTTGCTGTTACATTGATTTAACACTGGCTAACCTGATACGAAACACTGATCCGTTAGATAAACGCTTAGACAGGCATCTATTGGCTGGTATTAGACGGCGACAGGGCCCAAGTGCTTTCTTACTTGCAAAAATCATAATGTCATAATATTCACATTCAAATTTTACCCTGTGTGAGAAAACTCAGCTTTCGCGCTTTTAAGGTTTAAGCTGTTTGCTGATGTACAATTCAACCAGTCAATCAATCAGCGAGCCAGAAAGTCAGTTTTCAGTCTCTCAGGTAGTTTTCTGCCTGTTTCTGAGGTTACGTCGTTCAACCATGAGTCACTCAATCTGTTAATCAATCAATCAGTCAGGTGATCAGGCAGTCGATCAAGCAGACTGTAAGTCAATCATCAGTCAACCAGCTTTTCATATAAACATACAGACAACCAGTTGTCAGTCAGTCTCTTAATCAATCAGATTATCAGTTTGGCAATCTGTATGCTTGTCAATCAGCCATTCAGTCAGTTAGTCTGACAATCAGTGTCACCCAGTATGTTAGTCAATCAGTCTGTCAAGCACTTAACCAGGCAGTCAGAGCTCAGTCAATCAATCAGACAATCAGCTTTAAGGCAGTCAGTCAATCATTGAATCAGATAATAAGTTGTTAGTCAATCAGTTCGTCAGTCGGTCAGCCAATCAGTCAATAAGTAGTAAATCAGTCAATCAATTGATTCGTCAATCAACCGGTTAGTCAATCAGTCAGTCAGCTAGTCCGCTGCCAGTCAGTCAGTAAGAGAATCAAACAATCAAGTTATTCGTGAAACAGTCAGACATAAGTCAGTCAGACAGTCAATCATCAGTCAGTCATTCCATCAATCAATCAAAAAGTAATCAATCAGGTATAGAAATATTTAATTATACTTGTTTGCCTCTGTGGGAATTCCTCTCTCAAGCTTTCATCAATTGGATAATTTCAAAGTTATTTTTTGACATTTGATTTGCTTATAATTTAATTAGCTATACGCGGCATGCCACCCACACCCCCCCCCCCTCAGTCCGCGCCTGGCCCGTTGGGGCAACCCCCAGCCGCTTGTCTGGCTGTTATTCGAGTGTCCGTGACAACATCGAGTGCTCTCAATGCTGCTTCTGGCAGCAGGCTCCTTTTCGGGCTGAGCCAAGTGATTAATGCGCAATTGTTTGCAGGCTCTTTGAGGCCAGTTCCCAATTACATTTGGCGGGGGAGCATGAAGTGGATTTTGGATCTGGACGACCTCTAGCTGTATGTATTTGAAATCAAAATATGCGCACAAATTTTGAGTCTCATATTGAATTCGCCCGAAAAGTAGGCAACACTTTCTGGAATGGGGCTCTACGATTAGAGCCAGGCTCCAAATGAGTTTCTTGGCCTGTTCGCGTACTTACTCTTGCGATGGGTATGTCCATTACGTGACACAGTTGCTGCGCTGGCTCTATGGCAATTGGAAACTGAGAAAACTTGTCGCAGATGCTGCTCAGAGTACAAGTTAGTGCACATGTCCGATGTGAACGAATCGATTGGCCATATCTTTATCATATATCAAATATATATACTTAATTTCTTAAGGCGCAAGTACAATGTCATTCACAAAACATATATCACCCATTTTCCACTCAAGTAGGTGGATTTTGGGTGAAGTTTGAAACAAGTCTCAAGTCAAATCCCTACAAAAAGCTTCAAAGCTTGAGGCTGAGAGGCTTTTGTTGCCGTTGAAGTTTGCCTAAGCCCCGAACCGGTTCGAATTTGAAATTCCAATTGTTCATTTAAAAAAAAACGAACCTTAAACTAACATATCTTTAGAGTTGTGAATAAGTGAGGCTCTTACTCTATCGAACCACTAAACGAACTACCTAAGATTTCCATTCTTTCGTTTTATGGCGATTCTGTTCGAGGGGAAGACAACAATTTTGTTGAGTAGTGTAGGGTATTTGGAGTACGGCAAATATTTGGTAGCTGACCTTTGTTCATCAATTACTTGATGCCTGGCCCGGGCAGCCGAAAAAAGATTGTCAAGCGTTTGATTTGTATTTATTTTGTTGATTTTTTGTTTTCATTCGTTGCCTTGGCGACGCTGTCCCGAATCTCGCTCGGCTGAGTGGTTGACTGGGCGGTGGGGTGGTTGGGCGGTGTCGATGGCCACTTTAGCGTAGAAAATTG
Source organism: Drosophila kanekoi (assembly GCA_037075305.1). Taxonomy (NCBI): domain Eukaryota; kingdom Metazoa; phylum Arthropoda; class Insecta; order Diptera; family Drosophilidae; genus Drosophila; species Drosophila kanekoi. The sequence continues at coordinate 455,446 of JBAMCE010000484.1, forward strand.
AAATAAATGTGCTTTTAATTATGCCCAGAGTGGCAGCTAGCCTCATCCTGTCAATCAATTAGACGCGCTTGCCCAACCCCGATTCAGTTTCTAGCTCCGATTCCGCCGGCTGCTGTCCGGCGACGAAACTTTCTGATCCTGCTTCTTCTAGTTGCAAATGGCCGCATAACAAAAAGTAAATTTGCCCAGCAAAACGAGCGAAATTGTTTCAAAAATATTTGAGCTGCATAAGCGGCGACAAACCAGCCGGAAGGCCGCCAGCCAGGCTCCACAACCTGCGCCATCGGCCTCCTCCGGCCACGCTCCGGAATGTGTCTCCGTTGTGTGTCCATGTGTGTGTGTGTGTGTGTGTGTGTGTGTGTGTGTGTGTGTGTGTGTGTGTGTGTGTGTGTGTGTGTGTGTGTGTGTGTGTGTGTGTGTGTGTGTGTGTGTGTGTGTGTGTGTGTGTGTGTGTGTGTGTGTGTGTGTGTGTGTGTGCTGTGTGTCTGTGTGTGTGTGTGTGTGCGTGTGTAGGCGTGTGTGTGTGCGGTGTGTGTGTGTGTGTGTGTGTGTGTGTGTGTGTGTATGTATGTGTGTGTGGGTTGTTTGATTTTATGACTGTCAACTGATGGCGCTTGTTTGTCATGCCAACAGCGACTACAATGGCTAGTGGGTGCATTCCATGCACGCCTGCTCGACTAGCAGATGCCCTGTATTAGCAGCTTTTATAAACACGTAAGCATATAATATACCCTATGCTCAGTGCCTCACAAGCATTTCAACATCCTTACATACCTACACGCACGTTAACTGTGCACTCTATGCAGCTATTGTGCTCCTTCTTCCACTCTGTATGGGTCATGTTCGGTGTCTAAAGTCCGATCTTTACGAAATGTTCAAGGCTTGAATATGGGCCACTTAAGTGTTCACATGCCAAAGTGCAAGGTATGAAAGGGATTTTTCCTTTAAGAAGGGGATATTTTTCAATGCTGGGGGGATCGGGGAGAATCCCAGATACCTATTTTGGTTCATTCAGCTCTCATAATCTTCGAACTCTGCTTATGAAACTATTCCTTAAAATCGATATTTATCGATTAGTTAGATTGACTTGCCACATTATGGACTCGGAGATGGTTTCTTCTGTGAACTTAGTTAGATTCTGTAAGATAAGTTAGATTCTGGCCGAGCAGCGGCTGCTGCCGTCCCTTCCAACTCTACCCGGTCACCCGGGTGCTTCCAGGGTATGCAAATGTGCAAGTCGAGTTGTCGCTTGGTATTTGCCAGGTTCAGTCTTTCAGCCCGTCAGCCACTTCAATATATCAAAGCATCATAAATGCTGCCATAGTTGCAACAACAGCAGCTGCCTCTTTGCCCCATTTTCGCCGACTTGTTACAGTCCACGCACGTGCGTGTCTGCCCCTCGCCCCTCGCCCCTCGTCCCTCGCTCCTCTTCCGTCGTCCGTTGTCCTTCTCCTTGTGCTTGGTTTTGGGTTCGGCCTGTGCTTGGATTTCGCTCTCGTATGACGAATGAGTTTCATTTTTACGCTGGCCACGCATCACGCTACTTGTCAGCCAGGTCTTATCTGTTGGGAATTTTTAAGTGCTGCCACGCCCCCCTGCCTACTGCCCCGAGACGACAGCCTACATGATAAATGCTTCTGCTCCGGCGCGCTTTAATGTCTTCTCTCGCCAATAAAATGCATTAAATTTCTCATTTTTTTTTTTGCTTTCTGCTTTGAATTTGAATGCCATCAAATCGATTTGCTATACATACAAAGTAAATTCCCTACACCGAAAGAAATTGCGCTGTTCTAAGCAGTTTTTACAAACGGGAACTCGATGCTTCCAATTATTTTTGCTCTTGACTGAAATTGTTGCTTTTCTCGTCACAAGCAGCTGGCAGACTTTTATCGTCTTTGAACCAGCGACCTCACGCTTGCTAGCTCAACGTTCAGACTGAAGCAGTTACACACATTTAACACACCCTTTCCATTGGCCTGAGCTGGGGGTGAGCTGCTTTATGCACATCAGCTTTGATCCTTTGAGGAACACATAATCCCCCATTCGCAAATCTCTTAGCTTTTATAAGCCCCTTTCAAAGTGCCTAAGCTAGCTAATTAAGCATGTGGCTGCGTATTATACAAATATATACAAAGACTGTCAACTTTCATTTCCTTGCACCCCCCACCTAAGCTCCCGCCCTGCTTGCAGTTCAGGTGCAAGCAGCATATTTCTCTTTTACCTGCCTTGGCCCTTACTCTTGGCCACAAACTAATAAAAACTGATAAAAAGAATCGTCAAATGAGAGAGAACTTATCAGCTAATGCTGGAAAATGTTACACAATCTACATATAGCCCACCTGGCCAAAGCTGAGCTGGACCACAGTTACCTGAGTTACCTGTCCCATCAAGTGTCCTATCAAAAACTCGCTCGAGGGCGCCGAGTTATGGCTGACGTTTATGTATATTTGCATGCAGATTGCAGCCGCATTTCCATATGCATATCAATTGTCCAGATGCGTTTGCCATAGACCCTGCGCCGTATACCTAGATGCCGCGCCCCCTTGGCCCCTTTTTGGCAATTTTCCATTTACCTGCATTGATATCGCTGTCGAGTTGCGTTGTTTGATTTTCGGCAAAATGCAAATAGCAAACAAAGCAGAAATATAAAAAATGAAAAATGAAAAATTCCGCACGTGCTCCACTAATTTGCAGTCAAATATTTGCTGCAATCCCCCTTACCACCCGCCGTCGAGCGTGACGCCCCTGACAAAAGCAATTGCATTGTTGTTATGCGAGGCTGAGAATGCGAATGCGAATGCGGCTGCGGATGTAGATGCGGATGTGAATGCGGATGTGGATGTGAATACGGATTTAAGTGCGGGTGGCAATTAATTTGCACAAACCACTTAGTAATTAAAATGAAAAGTAAATTATATAGCCAAGGCAGCAGCACAGAGGTGGGGTTGAGAAGGGGTGGGGGAGGGACGGAAGTGTGTGGGTTGCAGCTGCTGGACAAGACGCGAGGCGGGGCTGCTTTCGACTTAAACTGACACAGTTTTCGGGGCCACACGTGAGGGAATTGTAAGGGGCATGGCAGATGTAGGGGTAGAGGTGAAGGGGGGTTGTGGATTGGGTAGGGTTTGTTTTTAAAAGCATTTGGCGCTGCAGTCTGCAAATGTATCTCGAACTTCGCACACTTGACTGCCATTCAATTTGCATAGGAAATTAGTTTGTTCGCTTTGAATTGAAGTTGGCCCCACGGGTGCAAACAAGGCCAAAAGTACTCACAGCCAGAGCGAGACGGACGCAGATAGACGCATAGATAGATAAAGAGCGAGAGAGAGATAGAGAGTGAGGCGAGAGAGAGCGACGCACACTCGTGCCCTGTGTGTGTATGTGTGGCACATTTATGCGTTTTGTTGCTGGTTTTCAAAGTGGCAAATCTACCGTGTTCACTTGCAACAGCTGAACAGGGGGCGTGGCAGAAGGGGCGGCCGGAGGAACAGTATGAAGGGTGAAGGGGAGGCGGTAACGGGGTGTTGCGTCGGGCATGGCTTGGCTTTTAGACATCGGCCTGGCGTGTGTGTGTGTACGTCTGTCTGTGCAAGTGATGCTGTATGCAAGTCCTGATACCCTGTACGCATTGCAAATGGGGTATGATCATTTTAGGGCCACGTTTGTAACAGGCCAAGCAATCTATTTACTCTTGATTCGAAGACCGAAACCTAACATTCGAACCTATTCCACTTTCTCTCGTTTCGATTAATATGTGTTCCTTGATCAGCAGCACAAGGCGAGTCCTATCCAACCTCCATCTTATGTGCCTTATTTGAGTCTGGAAAGATCGGACCACAAGCACCTAAGTTATTCGAAAAGCCATTTGACATATTGTGAGACGAAGGAAAGGAGCAGCATGAGGCATGCTTGCGTGTGAACGTGTACAGGCTATCTGCCAGTCAGGACTTGTGCTTGCGTGCTTGTTACTTTTTTGCTGGCAGGCGCCTCGCGTGTAACTTTTTGCATGTTGTGTACTGTGCATTACACTTGGTTAGCCAACGAGGAAGGGTTCGGGGCTGGGGCTACAAAATAGGTGGGCAGGAGACGGAGGGCGCTTGACTGCGGAGCAGGCGTGGAGGATGGAGTCTTGGAGATTGGGTTACAGTGCGCAGCCTTCGGTGGGCTGTGTGTTATTACAGTTGATTAACGAGCTGGAAAAGCCAGCGCCTTAAATAGATCGCGCTGAAGTGGAGCATGAACTGAGCCAGTTAAAACGATAAATTTATCGATTTCCAGCGATAAATAGAGAGCTCTGCATAACTTACTTTGCATGAATAGTAGCCTGTACAGATTAGCGAACACTTAACAACTGTAACGATATGTTTATCGATGCCAGACACATATCGATTATTATAATGTATCGATTGCCCCAATGAACATATCAATAATTGGCGTCTTGAAGCTTAACTATACTTAGGCGTGCGTGTTTGTAGCCCTTGACAAAGCTGGCTGCAACGATAAATCATCGATAACAATATATCGATAACAAATTATAATTATATCACCCTGGCATTATAACTTATCAATTGTATCGATAAGTTATCGATAGCACTTGAAGCCGCATTGCTTTTGCCTTCTCTCTCTCTCCCTCTCTCTCTCTCTCTCTCTTTCTCTCTGTAGCCTGTGTTGCTATTGTGAATCCAATATTTATACACTCTCAAATGTATATACACACACACACACACACACACACACACACACACACACACACACACACAAATGCATATTATAAGTTATCAATTGTATCGATAAGTTATCGATAGCACTTGAAGCCGCATTGCTTTTGCCTTCACTCTCTCTCTCTCTCTCTCTCTCTCTCTCTCTCTCTCTCTCTCTGTAGCCTGAGTTGCTATTGTGAATCGAATATTTACACACTCTCAAATGTATACACAAACACACACACATACATTCTCGCTCATACACACTCGCGGACCCATAGACTAACAGCAAAAAGTCATCATTATTTTGCTGTGGTACAAGACGGCGTGTACAGGTAGAGACAGAGGGCGGAGCAGGGCGAGTTTTGTGCTTGGACCGCCCGCTGTTTGTCGCGGCAACAACAACAGGAACAACAGGAACAAAAAGAACAAGAACAGCGCTTTACCCAGCGGGATAGCGACGAAATGAAAATGGAAATGGAAAATTGTTGTGCGATTTTCATTTGGAGCTCTGCTTCGGCTTGTTTCTGCGCGCCATCGCAGCCCTTTTGTTGTTATTGTTTTTACGACATGCCGTCGGATTCACACAGCGGGACAGCCTGTTCTACTCCATTCCGTCTGTCATTTAGTCATTTTGGCCGATTATCAACGCCCGTCTAATCCTCCATGGTCACTTGGTTAATTTAATCGTTGTTGATTTTGCCCACCTAGCCCAGCTTTAACTCCATTTAGATTCGATTTTTATATTCTTAGATTCCTTCTATCCGTCTTCTGTAAACAAGCTTCGATTTAAACAGTCAACTGATCGATAGGGACACATTGAGACTGACGGACAGATTGATTGACTAACTGATTGATCGACTGACTGACTAACTTCTCGTTTGACTCAACTTTGATTGAAGGATTATCTGACTGTTTGATCGACTGAATGAATGATTAACTGACTGGCTGATTGAATGAAAACTATTTGGCTAATTGATTGACTGCTTGAGTGACTGATTGAGTAAGTTATGGTTGACTCATAGTTTGATGCCCTGATAGTCGATTGATTAACGAACTGATTGACTGACTGATTGATTGATTGACAAAGTGACTAACTGATTGATTGATTGTCTGCATGACGGCCAAACTGACTGACTGATAGACTGATTGAGTGAGTGGCTGGATGTCGCATCGCTTGACTATATGAGAGTCTGCTCGATTGATTGACGGGCTGACTAATTGATTGTTTATTGATTGACTTTTTAACTGACTGATTAATTGATTGAGTGGCGGGCTAAATGATTGATCGACTGTCTGCTTGACTGACTTAGTGACACGCTGATTGACTGAATGACGACTCATCGATTAACTAACTGATTACTTGACTGATTTTCTGATTGACGTATTGACTAACCGACTTACTAATAAGTTGCTTGGCGCACTGACTGATTGACAAATTGACTGACTGATCGATTGATAGAGTCACTGACTAACTGACCGAATGACCAACTGATTTATTGCTTGATTGAGCGACTGATGGATTGATAGAATCACTGCCTGAGTTATTGATTGACTCACTACCTGACTGACTGATTGACTAACTGACTGATTGACTAACTGACTGATTGACTAACTGACCGACTGATTGACCTACTAGTTGGCTTACTGACTGGCCTATATAAGTAGCTTGCGACCGACAACTAATCAACCCAGTTTTCTTCATAGGAAATTTCTAACATATGCTGACACAGTTCATTAGCCAATTGCCAGCTAAAATCAGCCGGAAGTGGCTTAGGCCAAAGTTAAAGAAACTGTTTTCCAACCGGAAATCCCCAAAAGGCACAAGTTGTAAGTAATTTTAATACCCTGCAGCCATTTCAATTGTATAACAAGGTAGGGTATATTATCGACGACAATTTAAGCAACTTTATTGAAAGACTTCATTATATTCAAAGTCAAAATTTTGTAAGTTCTAGGATTTTACCTGAAAGGTAGATTGCGTGTCAAAGTTGGGCAAAGTTTGTATTGAAAAGATCACACAATGTTTTTAGAGGGTATCTGCCTGTTTGGCTTTATGTACTTTTCTATTACTTGTTCCGCTTACTTTTGTCTGGAACTAAATACTAAACGAAATATATTTTGTTTCAAGGCTTTTAAGCGCGCTTAAAATAGTTGAACATACTTGTTGTTTGTTCTTAGCTTGTTCTGCTGCTGCTGCTGCTGCTGCTCCCAGTGCTTCTTCTGCCTCTTCGGCTTCGTCTTGTTCTTGCTAGTTGTTGTTGCCGCTTCGCTGCGTATCGTTAGACAACAACTCAAAATATTTATGAAGATGCCCGGGCAAAGTTTTTGGTGGCAGGCGACATGAAAACTTGTCGAAACAATCTGCAGGGCAATGTCAGGCAGCACCTTGCTGCCCAGCCCAGCCTAGCCCAGCCGCCCCGCCCCCTTTCCGCCCGACTTATCCGACTCCTTTACATATAACCCTCAGCATGGCTGCAAACTTTGGACATGTGTATTAGTGGTCCGCACCACGTTGCGTATGAGCTATTCGAAATTTATGCACAAGCTGCAGGTCAACTGACAAACAAGCACATAAATCAATTCATCGAATAACACGACACACACACAACACACACGCACACACACGCACAACACAACTTGTAGTTAAACGTGTAGCCATTTAGCAGCGGGGTGTGCGTGTGTGCTTGTCACAGCTTCGGGGTGCAATTATTGGAATTTTGCGCACAACAAGCACAAACACAACAGCAAGAAGTAAAACTGATCAAGCCGTGAGTATACGACCATAAGATACCCTAGACCCAAGCCAAGCTATTTCTACAAGTAGTCCAGCTGCCTTTTCCTCTAGCAAATCAGGCGCACTTTATAAAGCGGCTGTGCTTCGTTTTCACGTTCCGAAGTATGTTGTGGGATACTTTTTATCGATTGATATCTACAAGAGATTAATATATCAAAATTCAAGCTTTGGTAGCTTACCAGCTCCCGCCCTCCGACAGACAGAGAGACAGGCAGACGACCTGAACTCAGCTCGCCCTCTGGCCTACCATGTTGCATACGTTGGCGCAAAACCAAACTACCCTCGCACACATTTTCAATGTGTTCAATTACAAACAACAGCCACGAACATCAATCGCCAGCGAGAACTTAATAAAACTTGCTGCCACATGCGGTTACAGGTCAACAAATGGCTCTTCAAAGACTCATCATATTATTAACTACAAGCAAAAGTTGAACGATTCCTGTGAACTGCAGAACTCCCTTACTTTCAACAAAGTTGTGTGTGCTTGTATACAAGAAGAAGCTGCCAAAACAAGCTTGCATCGTTTCTGTGAAATCGATAAATATCGTTATCGCTGTGATGTCCTTTGAGCATATCTCCACCAAATTTGATATGTAGGCTCTTGTAGAGTGTGCCCCGCTCCGGCCTATATCATTCGTTTGGGGCTTTGGTATTTCCATATTTTATGCTATCTTATTTACTTCCTGAAAGTTTCATAAAGATCTGACCGTAGAATATACAAGCCATAGTCTGGGACAAAGGCAAGAAGCAGCGTTTGCCTATGTATTGAATGAAGGCAGCTCTGCGCGGGCGTTAGGGTATCTTCTAGTGCGGCCAGTCCCGACTGTCTTTTATTTGTTTTTGTTGCATCGTGTACCTGTCGCTAGGTAATATTTAAAATATTTCAAAAGCCTTTTGTGCAGAGCGCCGCGGGGGAGCATGCTGCTATTTACATAGTCCTTTGATTTATGCCATCAACTAGTTTTTTTTTTTTTGTTTTTTAACGTTTTATTAAACTTTACTTGAGCGCTTTTATTTGTGATCGCCCGTAAGTCCGCTTTTGTTGTCCGATTCGATGCAGCTCAAACTAAAGCACATATCACAATTCAGAGAGAGTGAGAGAGAGAAAGAGGGAGAGAGAAAGAGAGAGAGAAAGAGAGAGAGAAAGAGAGAGAGAGAAAGAGAATCCTTGCTTGTGGATTGGTCAGTGCAGGGCGTACCAGGTGGTGCGACTGATGACATCGCGCTGTGCCGCCAGCTGCTGCTGGTGCTTGTGCTGTCCGCTGGCGCAGTCGGTTTGCCCCGCCCCCGCCTCCTCGGTGGTGGCCGGCCGGTCGAGCAGCTGGCGGACTATCGTCTCCCATTTCTGGAGGACGGCAGGCTGGCAAAGGAACTCGCATTCGCGCTGCTTGTTGCACAATATAAAGGACTTGGACAGGGCCACAAAGCAGACGTCGGGCAGCAGGAAATTGCCGCGCAGCAGCTGCTTGCGCCCCTTCGACTCAGTGTAGATGAGGCAGGTGTTGAATGCAAACAATTTGCAGCTGTAGCTGCGCCGCAGCCACCCGTCGTTCAGCTGGAACTCGCCCACCGTGATGAAGCTCGCCTCGTTGAGTATGCTGAACTGTAAGAGGATGCACAGATGGCAGAGCCAGGTTCTGAGTCTGAGCATCGACTGTGGCGCAGGAGACGTACCGCATTGAAGTGCTTGATATCGTTGAGCTGGTCCGACTGATTGGCACGCTCCAGAAGCTCGCGCAGTCGCGTCTCCAGGCGGCAGGCCACCTCGAATACGCGCTTCGAGATCAGCTGGCGATGCTCGTAGAATGCCTGGATGAATCTGCTCAGCAGCAGTGGATATTTGGTCACACGCTGCACGGGCTTCAGCAGAAAGCTGCGTATGCCCAGCGGATCACCCAGCGTGATTTGCAGCCGCTGCTAATGAGAAATAAATAAAACCAATATCAATTTGTATATAATGCATGAAATTCGAGTATAATTTGTGCAGAAATCAAACCCTTAACCGAATCTTAGCTATGCAAACCATAAACCAAACTAAATTAAGCCAAACAAAAACATAATTTGCTTAAAAGCATTTTTGAGCATATTTCTAATTAAATATGCAATATTTTATAGTTATTCACAGCCATACAGTTAGTAATGTAGGGCAAAACAATTTCAACTCTAATTGAATATTATTATAATGTAATTGAATTTTAAATGCATTTTAAATGGATAACAAAATGTGGCAAGCCAAGGCGAGGCATTGATTCGTAGCAGAAGCCCACCTTGGCAGCCATTTTTAAACATACTCAAATGTTTACTCATAACAAATTGTTTTGCTGTAAATTGCCCAACCATTTGTCAGCTTCTTCTTCTTCTTGGGCTAAAAATAGCACGCAGCCATTACAAAAGGTTAGCGACGCCATTGCTAACGCCCACGTTTGATTTTATGGATTCTATTGTGCCCAAGCAATCAAATAAGTGCGAGCGAGAGAAATCCATGTGTGCTGTGATAATGTTACCAAGCGAACTTTTTTCGCCTTCTCATTTCAAACCAAGCCTCAAGGTGTGAGTGAGCAGGCAGCACATACTATCATAAAATTCGCCATGCATTAAAGATTCGCCTCAATCCGCTTGATGTTTTGATATTGCAAGTGTGTTCGGTCTCTTGCGAGCCCTTAAATTCGCCTTGTGTGGAAGACTCGCCTCAATTTGCTTTTGTTATGATAACGCAAGTGCTCGTGCGTGCGCTTTCTCGCCATTGCTGGCACAGACAGGTTTAAGGCTTAAATTCGCCTTTAACCAAAGATTCGCCTCAGTTCGTTTATGTTCTGATATTGCAAGTGCGTTCGCTCTCTCGAAGGTAGGTTGTGTGCTTCGATTCGCCTGGTGTCAAAGATTCGCCTTAACGCGCTTTGTTATGATATTGCAAGTGTGCTCGATCTCTCGCTTTTGCTAGCGCAATTATGTTGCGTACTTCAATTCGCCTTGTGTCAAAGATTCGCCTCAGTATGCTTCTGCTAGAGCTCATCTGCCATTGTATTGCTCTCTCGCTTGTGCGTAGACAGCGTAGTGAGAGCGGGCGAGTGAGAAATACTTTTTGACGGCCATTTTAGGTCGAGGCCAGTGCAAGTGCAGCGAAATTTGAACGATCAGTGTATTGCTATCTCGCTCCTGCTCAAGTGTCATGGGGCATACGAGTGCCATAGATTGCAAGCTCACTTGTGATTCGCTGTTTGCTTAGTTCGCTGATAAGCCAGTTAAGAAATAGAACACAAAGCGCCCGCATGTTTCTTTCCGTAATTTTGCTTACCTTAAAATAGAGCTCATGCTTGTAATAGAGCTGCAGACTGGCGCGCTGGCTGGCCGCAAAGAGCACGTAACAATTGAAATAATCCTGATTGATGAGCGCATACCAACGCTCAAAAAGCAGCTCCAGCTGATGGCGATGCTGCAGCATTAGCGGCAGAAGTTTATATCTATGCAGCTTGGCAATCTGTGTGACATACGGCAGCAGGACATGCTGCTGATCCACCAGGCCGGCGGGTAGCGAGGACAGCGGACTGAAGATGTGGCTGTAGCGGTCGATGCCGCTGCCAAGATCCTCAACATACTGCTGCTCCGTGCTGATCAGCTCGTGAAGCACGTGGCGGGCACACTGCTCGGCTACATCGCTGCTGGTTGGTCTCGCACTGGAGCTGGCGCTCATGTTGCGACGATGTTGGGCACAGAACTGGCACCCGCTGGATTCGTGCAGTGCCAAGTCCCAAGGCGCTGACTCAGCAGCAGCAGCTGTTTCTCGGTCTCTCAATTGTTGTTATTTTGGTGCCGGCCCCATTATCGCTGCCGCTTAGTCAGGCGCCCAATGCTGACTGTTTCGCTGCCGCTGTGGTTGCTGCCTCTGCGACTGGCACTGGCCGCTGCACATGCCCGGCAATTTAATTTTAATTACACTTTAAGCGGCGACTTGCTAAGCAAGCTCCAGCTGGCGGCTTATTGCATTCTTTCTTTATCGTGCCTCCAATTTTAATGACAATTAATTGCTTGTGACTATGTCCATTGTAGAAATTAGCCACTGTCTTTAGCAGCTGCCGCACCTGTTTCGCTTCGCCTGCTGCCGCTGCTGCTGCACCTGCATACGGAGCGTATGCGCAATAAATAAATCAGCCGTAATTAAAAGCGTCCTGCTAAAGTTGCCCGGCTTCTAACCCTCCAGCCCATCTGCCCAACTGCCCCCCCATTCTGTCATCCCGAATTTGCGTTTCTCCTCCATTCTCTTGCTCCTCTGCCCGCTTTTGTTCAGCTGAAGCCTTGGCACCCGACTCGTAGCTATAAATTACGTTGTATTCCAGGAATTTGCGAGTGCAAACAACGGCAACAACAACATTAAAAGCAACTAAAAAATTGTATAAATTCATATTTCTGTTTGGCCTGCCAGGGAATCTACGCAAAAGATAACGCTGGCAAAAAAGGCAAAACAAAACGAAAACGAAACCAAAAAAAAGCAAACGAAAAAATAATAGAAAAAAAGTAGAATGAAAACCTGGAAAAAGAAATGCGGCACAGCGCCAAAAGG